>OY720050.1:6055727-6570727 GCA_963082485.1 Eudonia mercurella | reverse complement strand
GGTTGTTGTGGGTTCTGCGGCTGCTGTGGCTGCTGCGGCTGCTGCGGCTGTTGTGGCTGCTGCGGTTGTTGTGGGTTCTGCGGCTGCTGTGGCTGCTGTGGCTGCTGTGGTTGTTGTGGGTTCTGCGGCTGCTGTGGCTGCTGCGGTTGTTGTGGGTTCTGCGGCTGCTGCGGCTGCTGCGGTTGTTGTGGGTTCTGCGGCTGCTGTGGCTGCTGTGGCTGCTGCGGCTGCTGCGGCTGTTGTGGCTGCTGCGGTTGTTGTGGGTTCTGCGGCTGCTGTGGCTGCTGTGGCTGCTGCGGCTGTTGCGGCTGTTCTGGTTGTTGCGGCTGCTGTGGTTGTTGCGGCTGCTGTGGCTGCTGTGGTTGTTGCGGCTGTTCTGGTTGTTGCGGCTGTTCTGGTTGTTGCGGCTGCTGTGGTTGTTGCGGCTGCTGTGGCTGCTGTGGTTGTTGCGGCTGTTCTGGTTGTTGCGGCTGCTGTGGCTGTTGCGGCTGCTGTGGCTGCTGTGGTTGTTCCGGTTGTTGTGGGTTCTGCGGCTGCTGTGGCTGTTGCGGCTGCTGTGGCTGCTGTGGCTGTTGTGGCTGTTCTGGCTGTTGCGGCTGCTGTGGCTGCTGTGGTTGTTGTGGCTGTTCTGGCTGTTGCGGTTGTTCTGGCTGTTGCGGCTGCTGTGGCTGCTGTGGTTGTTGCGGCTGTTCTGGTTGTTGCGGCTGCTGTGGCTGCTGTGGTTGTTGCGGCTGTTCTGGTTGTTGCGGCTGCTGTGGCTGTTGCGGCTGCTGTGGCTGCTGTGGTTGTTGCGGCTGTTCTGGTTGTTGCGGCTGCTGTGGCTGTTGCGGCTGCTGTGGCTGCTGTGGCTGTTGCGGCTGTTCTGGTTGTTGCGGCTGCTGTGGTTGTTGCGGCTGCTGTGGTTGTTGCGGCTGTTCTGGTTGTTGCGGCTGCTGTGGTTGTTGCGGCTGCTGTGGTTGTTGCGGCTGCTGTGGCTGCTGTGGCTGTTGCGGCTGTTCTGGTTGTTGCGGCTGCTGTGGTTGTTGCGGCTGCTGTGGCTGCTGTGGTTGTTGCGGCTGTTCTGGTTGTTGCGGCTGCTGTGGCTGTTGCGGCTGCTGTGGCTGCTGTGGTTGTTCCGGTTGTTGTGGGTTCTGCGGCTGCTGTGGCTGTTGCGGCTGCTGTGGCTGCTGTGGCTGCTGTGGCTGTTGTGGCTGTTCTGGCTGTTGCGGCTGCTGTGGCTGCTGTGGTTGTTGTGGCTGTTCTGGCTGTTGCGGTTGTTCTGGCTGTTGCGGCTGCTGTGGCTGCTGTGGTTGTTGCGGCTGTTCTGGTTGTTGCGGCTGCTGTGGCTGTTGCGGCTGCTGTGGCTGCTGTGGTTGTTGTGGGTTCTGTGGCTGCTGCGGCTGTTGTGGCTGCTGCGGCTGTTGTGGGTTCTGTGGCTGTTGTGGGTTCTGCGGCTGTTGTGGCTGCTGCGGTTGTTGTGGGTTCTGTGGCTGCTGTGGCTCCTGTCCTGGCTTTGGTTTCCGTGGCCGCTTGCGGTGACGACGTCCACCGGATGAATCATCGCTCTCATCCGAATAAACAGTTTCGTAGTCGGTCTCTTCTTCGTCTTCTTCTGTGTTTATATTTTTGGTATTGGTGGTCGTATCCGTCGACGTGTCAGTCGATTCTGTTGTGTCATCTGAAAGTTTTAATTGTAAAGTAGAATTGGAGAATTATTTTTTTTTTGTTTTTGTTTTGTATTGGACTGTATTGTGATAATGATATGTAATAGTTATGGGACTAATAAAAAAAATTTTTATTAAAAATCAAATAAATTACAATTAATTCTTGAACGACATTGTTGTGGGTACTTAAGTAAATAGTTAGGTAATGTATTTCACTGTGCACTTGTTTTAACTCTAAGGCGATTAACACACGGTACCGCGCACTGCCGCGGTAGGCGGTGAAGCGGATCTCAAGTTGCATAGGCCTCTATTAAATCCGTTGATACCAAACACACGTACATCGCCCGACCGCGCGGTCGAGCGGTGCTCTCGCCGCCACCGCCCTAGGACGGCAGCGCGGAGGGGCGGCGCCTCACACACAGGGCGCCGCATAACCGCGCGGGAGTCATTTCGCGAAACACGGAAAAAAATCATGGCTTGGATAGATATGATGGTCTCTAACCACCCTTTGCGGGATAATGGTTTTGGGTTTATGCATACATACACTATACATATTTTAACTTTAAAAATACATCATACAATATAATATTTTATTTCAGGTAGTCGCTGTTTTCAAAAATGAAACTTCAATATTACATAGTACTACAATAGAAACTAATAGAAATGTGAAAAAAGACAGTGCTGAAAAAATTCTTGCCAGTGTCTGTGATCAAACTAGTCGAAACCGCGTTAAATCCATCCGCTCGGACAGGCGCGTAAACCGCCTTACCGCGTGGAGCACTGCTACGACGCGGCGGCGGTGCTCGGTGCCGTGTGTTAATCGCCTAATATTCAGATCAATATGGTATGATAGCACCTAATCGTTTGATTCACACGAAATAAATAAAATTACGATAATAAAACAAAAAATCTTACCCGTCTCAGTTGATGAAACTTTTCGTCTTATGTAATTGATAGCCTTGATTATATCTGTAATAATATTTTTAAATTTAACAACATAAAATTAAAAATGTCCCTAAATAATATTGATCTCATGTTAATTAATATAATTTGAATTTACTTTCTTTCTTTTGTTTTTTTAAATTGAATTTACTGCTTTATGATTTGAATTTAATTACAATTTTTTTTGCATTAAATAATAACACGTAGAGGTTACAAGTCTAGCCAAAGTAATGAAAGTAACAAAATTATTTTATCTATTTAATATGAAACTAGTGTACTAGTCACGATGTGTAATTGTTAACTTACCAAATTGACCAGTTGAGCTGGTGAGCTTCCTCAAAGCGGATAAGAAATCTAAAAGAAAAAAAACATTTTTAGATATTACATTTTTTTTTCGAATCTAAAGCGCAAAAAAAATATTAATTTTAAATTGCCAATATGTCGTCAACAATGGTATATAAGCGTTTAAGTTTATAGGTACGTAAGGTTTTTAATAGAATAAAAAAAAAATTGCTTTTAACAAGAATTCTTAAAATTGTTGTTACCTAATACGCCAAAGGGTATTTGGGTATACCAGATTTCACCAAATTTGCAACCCAATTAAAAAAAATACTACTGGTCAAATTCCATCCGGTGAGCAGGTTTAAATAATTAAGTTCAATACTTTTTTCTAACATCCAATGTACTTTTTATTTATGCAAATAAAATATTTAATTTATTTAAATTGATCTGTAATGGATTGTAAGGCAACAGATTTTGAGAATAACTATTATGCGTTAATAGATAGGAGGAGCTCGATGGCGCAGTCATATGAGTAAATATATTTACTCATATGGCGCAGTGGTAACGCGCCCGGTCTGCGATTCCTGAGGTTAAGCAACTTTCGCAAAGACCGGTCATCGGATGGGTGACCAAAACTTTATCATCTCGAGCTCCTCGGTAAAGCCGTCAGTCAAGACTCCCGGCTGCATTAGCAGTCGTTAACAACCACCAATCCGCACTGGGCCCGCGTGGTGGTTTATGGCCCGTTCTCCGTATCGATCCATAGGGAAGGCTCGTGCCAGTGGGGACATAAAATGAGCTGATGATGATGATGAAGATGGAAAAAAATTAATAAAACATAATTACCTGTCGTCTTTGTATATTCCTCAAGAATTGTGATGACTTCTTCTAACCCTAAAAAAAAGATTAATGTTAGTATTAAAAAAAATTATTCTATTATTATTTAAAATTAAATACAATTTTTTTTTAAAGTTGCTTTCACATGTATTACTTACAGAATGTTTTACTGATTGACATGACAGTGTCAAAGAAGAACATAACATCTGCAAAGAAAAATATATTGTTAATAACCGCCGATTGGTTGAAGTATTCCAATACTCGTATTCAAGTGTCATCTATGTGTGCCTAAATCATATAAATAAAAAAAAACAACAAAACAACATGAATAATTAAAGGTGTTTTAAAGAGGCAAAAAAAGATTGATTGCAAATAAAATTCATAAAAAAAAAACTAAAATCAATTGTTAAAATGAAATAATAATAAAAAACATAGAACTCACCAACGCCGACGATTGAATAGATAGTGTCCAAGAAATGTATGAAATCTGTAAAAAAAACATTTTATTTAATTAAATTTTTAAAGAGAAAAAAATACAGTTAACTATATGAAAAAAAAAAATTGTCAAGGATCATCGGATGGGTGACCAAAAATGTATCATCTTGAGCTTTTTCTGGCTTCGGAAGGCACGTAAAGCCTCAGTCTCAGCTGCATTAGCAGTCGTTAACAACCACCAATCCGCACTGGGCCCGCGTGGTTTATGGCCCGTTCTCCCTATCCATCCATAGGGAAAGCTCGTGCCCCAGCAGTGGGGACATAAAATGAGCTGATGATGATGATAATGATGACGGTGATGATGATGATAATGATGACGGTGATGATGATGGTGATAAAAAAAAGTGTCTATTGTCCTAAAACTTACGTTTGGCGTGGGTAATCTTGATAAACACCGAAACAGCTCCCTGGAAGTCTGATGCGTGTGTGAATCGAATGAAATTCTTGACCATTTCGATAATGTCGGTTTCAGTATATTTCGTCACGGTCTTCAGAAGAACAGTGATGTCTGTGGAAAAGAAGAATAATGAAGACACGAGAGTTTCAGCCGAGTGCTTCCCGTAATAACACGTGTTGTGAGACTACATTTTAATTTATATCTACCGTATTGTACCTTTACCAGTAGGGTTACTCTTGAAACACAATTGCAATAATCAATTTCCAATCACAAATCTAAAAAATTCAAATGGCACTTTTTTAGCGCCACATTGGAATTAAATTGCGTGGAAATTGAGTGAACCAATTATTATCGAGATGGGGCGTTCCGAAATTGCGAAACTTATCCCAATATCCATACATATTAATCGCATTGGAATTGTATTGAGATTGAGTTTGCGTCAAGAGTAGCCTACCAGTAATAATAAAAAGGTACTTGAAATTGGCTAAATGCTAAACGCGAAGCCATTAATTAAGATAATTAATTAATAAAGACACGACTTTTTTTTCATACATAGCTCGGCTAATGACCCAACTCTACCTGATGTTAAGTGGAAACGGAGTCCAGACGCGAGGACAACAGGTGCAGCGTGAACACAACGCAGCATCAATCACACCCACAAAACTTAAACTAATATTTTGCCCAAATCTTAAAGCATTAAGGTCGTTTTGTTTGAAGACTTATAAGACAATATCACAACTTATTGTAATATAACACAACACACATTTTTATGACCGCAAATAAAATTCAATTAAATCGTCGGTGCGCGTGCCAGACCGCGTAAGAGCAGATGTTCACCTTGGCCATTCAAGCATTATTTCAACTGAAATTGACAGCTATTTCTTTGAGGCAAACAAGAACAACAAAATAATATATAATTTAAATGGCCAAATGTTCACTTTTTTGGTCTTTTTGCAAAATCTTGCAAAAACAGATACGCGGTTTTTACAAACTGCTCTTACGCGGTCTCGCACGCGCACCAACGAAATGTAAAATTCTAAATCATAGTAACTAGGTTTTTCTTTATTTTTCTTTGTGTAGAAATTCAATATTATAATTCTGGCATAACTCTGATTTGCATTAACTGTGTACTTGATCAATTTTGTCAGCAAGTTGTGGATAACCCAGCTGGTTGCACTGTCAGTAATTAATTTATATTAAGCTTTTATGTTGTTGGTAAACAGTGTAACTTTTTGACTTAATGATATAAAAAATGACCCCGCTCGCTTAGACTCACCATCAGACTCCGTCAGTGAAGAGATTACTTCCCATGCTTCCTGAAGGCCTGAAAAATAAAAACAAAAATCAATTAATGAAGATAATTATGTTACATAATACACAGATTTGTAAAGCGATACATTTGTTAAATATTTTCATTGGTGTTAGCTTATTGCTATGATGTGTTTGTCAATTTTTTTTACAATGTAACACATCTTTTTATTATTAATTTTAAGTACAAACTTGAATCAGTGTTAATGTTGTTTTTAATATATATATTTTATTATTGTTTATCTAGAATACTCACTCTTAGTCTTGGTAATGATAAGTAGCTGCTTCAGGAAATCGATCACGCTGCGATGACGTGACTCCTTCCTTATCTTATCCAAGATTTGGAGAACATTTTCTTCTGCAAAAGTAACAAAAAAAAGTTAAATGTAAATAAATAAATAAAATAAATGTTTTCCACACTCACACCAATTATCTAGCCCCAAGAAACGCTTCCTTAAGAAACTCGATAAATGGGTAACTAGACAACGGGTAAACATACTTAATATACTTAAATACATACTTATTATACATAGGAAACACCCAGACCCGAAACAATTTAGAAAAACAGGTATTTCTAAATTGATCCGACCGGGGATCAAACCCGGGACCACAGAGATGGCGACACCATGAAAACCGGTGTGCAAGCCACTCGACCAAGGAGGCGTCAAACCAAGAGTCAGTTAACCAGTTAAACCAAGAGACACATTAAGGGAGGACATTAGGTATTCGATCCCGATCCGATTCATAAAACAAAAATATTCTTATTTTTTTGCATAATCCTAATAAATAATTTAGCTTATACACTAAGCGCGGGAAAAGATCAAATATGTGCCGATTGATTGCGCTGCGCCGCCGATAGATCACGCCGAAAGGCCACTTTTTGCTTTGCACACCGCACGCACCCCGCGAGGCCCCGCCTTCACCCCCGCCTCGCGGCGCGTGCTCCAGCGCGTACCCCGCCGCGGGCAGTCTGCGCCGTATTTTTTTATTTGTTTTTGTTTATCCAGGCATAAACTACTATAGGATTAAATATGTCCCTTGTGTTAACTAACACGCTGTATATATGTTATGGCGACATATTTAGATAAAATAGTGGTAGCTAGCCAGCCGGACAATCAAGCCCTACCACCAACCAAACCGAGTACACAAACATTTACCCTCCGCTGGGAATCGAACTCGGGACCTCTGGGTCTAAACCGGTGGTCTTAACCACTAGGCCACAGAGGCGGTTAAAAATTATGATGATGAAAACAACTTACTCTTGTTTTTGACGAGGCTCTTGATAACGTTGGAGGCGTCTTCGATCCTCTTAGTCTTGGTAATACGCAAGAGGGTATTGAAGAAGTACAAGGTATCGTCGCTCTTTGTCACCCTATTGATCTTTTCGATTACCAAGATCAGATCTGGAAAGAAGAATTCACATTATTAAGAAATGTTTTAATTGATTATAAAAAATGTAATCGAAAGACTACTGGTCTTAATGTTAGGTCACTATTATAACCTATATACATATAGAATTTGAATGTGTGAATTGGGCAATACTAAAAATCGATTAAAAAATATAGGTACTCACTCTCCTGCCTGAAGATGTGTTTGAAGCGTATCCTCACTTTTTCCAAGTCGGTGAGTCCGGTGACCCTGTAGAAGGTCTCCACAATCGTAGCGAAGTCTGTAAAGAAGGTTACCATCAATAAGATTCTTCATTTATAATATTTATATTATTGTTTCACCCGCCGCTTTAAAAAATATATTCCCGTTTTTGCAACATTTTTCATTGCTGCTCCACTCTATTATCATAGCGTGATGTAATATAGCCTATAGCTTTCCTCAATAAATGGACTATTCAACACAAAAATATTTTTTCAACTCAGTAGTTCCTTAGATTAGCGCGTTCAACCAAACAAACAAACTCTTCAGCTTTATAATATTAGTACAGATTTATTATTTCTTTTCATGGTCTGTAAGACGTTGTTTATTGCTTTAACAGCACCACGATTATAAAAAACACCGATCCGATCCGAACCCCTCGGAGAATCTAGTAGGGCGCGGGACACGCACTTGTGCGTGATGCCGTTCCCTCTAGAAAACCTCCGAAGGTGCTTCGTTTCACACGGCTTGTGGAACCATTTAAGTTTCTCGCCGCCCAAAGCCCGGTGAAGCTGAAAATGCCGTCTGAGGCAATCAGCAATCTCTCTCCACAAAGATAACGGCTTGAGGAACCCTTTAAGTTTCTCGCCGCCCCCAAAAAAGCCCGGTCAAGCTGAAAATGCCGACTGAGGCAATTAGGAGTCTCTCGAAAATAAAATATGTTAAAATTACCGTCTCTAAGATTCGAAGTAGGTACCACAGTAAACGGTTATTGATGTCACTGGTACGTCGCTAGATGGCTCTGTCTTGATTTCAAACCAATTGCCGTTAGCTTTAACTTGATAAAATAACAATAAAAAAACATTTGAAATAACTTACTTGTATTTTTGACCTGCTTTAGCTTCTCTAAAGCGTTGATTAGCTCTGGAACATGAAAAAAATAACGATATAAATAAAATTCAAATCAAGACATTATCCCTTGTACTACCAAACAGTGTTTAAATTAAAACAATGGCTAAATACGTGTTTAAAATATTCTGTCTTTGTCTAATAGCATTAGCTAAAAAGTGACAGCATCTGTTCTGAGCTTTTTTGTGGTAAAGCAGAATTGGTCTGAATTATGAGAAAAATATTCTAGTAGTAAATGTTCTAAATAGTCTAATATTCTAGTTGATGGTAAAATAGCGATCTATTTTATCATCAACTAGAATATTAGACTATTAGTACGATTACTGAATCTACCTACTCGTATTATTGTCAATATCAAATACGAGATCGCCAGTGCGATTAAAAAATCAAACCGTCATGTAATAATGTCAGCCACACAACTTATTCCTATTCCGGTTTTCGCAAACTTATCGCAACTTGTCTAACCGGCCTTAAAGTTGTGAGACGGAAATCGGGATTGGTTTTTTAATTGTATCTCGGACCGCACATGATCGAAAAAGGTATTATTTACATATAAATTTGACTTACGCTTCTGTCCCGTGGCTCTCTTAATAATCACAATTCCATCGGCGAATGTCTTACATTTCAAGATTTGGATGAACTTCTTAACAGCTTCTCCGAGCCCTGTAAAATTTAAAAATAAGCATTTCAAATAAAATCGTTTGTTAGAAATAATGCAAAATACAACGCAATCGGCATCAACTACTTGACACGATAATTGATCAGTATTGTTTCCCATTACAATGTACGGTTTCAAATAAAAAATCTAAATTTTGATTCGTCTATATTGATGATATTATTATGATTGGTGAAAACTTACCGGATGTTCTAGTAACACGAATCAATACCCTGAAGGTTTCCTGCAGATCTGAAAAGGAATATAAATAGTAAATTCTGGATAAAGCACTTTTTTTGCAAGTAAAGTAAAAAGAAAAAGATTTTAAATAACGTAAATTAAAAAAGGTATTTATGTAAATTGTAATTTTTACATTGATAAAACAAATTTAGAAAGTCACAAATAATATTGTAGGGCTTTATATGTTACATACATTGTTTCTGGTTATCCTTTTTCTATTAAAAATATTTCTAGTTAAAAATATCGTTAAAACTATCACACTTACCCACTTCAGATCTCAAGTGCTTATATACTTTCCCGAATTCCTTCGAGTCTGTTCCGCCTGATAGGTCGTTTACTTCTACTTGTAGTCCCTGGGTTCCTGACGCTGAAAAAATGAAAAATAACGTTTTATATATATATAATATTATATAATACATACTTTACTGTGAGCACAGAAAAAGTTGTAAAGTGGAAACCACTGCAATTCAAATTACAGCGTTTTGCCTTGACACGATAGTGCTGTATAAAATTTAACATACATCTAACGTATGTTAACGGTTAAGTAATTAGGGTTTGTGTCGTGTTGTGTATATGCGCTATGTAATCTAAGCTAGCCAATGTACTTTGCCTATGTCGGATTGGTTTTAGTTGTTATCGTTGTTATGTAAGATGACACTATGTATAGGGAGCTTGTGTGTAGAAAGATTGGAGATGTAAAATATTTATTGTGGTGTTTATAAACACCACCACCTACCGGAAATCATAAAAACAACTTTGATTTAGATAAATGTATTTTTACGATCAGCATGAAATAGTAGAGTGATTCTTTGTGGTTAATATTAATGAGAAAATTATTTTAAAATCTCTAATTAAAACAAGAGAAATATTAGCTTAGATGGCGTTGTGCAAAAAATACAAAATCTAGTTATTAACTAGATTTTTTGGGACTTCTTTTAAGGGTGCGCCGTCCGTAAGTGACAAGTGTCATATATTTTATTTGAAATGTCTTCGTCCATATTTATTTGATGCCGCGCGGCCGTACCAATTTCGTATGGGGAATTTAACGTGTTAATTTGAAAAATAATAATTTAAAAAACCGCTCGATAAATCGAAAATGTGAGACAGACGATTTGTAGTTTAGACCATTGGTGATTGTTTAGACAAAAACAGAGGTACAATAATTTAGATAAACTAAAGATATCAATTAAACGCTGCTACTTGTTTTCATGATTTTTGGTCAAGTTTAAATGATATTGTAGAAAAAACTATAGTGTGTTCCCGTTCACGTTCCCTTTGATACTAAAGATATATTTTGTTTATGTAATACGATAGTATTTTCAATTATATCAACTTAACCGTGACTGCATTTTTGGCATGTTTTGGTCGGCGCACCCTTAAATATAAGGAAATCTAAAGACCCCGGAATTTGTAATCTTCTGAATGTCGTTATGTTTTCAGTTCTAAAGCTGAATGAGTAATGTTAAGTGGTATTTTGTTTCACCATTAACATCATAGGTAGAATACATCGCCATTATAGATAAAACAATAAAATGGGGGAAAATAGAAAAACAGTTTTCTGATATTGTTCTTACCTTTCATGAAGGAGAGGTTGCGGAAGTATTTTGCGATTGCGGCGTTATCTATAAAATAAATAAATATAAAAGATAGGTTGTAAAAAATAGCAGTCAGTTGCAAAAAGGTTTTCCAAAACCAAAACTTTGATGTAAGAATATTTCAATAGATTGCGCTTTTAAATTTGAAAACGTTCTATCAATGCGTTGGTTATAATATACTAAGTAATCGTTCTTTTTTATTTATCTTTAAAAAGATTCTTGTAGTTTAAAGGATTACCTATATAGCTGGTTATATTAAAAAGTAATCATGATAATTTGCTTAAAACTTTAAACGTCAGTTGTATCTCACTCACCCTTTTGGCCGGAAAGCCTTTCCAAGATCTGGAAGACGCCATCAAAGTTGTCATGCCCGGTGATGTGTTTCAGGACAGCGAAAGCCTTGAATACATCTAGAGGAAAAAACATTTACAGTTCATTATTATTATCAGGAAACAATTGAGCTCTGATGAGAATCACTGCGCCGCTTGGAGACTTTGTACTGAGAAGAACCGGCAACAAACTCTGTAAGGGCATTTCCTTTCTCCCTTGCGTGTAGAATATTATGGAAAGTCTCTCTCTCCTATCATAGAATGACTTTTTCCATCTCAAATAGATCTAAGCGTAACTTATTTACATTTTTGAGTTGAGGAGTAATTAAGCGACTGAAGGCTGCGGATGACAGTATCGAACTGCTCTCACGCTCCAGTCCCAAGATACGGTCGGGATTTTAGTGGAAAGAACTCCCAAACCATCAGTGGCAAAATTAAAATGCCAGTCGCCAAGTAGCATATGTTGATGATGATTATGCAACATACAAGATTTATTTAAAAGCTTACCAGTTTCTCCGGTCAATATCTTCAGGATTTTCAAAACCACGGTGATGTCTGAAAAACAAAGTAATAACAATGTAAGTAGCATCGTGGTGTTCCATGACTAGGAAGTAAGATAGGCACCGTAACTTAAGTTGACAATCTGGAACAAGGAACTATTCTTTGTTGTGTAAGTATTACTTTGTTAAGTAGATTAAATTAAAATCTTAATTGTATTGTAGTATTATTTGACATGAATCAATAATCTGAAATAAATACTAAGGTTACTTAGAATATTTGACCAATAAATAGTACTTACTTGAGGATCCATCCATTTGAACGAGCAGACCGATGACAATTTTGTAGGTCTTGGTACCGCGAAGACGGACGAGGAACTCACGCACTTTCTCTTTAGCTGTGGAGATGGAAGAAAATTGGTTTATTATGGTCCGATCTTTCTATAGAAGGCTGTTTTTAGGCTTTCTTGGCTTTTAATTGTAACTTTAAAAATATAATACAATGAACTTGAATTCTACCCTCAAAGATAGCTTAAGTTATGAGACCGGCCAATTGAAACTTAGTTTCATTTTTATCGCTTATAATTGTGCAAAGTAAAACTTTTCTATCTCACTAATCTATATACTCTTTAATGTATAAAGCTTCTATTATATAAAGGCTATATATTTTTATACTTACTGGTGATTTTAGTTACTGTCTCGATGTACCGGATAGCTTCCTTCTCACCTGAAGAATAAAAGTTCAACATGACAAAATTAATACATTTTCTGCAAAGTTCTAGTTTTGTACAGCGCCATCTAGTAGTTAACTTGTGAATCGTTATCACTAAAAACTTGTACTCAAGAGTGCCTAGTGAGAGTTCACAATTCCTCGTTCGTCACTAGTAGGCGCTGCTGCAATGCCATACTAATTCTCGTTTTGTTAACGCGATCTAATGTTGTATAAAACTCACATTAGTCATCTTTAACGCTTCGGTGGCCGATACCCGAAGAATCTGTTCCGGATCTTTTTGGTATCATAGCATCGCTCGGGTTTGTGATCACTAGGGACCGGATATTTGCATGTGCATTTGCATATTTAAGCCATCCTCAGCGGTAATAGCATATTTTACTTAAAATCTAGTTATGAAGCATATTATTGATACATTTACAATATTTTTCGAGCGCAACGCACTCAGCATCCACGCATCGTTTGTTATACATTTGTGTCAAATTGATAGTTTTATTAATGGACGACAGAACTTTTTCCAAAAACTATAAGTGCTGACATAGCACCAAAGTTCAAATTCAGCTCAGTTACCTCAGTGGACGTGGAGCGATTCTTTACCACTTATATAAATATATATATTTAAATATTGAATGATCGACGACACAATCTTACTACTGATCATTTGGAACAATACTTGATTGTTTTCGTTGACAAAAATATGAAATTTTTTAATGTAATATAATGCTATGTTACTTCACCTATTGTCGTCTATAACTTATCATTTAATTTTCCATATTTTACCTATTTTCATGCATATTTCATGCATATTTCAAGCATTTTTCATGCATATTTGCATGCATATAACAAGCTTTTTAAGTTGCATATAATCCGGTCCCTAGTGATCACCAACCCGCATTTGGCAAGCGTGGTGATGAAGCCATTAATTGTAGCGATGATTTGATTTCAATGTTGGAGGCCTTTCCCCCAGCAGGGGGACAGTCACACGTTAACGCAAATTTTGTTGCGCAAATTTGGAAAAATAAATTTTGTTGCGCAAAACGATATATTTTAGAAAAATGTTGATAACCTAGTAGTTGACATTGACTAAGGTTCATCTGGCTTACAAAGTAAGGTTAGATAGTGTTGAAAAATTGGCCCGCGTTCACGTGCGTCAGGGTAGCATAATAAAATTGGAGATAGACCTAGAAATTTGGCAAGTTATTCAGAAGAGATGGATGCTCAAGACAAGTTGGGGTAAAAGAGTTCTTGAATGGAGACCGCGTATCGCAAAAGAAACAAAGGATGCCCTCAGACTAAACTGAAGCGAGACTGTACAGTTTTTGTAAGATTTTTGTAATACGTGATGCTATAAATATCTATGACTATGACTATGATTCCTTCTTACCTCAAGGAGTGTTTCCGATTTCTCGGGGTGGATCACAACCGGGATCTCAGGTCAAATACAGATAATGTCCTAAAGCCTCCTTTTACTCGGTCTAGATATTTTAAGGACTCTTTTACAGTCAAAGCTACGTTCCAGTCATCTGCTAGTAACATATTATTATAGTTTCTTTTAAGTATATATTTTTTATTTAAGTATGTATGTATGTATGTGTGTGAAGGGTATTATTTGTACTTATTTATTTAATGTTAGCGCACTTCCTCTATCTCTTTCTTAGATTTTCTAACCAAAGGTCTGTCTGGAAGAGATTGCTTGTAGCGATAAGACCGCCTTTGCCCATATTACTAGCTTTAAGTTTTTGTTTAATTAATTTCAATTCATTTGTGTGTGAGCAATAAAGAATTTATCTATCTATCTATGATGACTCTTTGCAAAGAGTTAAGCGAGTCTGAAAGCAGCCGCGGATCGTGCTTAGGGCGTGCACTTGGAGATGCCTAAGTCCAGCAGTGAACTAGTATAGGCTGATGTTATTGATGTTGAACCCTTGCCAGTTTACGGATACGGGATTCGCGGATGAAGTCTCGATTGGATGCTACTTATTTGTTAAAGAATCAGCATTAGTTTCAATCCTTTTCTTCATGTTCTGAATTAATCTTATTCGTGTTTCTGTTGAGGAGCTCGATGGCGCAGTGGTTAACGCGCCCGGTCTGCGAGTGCTGAGGTTAAGCAACTTTCGCAAAGGCCGGTCATCAGATGGGTGACCAAAAATTTATCACCTCGAGCTCCTCCGTGCTTCGGAAGGCACGTTAAGCCGTTGGTCCCGGCTGCATTAGCAGTCGTTAACAACCACCAATCCGCACTGGGCCCGCGTGGTGGTTCATGGCCCGTTCTCCCTTTCCATCCATAGGGAAGGCTCGTGCCCCAGCAGTGGGGACATGAAATGAGCTGATGATGTGTTTCTGTTTGAAGGTTAAAATCTAGGTTACTGACTCCTACGTACTTAACTCAACTACGCACTTAACTCGTTCAACAAACATGGCGATAATGTCAATGTGTGTAAAAAAATAACTCAATTAATTTCAATTGAATTCATACAAGTGTTTTGTGCAAGGTTAATAAATTTACATAAAAGCTGTGTGAGGTATATAGACAATTTATAATTACCATAACAATAGCTTTATAATATAATTTTATTATTTTAATACAAATATTGCTGGTACATGCGTCGTACTTGTGAACAGTGAGCTTGGGGCAAGTTTTATTGTTTTCCATGCGAGTTTATAATCACAATTCAATCGCGTTGACGAAAACGTGAATTTCTTTGTCCAAATTGTTACTAACCATTGTCACTAGAAGGGATCAAAGCAGCGCCTCCAGAGTGCCTAGTGTAAGTTTTGTTTACTATCCATATTCATTCGATTACGTTTAGGAAAACGAAAATTATACTAAACGCAAAGACTCGTGGCAGTCGGTGCCATAAATCACTTTTGTAACAGGGATGCGCACGCGCAAATTACTGGACTATCGATAATACGGAATGCATGTGCTTCATCGATGCACAAACAAAGTGTTGATCGTTACTGATAATTGCTATACTTATTTATATTTACTTAATTAGATATCATTATCATGTAATGAAGGTAATTAGAAGTAATTTATCACATTTCATATACCCCATTTCAGACCTATTGTTATCGATAAACGCACGTACACAAACAACGCGCATCTCTGTGTCTGTGTGACGTCATCCATAAACAGTGCAAGTGCGAGAGAGAAAATGATGTTCGCTGTCTCTTTTGCACGTTTTATTGCTCCGCCTGCCACGAGTCTTTGCGTTTAGTATAGTAAGGTATTAAGCAGCGCCTCCTGTTGATAAACGAGAAGAGTTAAAATTCTTGCTATACAAATTCTCGTTTTCGGTAACGTGTTCGAATGTCAAAAATAACTTACATTAGGCCCTCTGCTATGCCTGCCACACTTGAACGGGTATGAAACACTCCAAATCCTTCCTAGGTGAAAACGCCTTAGGACGGAGTAAGTTCATATGCGGAGGCAGTAGAAGGCAGGCCCGATTGACCATCGGTGCCTTGACAGGGCACTATGCCACAAAACAAATGCTCCACGGAATGCATCTATCAACAAATAGCTTGTGTAGGGCATGTGGAGAGGAAACGGAGTGAATGCAGCACCTACTGTGTGACTGTGACTCTCTGGCTAGGAAAAGAATGGGACTCCTGGGGTCGGCTTATCCGAAACCGGAGGACTTCAGGCTCTTCGCCCTTAAGGACGTGGCCAAACTTATGGCATCTATCTTTACAGAGGAAGAAGAGTGAAAGGACGGGGTTGCACAAAAGATCCCGATGGGTCGAAGTGTTACTGCAAGAGGGAAACCTCAGCAGGCCCCACTAAGATAAGATAAGATAAGATGCCTGCCACACTTAGTTATTTACTTTTATTGCTATTTTATATACCATTCAACAACAGCTTTAGGATATGTTCCGATATACACAGCGAGCACAGTCCAGTGCTGTTACTGGTGAGAAATTTGTTCCGTTATGGACTGACAGTATACTGCCGCAGTATCCTAGTGAAATATATGACGTCATAAATCGTCGTCATTTTTGTACTGTAAGCACTGGCATTTTCGAGGTAAGGTGCTCTCAGTGCTTTGATCACGTGATCAACGGCGTCCAGAAATGACGTGGCATGGATGACAGTATACTGGATTGCGTTCCGTTTTAATTAACTAAATTTTATAAAGGAACGGCTTCGCAGTATACTAAATTGACGTCACACCTTACAGTGCTCGCAGTGTATATCGGAACATACCCTTACCCCCTTAGAACTTATACCCCGTGTCAAGCCAAAAAAACATTGTAACTTAAGGCGAAGGGTAAGGCACACTAGCGCCGCTAATAGATTTAATTTGATAACTGCTAAACTGGATTTTTTTTCAAACATTGCGGACCTTCCGACACTAGGCAAACTACTTGTGCACTACTTTTAGGTTTGTTTTTGTATTCATTCGCTAACACCAACAGTGGCCATTGTTTGTGAATAAATGCGATAGCCCGTTTTGTGAATAAACCACGCAAAAAATAGTAGTGCAAAATTATTAAATAAATACTATGGATGCTTTCCTGTTGTCGGACGGTACGCAATGTTTAAAAAAAGATCCGGTCCGTTAGTAATTGTCAAATTATCAATCGGTGGCGCTAGTGTGCCTTACCCTTCGCCTTAAATTACAGTGTTTTGGCTTAGCACGATAGTAATAGAAGCTGTAGTGTATGGCTGTATAACTTAACAATTTAGGTATATCAATTAGGAAAATAATGATACTAGTAGTTACGTATACTGTTTACGAAGCATTCGGCAGGTTTAATACCGAAAAAAAGCAACCAGTTGCTAATTGCACAATGGCAACGCGGCTGCTACTAGCTGCGGTTGCTACAATCGGTCGGTTTATTTTATTTCGTAAATCACTCGCTTGTGGCGCCTATCGTAGCGTTCTATGTTCTGTAATACGAAATATATGTTTTGGTAGCGATAAATTGCTAATAGTTGCGATTGGCACTGTCATTTGAAGATCGATAATAAACCTGCCGTAAAAGATAAAAATAATAATCAACAAAGATAAAATTCGACATGATAAAAATAAATCTGCTGAAATGTCTGAATGGCTAATTACCACTTAATACGAACAAAATTGGGTATTCACGTTCAAGATTCGTTAAAATATTTTCCCTGATTTTTCGGATACCCGAAATTCAGAAGTTCTTGATGTCTTCTGACAATCCGGTTCTAGAGTTCTTCCAAATAGGCTTTCACACCAAAACTCAACATCTGCACTTAGTTTGTAGGCGAAAGGAAGCTTACGTCCCATTACGTATTTTTCTCTAAATTGACAAGTATTTGTATAAAAAAATAGAAGAAAATATCATACCGTGCTTTCCAGTCAGGGCGTACAAAATTTCGTAGGAATCCTTCTTTCCTGTAAAAAAAAATTTTTGTTTACATTGATGACATGATTGTAGCAAGGCAAAACATTTAGAACCATATTGTCATCTCTGAAAATTTTGCAGTCTAATGTAGTGATTGATTTACCTAATCCAAATGCCTTCCTCAGGTACTCGGACACGGTGGTAACTGTAAAAAAAAATACACAAAATGTTAATCGATCTGGTTTTTTGTTTTTTTTTTTCCTTTCGGCTGCCATAGCATAAATACGTCGCCGTACCTTGTACGCCAAGTAAAATTAGATTTCAGAGTAAAAACTTGCAAATAGGATTTCCGACATTTTCTAAAAACTTTATTTTTTTTAAATATTTTTTTTTTCTTTATTTTTTCGTGTGTTGTAAAATAAAGTCACAGTTACGGTCGGTCATTGCCGTCGTTGGCGTGCAGGGTACGCTATCGCGTGTCGATTATAGCCGACTCGGATCAAAATATTTTTTTGTACACTTATTACCGACTATATTATTATATTATTACTATATTATTATTATTATTATTATTATTATTACTTGATTATTTTTTTACTTACCGACTTCCTCGACAACTTCTTTTTCAGTAATGCGTTTCTGTGTGTGGTGTATATGGTGTTCATGGTGTTGATGGTTTTTATGATGGGACCCCTGATTAGACTCTTGCCTAGTCTCCTGTCTACTCTCCTGGCGTGAGTTCTTTTCCGTTTTATGGTGGTGACGGTTTTCATGATGGGACCCCTGATTAGACTCTTGCCTAGTTTCCTGTCTATTCTCCTGGCGTGAGTTCTTTACCGTTTTATGGTGTTGATGGTTTTCATGATGGGACCCCTGATTATACTCTTGCCTAGTTTCCTGTCTATTCTCCTGGTGTGAGTTCTTTTCCGTTTTATGGTGTTGATGGTTTTCATGATGGGACCCCTGTTTAGACTCTTGCCTAGTTTCCTGTCTATTCTCCTGGCGTGAGTTCTTTACCGTTTTATGGTGTTGATGGTTTTCATGATGGGACCCCTGATTATACTCTTGCCTAGTTTCCTGTCTATTCTCCTGGTGTGAGTTCTTTTCCGTTTTATGGTGTTGATGGTTTTCATGATGGGACCCCTGTTTAGACTCTTGCCTAGTTTCCTGTCTATTCTCCTGGCGTGAGTTCTTTACCGTTTTATGGTGTTGATGGTTTTCATGATGGGACCCCTGATTATACTCTTGCCTAGTTTCCTGTCTATTCTCCTGGTGTGAGTTCTTTTCCGTTTTATGGTGTTGATGGTTTTCACGATGGGACCCCTGATTAGACTCTTGCCTAGTTTCCTGTCTATTCTCCTGGCGTGAGTTCTTTACCGTTTTATGGTGTTGATGGTTTTCATGATGGGACCCCTGATTATACTCTTGCCTAGTTTCCTGTCTATTCTCCTGGTGTGAGTTCTTTTCCGTTTTATGGTGTTGATGGTTTTCACGATGGGACCCCTGATTAGACTCTTGCCTAGTTTCCTGTCTATTCTCCTGGCGTGAGTTCTTTTCCGATTCATGGTGTTGATGGTTTTCATGACGGGACTCCTGATTAGACTCTTGCCTAGTTTCCTGTCTATTCTCCTGGTGTGAGTTATTTTCCGTTTTATGGTGTTGATGGTTTTCACGATGGGACCCCTGATTAGACTCTTGCCTAGTTTCCTGTCTATTCTCCTGGCGTGAGTTCTTTTCCGATTCATGGTGTTGATGGTTTTCATGACGGGACTCCTGATTAGACTCTTGCCTAGTTTCCTGTCTATTCTCCTGGTGTGAGTTCTCTTCTTCCTGCTGGGATTGGTGGGTCTCAGTCCTGTATGTCCTATGTGTCTCTGTCACAACTGGCTCTTCATACGTCACTTCCCTTGTGACGGGCCGCTTAACTATTTTCGTGTGTTTTATAATATGTGGTTGCCCTTCTGCAAAATAATAATTGAACTGAGACAAGGGTTTCGTGCAAACTAATATTTCTTACTCTAATTTTTTTGCGCACAAATTATCGAAAAAAACATCTCCTTGTGCGAGTTTTGTCTTTGCCTTTGGACCTTCGAACTAAGTACTAGACTCCCGATGAGCGCTTGAAAGACGTTAGGCATCTTTGGTACCCAGGGAGCCACAAAGACGTATGTGGCGGTAACAGTAAATATTATATTAAGTTACAAATATTTTGCAACCTTAATCTAATCTTTATTTTAAAGATTTAAGGCTCATAATAAGCTGAAGTCGTTGATGCTATCCAATGGTTTCTCAGATTTTGTTATTCGACATTTAAATGTATAGGTATGAGCGGACAGAACTACTTTCAAGATGCATTTTTGTTCAGGATCTTATAACTAGTGTAGGGAAGCCTGTTGGTAGGATGGAATGCCACATTGAGGAAGGCCAAAGGGAAGATCTTCCTTCGAGCTGGGTGGTATAGCTCGGGGACCGAGGTCCAACGGATGTTAGTTGGAGGTGCTATATCTAGCGAAGGAGATGGTGAAACTTTGCTGCCGCGATGCAGGCTTCCCATACTATTTCAACGTCGTAGTATGGCGACGTCGTTGGTATGCGTTTGTGGCGCCATCTGTTGACACAGTTGAGAAGGTGTTTTGCTTCGTGTCAATGTGCGGCGTATGCGGTAGGTGGAGCCGCCACACTAGTATATAATTGTTCGAAGCCTTTGATATACCGGGTAAAGTGCACTTCTTATTATACTGTAATGGCTCTTTCTGACCCGTGCAAATAAATTAATCAATACTATTCTTACCTCCGTGCTTCGGAAGGCACGTAAAGCCGTTGGTCCCGGCTGCATTAGCAGTCGTCAACAATCAAAACCACCACGCTGGGCGCTGGGCACGCGTGATGGTTTAACGTCCGTTATCCCTATCCATCCATAGGGAAGGCTAGTGCCCAAAAATGAGCTGATGATGATTCTTATTTTGTAAGCCTGATTGGCATTATGTTGAAGTCGTAGTTGTTGACTTTGCATTAGGCTTCCTTGGCTTACAAGAATTGGAAGTGCACCTGATTCGGTATGTCAGAAGGTGCGTGAATCTAGTAGAAACCCTCAGAGGATGTTCGATCACCACGGCTTGGAACCTTTAATGTCTCGCCGCCCGTAAAAGTTCAGCAGGCTTATTACCGAAAAAAGCAACCAGTTTGAACGCGACTGCTCTAGTTGTGGTTGACTAAGTGGGCGTCCATTATGAGATTTCATTCAATCTTCTCCCCCATCCCCCAATCTCACGTGAGATTTTTTTAAATGTGAGTTTCTAGTAAAAGTGTGTTGGATTTATTTTAAAAAGAAAAAAAAATTGCTCAATACTTTTATTTACGACATAGTAGTATTTAAGATTGCTGAGAAACTAGAAAACTATTTTCTCGTAACTTTTTCCTGTTTCTAGCGGAAAAAAATTACGTGATATTTGCCGAGACCCCCCTCTCCCCAATGTGAGATTAGATGAGATTCAACTCGACCCCCACCCCCCCTTGAATGCCTCACGTAATTAATGAATACCCCCAAATTAGTATTACGGATACAAAGCTCGCTTAGTGCATTTACGATTAAAATGTATAACAGTTTATGCGATTTGTGTCTGTAAAATCAATTTATCAACCGCAACTAGAGCGTTGCAATTGTACAATCACCAACTGGTTGCTTTTTGCGGTAAATAAGCCTGCGGGAAGTTATGTAGCTGATACATTAGCTGTTATCTATCTATTTATTTATTTATCATCAAATACAGCTATAAATAAATTCAAATAAATGCTTATTTTTTGTTTAAAACATATTATTTATCACTGATATCGGGTTAAACTATTTTATATTCTTATTTCTATAAATAAATATTTGTCCTCAAATAAATGTCCATTATTGTGTTCATTTTTGTTATTCATTTTCCTAACGATCTAATTTAGTATTATTTGTTGTTTACCAAATGGCAACACTCGCTCTCTAAGGAGCCAATCAGATGACAGAAGCGATTATGTGTCGGCCATTTTGTCATCGCATGAAATAGTGAGTGAACACGTGGTTTTGTTGTCCGAGCGAAAATTACAATTATTATTTTGATTCATCATTTTTGTTGTCTACCTAACTATACAGATTAGAAAATACTTATATATCGATTGTATTGATTATCGATATTGATCGATTCATATAGACGGTTTGTTTTCGACTTTGATTGAAATGCAAAGAGCTTTTACTCATTCATTCATTAAACAAAAATGTTTTAAGGCAATCTGTAGGAAGACTTTAGATAATTAGACGTTGTATAATTTGCACGATCCAAACCACAATGGGAATATAGTAAAAAAATATATCTTAAAACCACTTACGGTGATGGGTGTGATGGTGATATTCCTCATCTGCCAACGTCAGAGTGACCTGTGGAATAGTAATGTTTAGATTTTTTCATTTGCAATGTTTGATCATCGCAAGGTGGCAAGAGCTGGGTGAGAGTAGCCGCGGATCGTGCTCAGTGGCGTTCACTTGGAGAAGCCTATGTCCAGCAGTGGATAGTATAGGCTGATGATGATGATGACGATGATGATGATGATGATGATGATGATGATGATGATGATACATTTCTTTATATTTTTGTGGGTGAATATCCAGTTAGTGGGGATCCGCAAAAAGTATCGATACCTCAGAGTATCGATACTTTTGTTTCGACACCAAGTACTTTGGGATTCGATACTTTTGTTCCGATACTTTTGAGGTATCGATACTTTCTAAAAGTAGTACGTAAACCTAGGTACCTAGGTTTACGTTCGTTACCAGTTTCTAAATATTTATTGGATATTAGTGGCTATTTTGTGAGACACGTTCCTGCTAGGTTTTTTTGCGAAACATAGCAACACAAACAACACTCCATTTAGGTATTTTATAAATGAATTAAAAAGCACTTGATACCTTCAGGTATCGATACTTTTGTCCGATACTTTTTTGGTATCGATACTTTTGATACGATACTGGTATCGAGTAAAGTATCGATACTTTTGAAATTTTGCGTATCCCTCAGTTACAAACATTTTTGCCATAACGTTGTAATCGTAGTTAACTCCGCCTACCATGAAGATGACCATAGAATGACCAATAGTAAACCTTCCGACCTTTTTTGTCATAGCCATTTGTTTTAGTTTATTGTTAAAGCTTAAATAGTCATTCATTTCTTTCTTATGATTCCTAATGGTGGATATCCAGAAAGTTTGTTGATAGTATGTTGCTTATATGGTTATATATGTAGTCTATAAGATCATACATAGCAGTGTAGATTCACCTTATTTACTAAGTAAAATTGCTTTTAGGTGTTCCAGACTGAGCGCTCGCCACAATTTTTTTCACAATTTGTAAGTCAAATTATAGACGCAATAGTTTTATTATAAGAGTCATTAATGAATTCAATAGTACTTTTAATCACATCGACGTATTTCACGAAAACATTCCTCGTTTTCGTAGACTGTTAAGAGAAACCGAACATCTATTTTAAATGTATATTTTCAACCTGATTTTGATGGTAAAATTGTATTTTGTTTTGATTTATTTCATATATTTATTTTATTTTTTCTTTCGCACTGTTGTTTAACTAGTCGTTAATTCTGTACAAGTTAGCAGTGGAAACTTAAAATGCTACTGTATTATATTTTTCAATTGTTTATATGTGTGATATAAAGCTGTATGTTTCGCACTTGGCACAAAGTCACAGATGGCCATCTGTGACTTTGTTGCATTGAAAACTGCAAACCCTGCAAACCCTGTCTTTATTTGGCCTTGCCAGAATACCAGCGCTGTTGCGGTGTAATATTTTACACCGTTACGGCTTATGCTGAGGCAGGGTCCTGATTGGCTCGTCACATTTTTACGTTGTTTTGTTTTTTGTATTTGTGGAAATTATGCTACTGTTTTATTATGTTGTTATTTTTGTTTATTTCCTTTGTACTGTGTGATAGCCAATAAATGTTTCATTTTCATTTTCATTTCATTTTCATTTGGGGAAACAGAAAAAACAGAAGCAAAAACAATGAACAATACATTTTATATAGATTTTAACTCCATCCAGTAATAAGAAAATTTTTGGCGAAATAAACTTAAAAGTCCTCTCCTGTAAAATTACAAAATGAGCTGTTGTGACTTTGTTGCAACGAAGGTGCGGTTTCCCTAATAAAATAATTTAAAAAAAAATGTATGATTAGACAGAAAATGCCTTCACTCTTAAATATTGAAAGGTACTTACGCTGACAAGCCCCACCAAGATCAGTTGGAAGAACTTCATGGCACTGAAGTGGTCAGATTTTGATCTGTTATCCACTGAACCACATTGGATGTGAACATCAATTTATATAATGTTAGCAAGGAGCATCTGTGTAAACATTGTGTTGGAATTAACAGGCAATTAATTTTCTTTTTGTTTGATTATGTATATATTACCGTGGCTAATTGGCGATATATGTTATAGCAATGTTGTGTGACGTGGGTTACGAAGAAATAACGTTTAATAACAAGGTTTTGAAGATATAGGTAGTGATATTATATGTTTTGATGATAGAGTAGGTATCTACCATATGGATGGACTAGCTGAGCTGACCCCTCAAACGTTGTTCTGCCATATTACGTACTATTCTTGCGGGTAGGTTGCTGAAACAAAACAGGATGACGACAGTATAATCCATCGGTTGCAATCACCTTTGGATAGATGGTGCTAATGTCGCTCTAAAGCATTTCAAAAAGACAGTATCATCGCTAACAAATTTGCAGAGAGCTTCCAGCAAAACGTCTCAAATATACTTCCCAAATGCGACAACAAATTGCTAGACCCAAATCAATATAAAAAATCAGCAAATTTTTCTATGCGTTTTGAACCTGCTACCTGCAACAAAATAATAAAAAATATAAATCATAAGCAATCTACTGGTATCGACGGGATGCAAGCACTGGACCTGGAACTTATAGCTTTAAAAATAACCAAATTAATAGCAAAATTTATTAATAGGAGTGTTAAAAGTGGTAAGTTCCCAGATGACTTGAAAATGAGTGTAGTACGCCCTATATACAAACAGGACACGAAATCCGATTACGCCAACTATAGACCGATATCTTTACTACCTATAATAGATAAAATGACAAAAAATAATAATTTGTGAACAAATACAAAGATTCTCCTATAAACTTAACATATTGTCATCAAACCAATTCGGATTTCAACCACAAACTTTGCCATTCTTTTTCACTCCCTTAAAGAGCTAATTTCCAAAAATCCTTTCAATTAAAGTCCTCAAAGTAAGGTCCTCAAAGTTCTAATCCTACTCGTAGTTGATATGTCGGTCAGTCATTAAGTCAGTTTTCCTTTTTATATATTTATATATACATATCGATACCTTTGGGTAGAAAGGTCGTATAAACCAAAACCCGACTTTTCAGGAGAGCAGAAAAACGTTTTTTTTTTAAATAAAAATTCATAACTTTTTTGTTTTTTAAGTTATAAAAAAATGACCAATGAAAAAGATTCTTACAATTTGAGAATGAAAAAGGCTAAATCATCAAAACACATCTATCTTCTTTTGTTTCAAAGTTAGCTTGGATTTACGTCTAAGAAAAAACCAATTTATGGTTAATACACCCCATGAAAATGTACCTAAAAAAACTGCATAGGTCGTATATCCATTTTTGGTAAGCCTATTATCACATAAATTATGGTCATTACGACGTCGAATTTAAACTAATTGGCTAGGGCGTATATACCATTTACAATTAAAGACGATTTTTACGCCCTGAGTTAATATAAATTATGGTCATTACATCATAACAAAACTACAAAAAAAATACATTCGGCTTTTACGTTAACAATTTACCTTTTTTAAGACGTTATGACCGAAATGTTCTGGGTCGTATAAACATGTTTTTTGCGAATTTCTGTATTTCGTATATACAGATCGATAGAGAAAAAAAATCTGAGAAAAATGGTATATATAACTCAATTTGGCCAAAATGGTTTATACGACCTTTCTACCTAAAGGTATATACTCGTATAGATATACTATGTCGAATGTAAAGAGACAAAGAAGTGAAAAGTAAACACTATATTGGTCTCAAAATTTTAAAGTTTGCAATAAAGAATCGGATCCAGTGTAATCGGAAAGCTCAAGTGTCTCTACAATTCCACACAAAGATCTTCCGTGATCTCTCTCATCATCTCAGCCAAAAGACTTCCACTGCTGGACGTCTGCCTCAATCTCTCTCCACAAAGACCGGTTTTGTGCTGCTCGCATCCATTGGCTTCCCGCGACCTTCACCAGATCGTCCACCTTATTAAAGGCCTGCCCATACGCAAATATTTATAATTTAAGCACAGTGCCTTGATCTCATCTGATGTTAAGTGATGATAAGGCCATTTGGTGGAAGCGCACTTCATCTTCTGGGAATGTGTCCAAAAGCTATGCATGTTTTATACAGCCTGCAGAGATGGGGTCCCAGGATGGAGGCGCCCTGTCGTAGTAGAATGGGATAAATGTTGTCAGGTCCTGGCTCCATGAACGGTTGGAAACTCCCCAAAGCCCATTTAACTTTACATTCATCCACTACCCTTTTCGCTATTATCCAGTCATATTTGGAAGTTCTTCTCTGCAGTTCCTTCCAGCTGATTCGATCATGATCATCTTGGATGACTTTTGATCCAGGGAAATGAGTGTCGAACATAACCTTCAATGTCTCACTCCCTGTCTCTGTAGGTACTCCATCTTCCTTCCTTAACGTGGTTATTGGAATCGTCTTTGTTGTAGAGATAGCTTTGGTTAGTCTCATTGCTTCCGGAACCGACTGTATCTGGTCACAATGTTTCCTCCAGGCAGATCTCTTTGCCTTACGTACCGTACTACCGTACCGCGTTACTATAAGTCCTCCTTGAAGTCGCTAAAGTCGTTCCTCGCTTTCGCTTCGTTGAACGCCTGTCGTGTAGCTCTTTTAATTCGAACCAGTTCCGGGTTCTACCATGGTACCCTCCTTGCCACTGATTTTGTCTCTGGACAGTTATTTTGCCAGGCCGTCATCAGTGCTTCTGTAATTCTGTCAGCTTCAAACTTTATGTCCAAGGCTGAGTTTAGTTTACAGCTAGTAGGACCAGTTAGTGTTCTTGGGGTTCTTCCTACGCACAGCTTCTATGGTTTCACCTAGTCTGTACCTAAAGTATATGTAGTTATGATCGGAAAGGGAGTCCTGGCTGCACTTCTGACACTAGTGCGCTTTGGGAGCACTCACCCTGAGTCACTCTCACCACGCTCACTCCTTCACTATCGCCTTGGGCATCGACAGGCTCGCCCGTAAGCTTCTCCTCTAGAAGCTTAAAGACGCCCTTGTTAAGGCAATAGCCCTCCGCCTTGATGAATGCTGCAGAAGCACCATCCATTAGTATGACCCTCCGTACTGTCAGACGACGTTAGTGTCAACGATCTTCCAGCCCGAGGTCTTCAAACCGGGATGGCACCTCTGCATCATTCTCAAGACTCTACCCGTTTCAAGGCGGCTGATGCTTCAGGACTTCCATGCCATCTTTACTGATTTTGGAAGGTCCTTGGCATCAACATCCCTGAGCAACACGCCTTCAACGGTTAGGCCGTCCTGTGCTCGAAGCCAGCCTAGCTCCTCATCAGACTACCACAAACTATCTGATTTCCTCAATAGACTTTGAACTTTATGCGTATGGCATATGGTTGAACATTTATTGAAGACAGTTATGTTAAGAGCGTGCATTCTTTTTCGAGTAAGTCAAAACCTCCGCGATTTAAAAATCGTGTTGTAGTGTGCGCACGTACAAACATCAGCTAGGCAGTGGCACAAAATAAGGACTGGCCTGCAAATTGCCCTGATTTAAATCCCATAGAAAATCTGTGGTATGTCGTAAAAAAGAAAGTCTCAAACAAACGTAACTCCAGTCACAACGAACTCTACGAAGCTTTTGTCGAAGCATGGAATTCAATCCCACTAGAAAAATGTATGAAATTGCTTGAATCAATGCCACGTCGTTGTAGAGCTGTGATTGATAATAAAGGATACGCAACAAAATATTAATTATAAGTTTCAGTAGCCTATACAAAGTATCTATTACCTAAATTATATAATGCTCAATAATTAAACATATACTTAAATTATTTATCTTTTATTTTTTTGTATTGTTTCTAATTAGTTGTCAATTACTGCTGGTACTTTAAAACTCATTTCGTTGTTTGCAGGGCTTGGAAACCGGTTAATTTTTTGAACCGGTTTTACGAAATTATGCATGGAACTTTATTAAAAAGGTTACGTTCCATGGAACCGGTTTTTGAACCGGTTTACAAAAAAATGTTTTTTTTTAATAAACCGGTTAAAATTTAAAATGATAAATACTTGATTTACGTTTTCGACCCATATTGATAGGATGCGCGCAACTATCAAAATGAGATAGCGCTCGCGACGCAACACTGGTGCGCGCCGCGCGGGTATTTCGTCTAACAAGCTACAACAAGTCGCAGCCAGCGATCGCTAGAAATAAACCGGTTTATTTAGGTTCGAAATATCGCTCCTATTTGGTTCCGCTCCGGAACGGTACTTTACGATAGTACAGGTTTTACCCTAATGAAACCGGTTAATTTTGAACCGGTTTCAAGCCCTGGTTGTTTGTATGAAATTTAATACTTATTGAATCGGTACTTGTTTAGTTGATATTTTGTTATTTTTTCTAATAAATGATAAGTTATTGAACATATTTTATGCTATCTGTTGTTTCAATTGGCAATCAATGTTGCCGCTTCGGGCTTGCGGATTTGCAGATCGTGCATGACGTTTTCCATCTCTTTCTCACGCGCGCACTGAGCGCTGCGCGACTGTAGGCCGTAGGTATGTAAGCCATAAGTGATCATGGTTGTCATCATGTAACATGATCGTTCAACGTGACTCCACGCCACGCGCGTTGTAATTAATAGTTACCTACAGATAAAATTACTGTACAATAATATAAGGTGAAAGAAACATTTTATTTGATTTAAGTGCGACTTTTTCTGTGCTGGCTGTTCAGTATTTGTTTGAAAAAGTCCTGGCAACCCTGACCACAACCACAACACGTGGACGGGCGCTAATTTGTATGAAAATTAATACCTAGTTGGATTCACACGGGTCACATTTTGCTGTCATTGACCGCGTGTGTGATACCGACTACATCGCAGCCACGTTCCAACCACAACGCAACCACCAGACACATCACGAGCTAGCCGAAGTCGAACTGGTAGGCTACTCTTGACGCAAACTCAATCTCAATACAATTCCAATGCGATTGATATGTATCGATATTGGGATAAGTTTCGCAATTTCGGATTGCCTCATCTCGATAATAATTTGTTCACTCAATTTCCACGCAATTTAATTCCAATGTGGCGCTATTATCGCGTTTAAGAGTGCCATTTGAATTTTTTAGATTTGTGATTGGAAATTGATTATTGCAATTGTGTTTCAAGAGTAACCCTACTGTCTGTCTGTACGCTACGCAACCACATCGACCATTACGACAACGCAACCTCATCCCCATTCTGTAGGTACAACGCAACAGCAAAAAGCCGCAGCAATACTATTCACACGTAACCACAGCCTGGTGGGTTACTCTTGAAACACAATTGCAATAATCAATTTCCAATCCCAAAACTAAAAAATTCAAATGGCACTCTTAAAAGTGATAATAGCGCTACATTGGAATTAAATTGCGTGGAAATTGAGTGAACAAATTATTATCGAGATGGGGCGTTCCGAAATTGCGAAACTTATCCCAATATCGATACATATTAATCGCATTGGAATTGTATTGAGATTGAGTTTACATCAAGAGTAGCCTACCGGGGGGTCGACCGCCTAACTCTCTCGCTTTCGATCGCTTTGAAGGCGAGGCTAGGAGGAGGCGTCATCTTGTCATTTCGAAAGCAATATGAAAGAAATATCGAAAGCTATAGGCTATAGCTTTCGATATTATTCGATATTATATTTCGATATTATATTAGAAAGCGAGGCGAGGGCCTCGCCTTCAAAGCGATCGAAAGCGAGAGTGTTACGCGGTTGGGGGGCTGGCCACCTTTTGTCGCGACGCGCAACGTTGTGATGTAGTTGTGGTACGTGTGTAACAAGCCTGTGTGTGTGTGCGTTGCTTGAGCGTGGCTGGGTCTCCTTAATTCTTAGAATGCTCTAAGCCTTAATTTGTTATAGTCAAGTCAGAGCTAAATGCTTTATTAAGCATTACCACGGAAAGTAAGTTGACCTTGAAAGATACGTACGAATTCAATAAGTTTAATTAAACATTCTGACGTGACAACTGTTTGTCCACAAGCAATTGTATTTAATTTAGCTAGTTAATATGTATATGATTATTTACACATAATTTTACGCAAATATTGCTGCGAACAAATTACAAATAGAAAAAAGACAAAGTGTTGAAAAAAATCCACGAGCGGGATTCGAATATGCCGGGTCAGATGCACTACCAACTATTCTATCGTGGCTCAATCCAACTCGCCGAAATTAATCAACACCAAATTTTTTTTCATTTTGTAATTTGTTCGCAACAATATTGCGTAAAATTATATGTAATAAATTCTTAACTGATCTTTTAATATTTGTGAAAATATTAAGATCGGATGTTGATGACGTAGTTGTCGACATTGGGCTCCTTTGGCTTACAGAGTAAGAGTAGATAGTGTTGATTAATTTCGGCGAGTTGGATTGAGCCACGATAGCATAGTTGGTAGTGCACCTGACCCGGCATGTCACGGGGTGCGGGTTTTTATTTTATTTTAATAGGTTTGCCAACAGTTGTTTACATTAATACTACTATAGACTCTTACAAGTTACTTAAGCTAAATGTAACAACTAATTACAGGTAAACACTGCATGCATAGATATAAAGACAATTAAACACTAAAAACTAATAAGAAATAATAAATCGATCCACAAAAAAATAGTAGGCTAGCACCTAAAATGGTAAGTTAGCATCTAAATACTAGTTTAGGTGCTAACTTTGTATTTTTAGGTGCGAACTTAGTATTTTTGTGGGTTAGGTTAGATTAGTTTGGTGATCGATTAAATACAACCCAAAACTAATTAGACTAATTTAGACCAGAAATATAAACAAACATACAAATAATTCATACATTAATTGAGGAAAAAGAAAACTCAGAAATCAGTTATTAAAAAAGATATCAGGGCCAGAAAGATGCTTCCAAATCGATTTGCGGTTCGAATAGTAAAGGATAGTTTTCAACACTTTGTCTCTTTTTTCAATTAGCATTTTACAGTTGTTGTAAAACATTATTCTGCTATGTCTTCTGGTTACCTAGTAGATTGCAAATACAGTAGGCCATTAGGAGCCTAAGAAAGCTTTATATGAAGGTAACTTTTTTTGATGTGTTATAAGCACTACCTCCTCGTGGATTTGAAATTTGATTTTTTTTTTTAAATATGTATTTGTTTTGTTTATATAACTTTTTTTGCGAAACAAATTACAAAAACACAAATGTTGAAAAAATTTCACGAGCGGGATTTGAACCTGCACCCTTCTGACATACCGGGTCAGGTGCTCTCCCAATTGAGCTATCGTGGTTCTAACCAGCCCGCCGAAATTATTCAACACTTTTTACTTTTTACTTTGAAAGCCAAATCCTGCTCGTGGAAATTTTTTCAACATTTGTGTTTTTGTAAACACTTTTTAAATAAAATATGCCTATTGTATGTTACCTGCAAGGAACGTAGCATTGAATGAGTGAAAGAATGTCTGTAATTGGACCGGTACGGTAGTTTCAGATATTACCCCCCGCAAACAAACAAACAAACAAAGACACAAAATTTTAATTACAGTAGGTGCTTGTCTATACTTCTTTATTACTAAATTATAAAGAGGAAAGCTTTGTATTTTTGTATGTATGTATGTATGTATGTATGTATGTATGTATGTATGTTTGCAACGAATAAACTCAAAAACTACTGGACCGATTTAAAAAATTCTTTCACCATTAGAATGCTACATTAGCGCTGAGTAACATAGGCTATATTAAAAAAATGCGGTACGAAGTCCGCCGGGTCAGCTAGTAGATAAATAAAAAACAAAATGGAAAAAAATCCAAATCGGAACTAGATTTAAAAAAAAAACCTTTTTTAATCTTAATTTATAAGGGACTTTGGTCTATTACCCATTAATTGTAATTATGACTTGATTTCAATGATGGAGGCCTTTGCCCAACTGTGGGACAGTCATAGGAAATAGCCTTCACTTTTTTTCTTGTCTCTTGACATGTCAATCACATTAAAAGCTAAACTATGTATTATCTTAAATCTAATGAAATCGGTAGGAAAATATAATTATTGTATAACTTTTTAAACTATCATGGTCGCTTACATTATATTTATTATATAACTACACATTATATGTGTAGTTATATAATAAATTAGTGAAGTATAACAATCAATAATTATATTAGAATAAATATTATTATCGGGTTTATTACCATGTTTTTTGTTGTGTTTGAGTATCCGATATTTCGGCACAGTTGCATGCGCCATGATAACGGATGTACTGAAGCAAAAAACATGGTAATAATCTCGTTAAGGCGAAGGGTAAGGCACACTAGCGCCACCAATTGATAATTTGACAATTACTAACGGACCGGATCTTTTTTTAAACATTGCGTACCGTCCGACAACAGGAAAGCATCCATAGTATTTATTTAATAATTGTGCACTACTTTTTGTTGCGTGTTGTTGTTGATTCACAAAACGGGCTATCGCATTTATTCACAAATAATGCCCACTGTTGGTGTTAGCGAATAAATACAAAAACAAACCTATAAGTAGTGCACAATTATTAAATAATAGATGTTTGCCTAGTGTCGGAAGGTCCGCAATGTTTGAAAAAAATCCAGTTTAGCAGTTATCAAATTAAATCCATTAGCGGCGCTAGTGTGCCTTACCCTTCGCCTTAATAATATTTATTCTAATATAATTATTGATTGTTATACTTCACTAAACTACACAAATATATAGATAGGTAATAACATCCGAATTTACGTTATGGAATTCTTTCCCTCCGCCTCTGTGGTCTAGTGGTTAAGACCACCGGTTTAGACTCAGAGGTCCCGGGTTCGATTCCCAGCGGGGGTACATCTTTGTGTACTCGGTTTGGTTGGTGGTAGGACTTATTTGTCCGCCTGGCTAGCTACCACCATCTTATCTAAATATGTCGCCATAACATCAATGTTTGTAGCATTGTTGTGTTCCGGCAGCTAGAGATAAGATAGCCAGTGCCTCAGTAGTTGAGGGTCCCGGGTGAAGTGCGCTTCCATCATTGGCCTTATCATCACTTAACATCAGGTGAGATCAAGGCACTGTGCTTACCCGTAAATATTTAAAAAATATATATATATATACTAGTGGTCGCCCAGTGGTCGAAATTCGACCGTAATTTTATTAAGGCTGCACGGATTGTATCCTAAGCAATGAAAAATTAAAAAGATAGAATGTGAGTTTGGATTAGCATTGACATATTTCGGCCGCTCTTCTTCCATTTTTGAAATGTTTGAAAAGAGTATACATGCGCGTGTGTCAAATACATGGTAGTGTGTGTAATGTTTGTTTTAGAGCCACCGCTAGAGATGTAAAATGACTGAATCTGACCAGTCACCATTGTCAAAAACCTTATTTGACCGGTCATTTATTGTCAAATTCAATCAAATTGACTTAAACATATTAATAATTCTAACTGTTAAAGTGACTAAATATAACTAGTCACAACTATTTACATTACTGCCAATTCCGCCAACATCGCGACACGATTTCAGTTTATTTAAAAAAATAAAATTGTTATTCTGTGTTCATAGAGGTGTACGTTTCTATGATGTTTATGTCACGTTTCCAAAAAAGTAGTATAAGTATTTATTGGGTAAAGAAAATTCAATTTACTCTTTGTTTACTCATACTGCGGTGGTGCAAGTCGTGACAAGTATCAACTGCGCGTGACGCGGCGCGGTGCGGGCGCTGCGTCTTTGCCATTTTGTCAACAGACAAAGGAGACGCTTATTTTACATTTTTATTCAAAATAAATATTGAAAAACACTAAAGATCATATTGACCTTGACCTTTTTGACAGTAAATGACCGTTTTTGACCAATTTGACCGTAATTGACAGTCAGTCAAATTCAGTCACTTTGGTCATTTTAATCTCTAGCCACCGCAGACATGCTACTTTTAGCATCGGCGATCGGCGATTCAGCCGCTTTTTAGAAGCTAAATGCAGCGACCACACATGCCATACCGCACACTTAAAAACTCCAAACGCGGCGATTTTCATCGCGAACGAAGTCGCGGGCGACAACAAGTTCTTCAATAAATATGCAGGCGTTTGTTCTATAAATAAATAGCTTGCAACAATTCTCATTGCTGGCGCAACAACTAAAATAAACAACATTAGTAGGTACCTAACTAAACGTTCTTTATTCAGTATATTAATGCGTCAGTAGAGTGAATTGTTCTATACACATGCCATTGGAAAACAAGAAAGAAAGATAATAATGAACTAGTATTCGCATCAATGATAGTAAAGAAACAATAGTCTATGCTTCGGAGCGCACGTCAAGTCGTTGGTCCCGCAGCCTTATTTATTATCGAAAAAAGCAACCTCATTAAGAAAATTGCATTGTACGCACAAACTGTCAAAAGAGATGTTTAATTTTGTATGGAGAAAATGCCAACACCTGCCATGCCACACAATACCGAAAGATAGCTAATATACAGAGCCGTCTTTAACCTATTGCAGTAGGGTCACACTTTTTTTTTCATTTTGTTGATGGCTTCGTGCGATTAGCACATTTAGCCAGTGTCAAAGTAATATTTCTAACAAGTAATACATAAATAAACAATATTTATTTTCTGTATGATGATGATGAATGATAATAGAAATGAGAAGTGAGAAATGATATACCCCCCAATCCTTCGAGCATCTCAGTAAAGACGTGGGGCTTTACTAAGTCCTCGGGCGGACTTCTTGAGAGAATTTGAAAAGTGACGTTGCACTGTTTTGTTCCATTTGCCAACACTCACGCACACTCACGAACACTTAACTGTTAATAATCCACCATTATTTCACATAATTATTCGACAACACAAATTTTAGAAAATAAAACAAAACCGCAGACATAACTCTTCACTTTCCCGCCAAGAAGTCTAGGGTTACTCTTGAAACACAATTGCAATAATCAATTTCCAATCACAAATCTAAAAAAATCAAATGGCACTCTTAAAAGCGATAATAGCGCCACATTGGAATTAAATTGCGTGGAAATTGAGTGAACAAATTATTATCGAGAAGGGCGTTCCGAAATTGCGAAACTTATCCCAATATCGATACATATTAATCGCATTGGAATTGTATTGAGATTGAGTTTGCGTCTAAGCAAAACTGTAGATTTATTCATCTGGTATTTTTATTTATTTGCAGCCAGATAGAGTTGCCAGTGTTAGGCCCCTGGTTTATTTGAATTTAAAAGCAAAAAATGTCAATAAGTTGGTAATTCTTGTTTCGCAAAACAAATATATTTATCGATAATATCGGTTATCGGTTAGTGATCTGGCAGGAATAAGGGGGCCCCATCGATTGCGGGGCCCTGGGCACTTGCCCAGAGGGGTAGCTGACGATTCGGACAGTGTCCGAATTGACACTTAGGTGCCCAATGGTAAAGAAGGGCCTGCTAATGTATGAAAATAAGCTTATTCGAAATGATTTTCTTCAAATAAATGAATAGTTTTCATGAAACACTAAAATAAATCACCTTTCGCGATGGCAGCGGCGGGAGGTATTCTGCCAATTACTGTCAAGTAGCTGTCAAACCAACGTATATATCTTTCGGTTTCTTTTTACATTTTTACATAAAAACGATAAAGAGTATTAAGTATTAAGTATTGTATTAATATAAGTAATCTTCATATTTATTACTTATTTTAACTTAATACATGTATTTATTACATTTTTTTAGAACAAACTACTAACTCTTATTATTTTGAATTTTGCATTCTTAATCAACATCAACATCATCAGTTCATTTATGTCCCCACTGCTGGGGCACGAGCCTTGGATGGATGGATAGGGAGAACGGGCCATGAACCACCACGCGGGCTCAGTGCGTGTTGGTGGTTGCTAACGACTGCTAATGCAGCCGGGACCAATGGCTTTACGTGCCTTCGGAAGCACGGAGGAGCTCGAGATAGAAAATTTTTGGTCACCCATCCGATGACCGGCCTTTGCGAAAGTTGCTTAACTCTTAATCTTAATTAAAAATTTTACAATTACACAAATACCAATTAATTCAATTATGCAAATTAATTACAAGAAAAATAGATAAAATTAAAAATAGATACAATTAAAATAAAATTATAATAATACCTAGTTAATTCAATTAAAGGATAAAATTATAACTATTTGAGACAATTCTTTATTTTATTTTTTAATCTCAGTAGGCTACAGTCAAAAATATCGATATCAATATCCATGCAGCCACAGACGAGTTCATTATATTGACGGCACATTCGGGTTAGAGGATTAAAATAGGATGTATTATTAAGATAAGCATTAATAGTAAATAGTTTTGGTTTACGAACACGGTGATGGGTATTGAAATTTAGTTGAGACAGCAAGTGCGGTGAATCTACTTTGTGATGAATGATTTTATAGAGAAGCATTACTTCCAGTTGTTTTCTACGAGCAGCAGTTTAGTTGTCTATTACTTATAACCAGTGGTCGGCGTAGTTAAGATAAGCGAGTTATAAGGGAGGGGGTCCCAACCCCTAAACTTGTAAAATCAATAAATCGGTAGTTACTGGTAGGATTTGAAAAATTTTTTCGCACGAACAACTCTTTCTATAGGACCAACTCTCTAACTCGAAAAAAAAAATCAGCTGTTCCATACAAAGTGCTATTTCACGAGATTCGTCGATCGTGGCATAACGTGGACATGCCCTCTCATCCCAAAATCCCGGGATTGTAAAAATCACCTTTGATCAAATATTGCCTACATGTAATTTATGTAAATTAAATGTGCGCACAATAAAAATGTTACCATTTTTTAAATTATAAATACTTACTTATAGAATACTGTTTTAAATCTGTAGTGATTTCTATATGTCTATATGTCTATTTCTTGACAACGGGTCGTAATTATCTAAATGTAACATTAATACTAGTTTTTTGACACGGCTTTAGCCGCGTTGTACTTGCTAAGAAAACAAACTTAATTGGGATTTGATATACAAGCATGGACACGTTGCGATGTATAACCACTTGTGCAAAAGAGACATCACGCTACTGCGTCTTTCTTTTTTTAGAATAGTGCATTTAACAATGCCCGTGGGTCGTTTTGTATCGATAAATCGTATTGTATCTCAATTAATTCGTTTTTTTTAAATATTAAAAGGAGGCAAACGAGCAGGCGGGTCACCTGATGGAAAGTAATGGACCCGCAAAACCAAAGTAATCGCAGATGCGTTGCCGGCCTTGAGGAAGGAGTTGGATCTTAAGGAGGAAGTAGGAATTGGGAGGGAGAAGGGGTGAGGGATGGGCCTCCGGTACTTTCACTCACCAGACGAAACACAACAGCAACGAGTGCCATTGTTTCACGCCGATATTCTTTGAGAGGGTGGTATTACGCCGGGCGAGCTGCTTTTTGTGCTGCATTTTGTTCTGCAACGCAGCGTGGCTCTACCAAGATAAGTTACTCCACACCTTCCCATACATTTAATGATTTTGTAATCTCCTTTTTTTAAGTTACATACCCGATAAGAGTATACAGTTGTGTCTAATGTTTTTTTTTCTCGATCGATTTCTACCTCATACAAAAATACTTAAATGGTTACATAACACAAACACCACACGTACAATTTCGACGGTCTTACCGCTTAATGCGATCTCTTCCAGAGAACAAACAGACAGAAAACAGTATAATAATTATAGTTTCTACCTTAGTTAAAAATAAGTAAACTCAATATCGATTTTGAAATCTCGAATCATGGGGCATGTCCATATTAATATTGGGTCCTTACCTATGAATGACCTTATGACGTTTTTTTCTCACTTATTAATAGGTGTATTACTTCTAAAAGTCATTACCGGTTGTTAACATTATTATACACCTTTAATTAGGACTATGTTACTTAGGCTTCAGTAATAACAATGATTATTCATTTTGTGTCTCTATCGCCCAATTTTTTTTTTAAATTGACTTCTTTTTTGTTCGCGGAATTGACCTTTTGTTTCATTGCAGCTTTGAAGGGGCTTGTTATTTTTTTTTCTTTTTAATGTCTGCTAAATAATGTAATAATGTAAGTTAAATATAACTAGTGAAACAAACACACTACTCTACAATTTTTGTAGTGTTAACATAACTAGATGCTAAGAAATTAAAAAAACGTTAGTATGAAAAATGTAATTTTAAAATTTTTACTTTTTATTTTAAGTGTTAATTGCTACACTTAAGGTAGCATAACGGTCAGTGCAGCCGCCCGGATTGCGGAAGACCCAGGTTCGATTCCTGGCTGGGTCGGGTGGGCGTTTAATTTTTTCACTGTATTTTATATAAATATTTAATATCATTTTATAAAAAATCTTCATACAAAACGTCAATTTCATAGGTAAGGACCTAATATATACATTTGTGGTCGTTCACCCCATATGGCACTACATACGCCGACCACTGCTTATAACTTTATGATATTTAGGTACCATTAACAAGTTTGGCTTTTATAACGAACTTGCTGACCCGGCGGCCTTAGTACCGCATTTTTTGTTCTTTTTTTTTAAATATAGCCTATGTTACTCAGCGCTAATGTAGCATTCTAATAGTGTAAGAATTTTTGAAATCGGTCCAGTAGTTTTTGAGTTTATTCGTTACAAACATACATACATACAAAAATACAAAGATTTCCTCTTTATAACATTAGTATAGATAAACACTAGTCTTGTTGCCCACGTGAGCAAAGCCGCCAACAAAAGCTAGTAACACTTAGGGTTGCCACCTTTACTTTATTATAAAGTATTGTACGTTATTTAGGGTACTGTACTCTATACCTTCATCATCATCATCATCTCAGCCAAAAAGACGTCCACTGCTGGACAAAGGCCTCCCTCAAAGATAAATCATTTTGAGGGGATTTGCCGTAATCGCCACGCTTGGCAGGCGGGTTGGCGATCGCAGTAAGGTGAGAATAATCACAGAGAGACGCTGCTGCCCATCCTCTGGAATGGTCCCATAGTCGCCTTCTACGACACCCACGGGAAGAGATGGGGTGGTGCAATTCTTTACCCCCGGCACCACACGGGGAGTCTATATTCTATACTTTATGATAACAATAAAGTACGCAAAAATACTTACTTCACATATTTTATTTCTCTGGGGTTTTTTTTACATATAACACACAAAAAAGTTGCACGTGCAGCTATTTAGCAGTGATAATTATTTGTTAAAAGTTGCTGAAAGCAATGAGAAGTATGTTTTTAAGCGCAATAAATAATCGTACTTTATTTTGACATATTTACTTTATTTTCTACCTTTTAATATTATTTTATTTGCACAAAAAAAGGTGGCAACCCTAGTAACACTATATGCGCGTAATACTCTGTCTACCAACTACGCAACACTTGTATAAATAAATTAATTAGCGACTACTTTAATTGGGTGTTTTCTTTGGGGTTCCTAAAGGTGGCAAAAGTTAGTATTTAATTGAATATATTTTAGGTATAATGATATGAAACCACATCCGGAAAATTATGATAAAATTCTTATGCAAGATGATTGTTTTAAAAGTATTGTTGATGATTATATCGTGTACAGCTTGGACAGGTTGAATTTAAAATCAAATTCATAAATTTTTAAACAAATGATGGTTTCTTTTGCGTACAATTTTAGAATCTCGAAAATCGCCTCTGTGGTCTAGAGGTTAAGAGCACCGGTTTAGACCTAGAGGTCCCGGGTTCGATTCCCAGCGGGGGGTACATCTTTGTGTACTCGGTTTGGTTGGTGGTAGGACTTATTTGTCCGCCTGGCCAGCTACCACCATCTTATCTAATATGTCGCCATAACATCAATGTTTGTAGCATTGTTGTGTTCCGGCAGCTAGAGATAAGATAGCCAGTACCTCACTAGTTGAGGGTCCCGGGTGAAGTGCGCTTCCATCATTGGCTTTATCATCACTTAACATCAGGTGTGATCAAGGCACTGTGCTTACCCGTAAATATAAAAAAAAAACAAACAATTTTTTAAAAAGCAAACTGTCTAATCATTTGGCCACCAACCTGCCTTTTGGTGAGCGGGATGTGGCCTAAGGTGGTGAGAGAGTGAGAGAGATGCTTAGACAGGAAATGCCTATTCACTCTTGCTTTGAAGAGACCCAGGTCGTAGTGAACAGGGAACAGGTAGGCTACTCTTGACGCAAACTCAATCATTTTAACCCAAGTAAAATAATAATTAGACTTCTACTCATTCATGTTCCCGGGGGCCTTTATTGTACATTTACACATATTTTTAGTTTAATTTCATTGTTTAGATTTTTTTTTTGTATGTACTGGTACCCAATAGACTTTTTTCTATTCTATTCTATTCTTTTTTTTTTTACAAGAGAGTGATTGACTCCTCCTATTAGGTGCATAGTGCCCCTGTACCAAAAAGGAGTCGCTCTTCCTTAAATACTATATAAATTTATATAAAAATTAATATAAATTTTTATTTGCGGTACATATTATTTAAACAGGACTAATCTATATATTGAATTGTGTGTGTGTGTGTGGGGGTGTGTGTGTGTGTGTGTGCGTGTGTGTCAGGTGTCGCTTTTGAGTAGTCGTTCGGTCTCATCATATTCCAAGGACTTTAGCCATGTTGATAATGTCACGTAAGGTCAATGGATAGATTTTTAGGCTCTTATTTATTGTATTATATAAGTAGGAATATAATAATATTCTATTCTCTTATATTTTGTCGCATGTATGTACGTTATTAAAGTGTCTATGTAAGACACTTTTCGCCCTTTACGAATTTTGACACGTTCATAATTTGCCATTTGTTCTTTTAACAATCACTCATTAATGAGATTTTTAACCATTGTATATTTTGACGTTGAAGCGTATTAACCAAAGTACAATTAGACTTCTACTCATTCATGTAGATATGGTAACTAAAGTGTTCAGCTACTTTTGTTGCCGACTGTACCAACTGGGAGAAATAAAAACAAAAATTAAACTTTAAAATAATTTATTTTCGGTAATAAATGCTTTGGTACATATCTATACATGGTCTCTAAAGATTACAATATGAATTATTGGATATACATTTTTTTACAGTATTGTTCTATAAAAAAAACAATATTTTTATATGAGCTCGTCTGCGTAAATACCAGACACAATAGAATTTTAATTGTTATCGGCTGGTGGCCGGTCGCTCGACACACAAGGGGATAAGAAACATACTTGCGAAAATTAATACTATTAAAATTAATACACTTAAGACTCTCACACACCTATAGCGGTTCAGGAGCAGGCATGCGGCAGTTTCGAAGCGGGCGCGTTTTACAGTCGCCATCAGATATATCGGAGCGGCCAAGGTGTCCAAATATTTCTGAGCAAGACTAAATTTCTATAAATTCTGCACTCTCCAAATGCCATTTATATCGCAACTACTGCAATGCCATAAACATCTGAGCATGCTGTTTTTCAATAATTTGACAACAACCAAGCATTCTGAATAACTGACATTTCGCTTATTCTCCCGCTGTTAAATGCCAAAATTACACGACTTTTGAAAAGGGACAAATATATCGTTTGACATTACGTTACTCTTCTCGTGAATTGTCAAAATTTGAAATACGAAATTCACACACTACTTACTTGTTTCGGCGGGCTATTCGAAATGTCTACTTTTAACATCTTTAATTGCTTACCAGTGAACTTGACATCCAACGTATAGATAACTGTAACGCTTCAAGGGTCCATTTTATACCTGACACTGGCACTCGGTATTAAATATGTTTTGTGAATTGCTACACTAATATGACAAATATCGCATCATATTCTTAACAAAGACCAAGATGTAGACAAAAACGTATTGAAAATGTAACCTTAATGCTAAATCTTAAGCTATATTTTGCTTAAATGAACATATATTTGTGAACGCCTTTGTTGCTTAGATACGTTTGGTATTTTGTTCGATCAGATATTTTCGACTGGACGTATGCAAAGAAATTATTGAAAAACAGCATGCTCAGATGTTTATGGCATTGCAGTAGTTGCGATATAAATGGCATTTGGAGAGTGCAGAATTTATAGAAATTTAGAGTTGCTCAGAAATATATGGACACCTTGGCCGCTCCGATATATCTGATGGCGACTGTACAACTGCATTAGGTTTGACAATTCAAAATGGCGGCCACATCGTGACACAAAAACGCGGGCTTGCGGAAAAACCGTCATAAATACAGTTATGCGAACTTTTTAATGTTTTTTATTAAATAAATTAGATAACATAACATACATTGCTCTGACTCCAAAGCACTTGTGTTATGGAAATCAGAAAAAACGACGACGGTACCACAACCACCCAGATCGATCCGACCGGGAATCAAACCCAGGACTTCGGAGATGGCAACACCAGAAACCGGCGCGAGAGTCATTACAGAGGTCGTAACTAGTTTTCTAGTAAAATATTATCTTTTATTAACTATAAAATGTTCAAAATGATTTTTAAAGCAAATTTTGTTGCGAACAAATTACAAAAACACAAATGTTTTATTAACTGTTAACATTTGTGTATTCATCTGAAGCATAGAAAGTGTGATTAAAAACGGGTTTCTGGTTTGAAAGAATTTGAGCTTCAAAGTTTATATGAGATACCGTAACGTTAAACGTCTCTTAAAGCTTATAAAAAGTGCTTCTTGAGCGCGTTTAAGCTGCGCTAGTATCTGAACCGCTTTCGGTGTGCAGATAGCTTTAAGCGCAAGCCATAGCCGATCTCATAACTTAGCTAAGCGTAGTTGAATGTAACCAACTTTGCAAACTATAGCTAGCTTAGTAGTTTGCTGTGTGAACTAAAGTATTAAAAGAAACTGCAACTATAGTCAGCTAAGCGAAATTAACTTAGCGGCGTGATTTGACTTTATAAACCTTTTAACCGGCACAGTCGACTATAAACGACAAGCGATAGCGTACACTGTACTTACGCTAACGACGGCAATGATCGAAAATATCTATAGTTTACAAAAACAAAATAAAGTTATTTGTAAATTTCTGAGTACCTATTACTGTTGCAAGTTTTTACTCTGAATTGAATGCTTGGCGTTCAGCCCCCCAATTCTGCTATTTATTTTGATCTGAAACGGATGTGAAACGCTATAGTTTCGTAGTTAACAGAATACGAGTTGAAACTATAGCGTTCCAGATACGTTTCAGATCAAAATAAATAGCAGAATTGGGGGGCACGACGGCGACGCATTTATGCTGTGATGGTCAAAAGGTTAAGATAGAATATGTTTAAATATTTCATTGGTTTTCAATCTTATCTCAACCACATAAAGTATAAAATATGATGGGAAGTATATACCTGTGACTGTGAAAGGGTTAAGACAATACGACCAACGTCTTAATGTGCCTTCCAAAGCACGGAGGAGGTCACATTCTTAATTCGATAACCCATCTAGTAAATCAGCCCTCCAACCGCCTAACTCTTTCGCTTTCGATAGCTTTGAGGGCGAGGCCCTCGCCTCGCCTTCTAATATAATATCGAAAGCTATAGCCTATAGCTTTCGATATTGCTTTCGAAATGACAAGATGACGCCTCCTCCTCGCCTCGCCTTCAAAGCGATCGAAAGCGAGAGAGTTAGGCGGTCGACCCCCAGCATTGCAAAAGTGTATTAACCAGCTAGATTTTTTTCCATTTTAAAACAATTACTTTTATTTCCAAAAAAAATTGTATATCCAACGCATTGAAATATGGAGATATGATATTAATAATAAACATTAGAATTACATTCACTAGTTTTGTTCCTAAAATAAATTTTACAAAAACAAAATACAAAAAATGTATTCTAACTTAGTACCGAGTACAATACACAAAGAAACTAAAACAGCTATCCCCATTTAGAAATATTGAGCCTATTTTATTTAGAAGGAAAAATCATAAACACAATAATTGTTTTCGTCACTGTTGGATCGAGATGAACTTACCTGCAATTTGTATGGGATAGGATCAGCGCCATCTATTGACGAGTTATAAAACCAAATTGTCGCGTAAGCTTTCGAAATTCCTTCGATCCGATCCGAACTCCTTGGAGAATCGAATTTATGTGTGATGTATTGTACCCTTCGATTAATAATATACTAGGTACCCGATGAGCGCTTGAAAAACGGTACGCGACTTTGTGGCCACGGAGCCATGCTGTTTGTGGCGATGATAGTAAACTTTAAGTATTATCCGGTTCAAATGCTGTTCAATGTTTTGAAAATGTTTTTAAACTGCTCTTTTTCTCTTTAAAAATAATCGTACACACTCATAAGCATTTCTCGAGCACGACTGTTTAGCACATCTTTTCTTTAGCACTCATTTATGTCACATAAATATAATTTAAAAAGAAATACTCCCGATGAAGTTGTATTCGTCACCCACGTGTCACGCACGCGCTTTGCTAACGGTACTGACAGGCGTTAGTTGACGTCATATGCCGCTCCATTCCAAAAGGTCTTATCCTAACAGCATTTGAACCGGATAATACAAATATTCTTCAACCTTAATTTAATATTTATAAATGTTCTAATAATTTTTAACGCATGTTGCGAACAAATTACAAAAACACAAATGTTGAAAAAATTTCCACGAGCAGGATTTGAACCTGCACCCTTCTGACATTCCGGGTCAGGTGCTCTTCCAATTGAGCTATCGTGGTTCTAACCAGCCCGCCGAAATTATTCAACACTTTTTACTTTGAAAGCCAAAGGCGCCCATTCAATGTCAACAACTACCGTCACTAACATCCGATCATAATATTTTTACAAATATTAAAGATCAGTTAAGAAGTAAGCAAGCTATTTATTTATAAATGTTCTAATAATGTTTAACGCAAATTTTGTTGCGAACAAATTACAAAAACACAAATGTTGAAAATTTATATTTATGTTTAAGATTTAAAGTTCACAATAAGCTAAAGTTGTTGATGCTATAAAATGTTTTTTGAGATTTTGTTATTCGAAATTTAAATGTATATTTATGAGCGAACAGGACCACCATTGAGATGCATTTTTATTCCAGATCCTTTATTTAGTACACAATTTATCGAAGATTGTACCAAATAAAGATTGTTTTTCAATTTCCTTTATTTCCTTCTATTCCCAATCTAGTAGGGAACGGGGTCGCTTGCGTTATACCATCCCTCTATAAACGCACAGGGATATTTCGATCAAAGGACTCGAGGAACCCTTTACGGTTCCACTACATTTTCCAAGACGTTCGAGTCGGAATCTAAACAATTTGAAGGAGATCAAAGCAGTGCCATATATCGAGCAATTAATTTCACAAGTTCGCCCCTAGATGGCGTTGTTTACATCCCATACATATTGCAGTCACTTCAACTCAATACAATAGTTAATAAAACTTGTACTAGTCACTCAAGTGCGAGTTTCATTCGCCATTTGATTACGTTAACGAAAACGAGAATTTGTTAACAAAATTGTAACTCACCTATATTGTCACTAGGAGACGCCATACTAATTATCGTTTCCGTTAACCTTTTGACCGCCACAGTCGGTTATAACCGACAAGTCATAGTGGCCTGTTCGCCAACGACGGTTTTAATCGACAATACATATAGGTACTATAGTTTACAAAAAAGTTATTTGGAATATTTGGAATCCCTATTCCTATTGCAAGTTTTCACTCTGAATTGAAGGCTTGGCGTACAGGGTGTCAAGTGCGAGTTTCATTTGCCATTCGATCACTTAACGAAAACGAGAAATTGTATGGCAAATAATTAACTCTTCTATATGCCGCCAGGAGGCGCTGCTTCAATGCTAGCTAATGCATACTAATTTTCGTTTTCGTAAACGTAATCGAATGAATACGGATAGTAAACAAAACTCACACTAGGCACCCTGAATGTAGATCAATATTTCCAGTTTCCAAATTATAACTTTGGTATGTAAAATTTTGCAAAAAAAAAACAAAACTTACGCACTAAACATAAATCAGAACTTGAGCTAAACACTAAATCTAATTATTTCGAAAAAAACTTAAAAAAACCACTAACTATAATTTAGAACTAAAAAGGCGATTTCTAATTTATTCTTTACACACCTTTACAATATTTTGAATAATACAGACAGATCTAAAAATGTTATTATAATAATACATATACAATACAATAGTCTCATTCTTGTGTGGCGATAATTAACCTTTTGATCGCCACAGTCGGCTATAACCGACAAGTCATAGTGGCCTGTACAGTCACGAGCACAGACATGTATCTTTGACTCTTATTCACTTGTTTTAAGAGTTACAATTGTTTTCATATTTTTGCTAGAGCCTGTACGCCAACGACGGTTATAATTGTCAACACATAAGTTTACAAAAACAAAAAACAAAAACCTATTGTTTTTACTCTCAATTTCGCCACATTCGGCTATAACCGACAAGTCATAGTGACCTGTACGCCAACGACTTTAGGCGACAGCACTTATAGTTTACAAGAACACAAAATAAAGATATTTGGAATTATGGAACCCCTATTCCTGTTGCAAGTTTGTACAGGACAGCGCCACATGTATACTGTAGCGGTCAAAAGGTTAAATTGTTTTTAATTATTATAATCAATGGAAAATAAATAGAATACACTATAAAAACGACTAGAGTAATGTCTTGCTATTATAACACTTGCGTGCCAAAAAATCGACCTACATTAAGAGCGTTTATACATTTTGATATTCTAAACAGACATCAAAGTTCAAATTTTTTTTTAAATATGTGCAAATTTGAATGATACTTTCTGTGGCAAAATACAGAGATCTAAATAGTATAAAACATTTTTAATAAGTGTTTGTTTAACTGAATTTATACGATTTGTAACTTTCTATATTTGACTTTAAATGGCATTAATTCAGTTTAATAATTAAAAAAAACATTTAAAAATATTATATAATATCTTTATTTTCCTCAAGCCTAGAAAGTTCTATCAGAATAAGCTTATCCATTAGAAAGAAAACGAAAAGTAAAGTTTCTTTAAAGGACACCAATTTAACCTTAAAATATTAAGGTGAGTCTATTTATTAGCACGCAAGTGTAATCCAAGTTGATACTAAAACACTCATCTTTATTGTAAGACTTGTAGTTTACAGAATAAGTTCAAAATCACATGTCCACGCCTGCACGTCAGACACAAACTGTGTAATTTCCTCAGTATACTATGAACTTTATGTATATGACGGAGAGATGGCGCTAGCATCGCTTAGAAACGACAAGTATAGTCTATACTTGAGTGTGGTCTGTGCAGCCTATGCTCTATGGTACGCGAAACGTCAACGTCAGTTGGCGCGGTAACAGACTATTAGAACGGGAGCGGTCGGAGAGTACGCAATCGCAGAACTCACTTCGTTTCTAAAATCCATTTGCATCGGGCAACTGTTTCTAAATTATTTAATTGTGATGATAAAATAACATTAAAATGACTGTAAAGATTAAGACTGCGTTTTTATTTTGAAGATCCAAGATGGATGGACAGTGTTATTTACGAATCTGAGTTTGCTCGACCGTCCTACCTACAACGATCCGATCCGAACCCCTCGGAGAATCTAGTAGGGCACGGGGACACACACTAGTGCGTGATGCCGTTACCTCTAGAACACCTCTGAAGGTGATTCGTTTCACACGGCTTGAGAAACCCTTTAAATTTCTCGACGCCCCCAAAAAAGCAAGATGAAGCTGAAAATGTCGTCTGAATCAATCAGCGAACTCTCTCCAAAAAAAAGAGATATGATTGAACATTTATTAAAGAAATTTGATGTGGAATTATACAATTTGTATGTCAAGTGTAACTTTTAGTGACTTACAAATAAACAAATCTGAATAGTTATTCCGTGTCTTGTCTCGTTTACTCTAATTTGAAATGACGTTTACATGACAAGAACAAAACACGGAATAATTTTTGTTTATTTGTAAGGCACTTAGAGTTTTTGGCTGCGTATATCCTTTACAGAGTAATCTGGTTTACAGACAACGAGAAACATAATATGGTAATGGCTGTGTTGGAAACAGTTTTCGTCGAGATACCTACTTGAGTGCGAAAGCTGTATCATCAAATTTTGTTTTTTCGAAAATCTTTCAACGACCTCTATACTGCGACGCCTTGTTTAATCGACGTCTTGTTACTGCGATGTTACGTTACATCGAAAAACTGGGGGGTAACCACAAGCTCTTATAGCAGTATATAAGGTCACATTTTATCAACTGCAAACATATATAAAAAACCTTAAATTGGTATACGCTAGTTTTCAAGAAAAACGCCAAAAGACATTTCTAATAAAAAGAAAAATAAAGCACTTTCGGTAGTTTCAATTTAAAGGAGCCGAAACAGAGAGGCCGCAATGCCTTCACCGCTTACACGTGCCCCTAGTTTTATTCAAAAGCGCCGACAGAGAGGTCACTCTTAAAAATATTACAATTTTTGTGTCAGGAAAAGTAAAAAAAACTAGCCTGAATTTCTTTTAAAATGCAAGGCTCTTATTTCTCTGATATAATTAGATGTTTTGTCAAAATATTTGCAGTTGATAAAAGGTGACCTTATATACAGTTGTTAAAACAAGATGCATGTAGCGGCGAATATACTCGCTTCTCTTCTCCACAACTGCAATAATACTGCTATAAGAGCTCATAGTCAGGGGGCTGTATTGCGAACGATTTTACTGCGAAGCTATCATAATGCGAAGCCTTGTTCAATCGATGAGTGCGATGTTATGTTACGAAGGTCTGTATTAAATTTATACTATACACCGTGACAGGTTAGACGACGGACGCGTTTAAGGAGGTGAACCCTTTTAGTTAAAAAAGGTTATAGTAAGTTTTAAAACACGCGAGTTATTACGTGTTTAAAAAAAAGTGAACTATCGGCATTTCGCATGTACTACACGCACGAGTAAGGTCAACCGCACGCGCGGACAACGCCTCGCTAGTCGCTTCGCTCGCCCGCGTAGTAAATTGTAAATAAACAGAAATACCATTTCAGTTAGGAAAAAAGTAAAAAAATAAGGTGGTGTTTTTTTTTAGGGTTGTCTATCTTTACAGAGCAAGAAGAATGAAAGGATGGGGTTGCACAAAGATCCCGATGGGTCGAAGTGTTACTGCGAGAGGGAAACCTCAGCAGGCCCCTCATTTGTGAGGAGAATTAGCAATTTAGACATACAAATTTTCATTTTCGTTAACATGATTGAACGGTGTATAAAACTTGCATTCATGTTGTTTCCCTAAACTTCCCTAAACTGTTTATATGAAGATTTTGCTTTTGCTCGCTGCATTGCTTACGTAGGCTACACGACTTGTGATTGTTTTTAATAAAAGCGAAACTTAGTAAAGGTTAGTAGTATCGGTTGGATAATCCTGAAACAATTCATCATTTCTTACCAGGCCAAATACCGACATAGATTATAATTTGAAAATGACAGATTTCCGTACAAACTTTCCTCCCCTATTTCGCCTTTTTGGGGGATGTTTTTCGAAAAATGCTAAGACACGTCATTCTTTATTTTTATTAAATAATATATAATAATATAATTAATGAATTTTTTTTTTGATAGTTTTTACTTAAAAAAATAACGATTTCTTAAAAAAAAACATTTTCCTTTTTTTACTCCTTTAAAGGAAAATAATCAAAATTCCTGAGACACGTCATTTTTAATTTCTTTTTATAAAGCCAAATATAAATTTTTATGTATTTTACTTCAAAACTGACAGACTTTGATACAAACTTTCACCCTCTATTTGACAGCTTTAGGGGATGATTTCCGTAAAATCCTTTCTTAGTGGCTGGTTACGTCACTCAATTAACCTACAGTCCAAATTTCATCTAATTAGCTTCAGCGGTTTCGGCTCGGCAATGATGAATCAGTCAGTCAGGACAAATCATTATATATACATAGATAGTATTAAAATATACGTAGATAACTACAAAATTAAAGCCATATTTAAACTTAAAACTAATAAATAACAGTCTTTAAGGTTTTTGGCTGGGGCATCAATACGTTTGTGCAGATTAAGAGCCCTATATTCCAACTTTTTGTAGGACCGATTTTTTCGCCGAGGTTTTAATACCGATTTTGTGACAGACTTAGACAGACAGGAAAGAGAAGCTGGGTATAAAATACTCTAAATCCTTCCTTGGTGAAAACTCCTTAGGATGGAGTAAGTTCATATGCGGAGGCAGTAGAAGGCAGGCCCGATTAACCATCGGTGCCTTGATAGGGCACTATGCCACAAAACTTCACAGAATGCATCTATCAACAAATAGCTTGTGTAGGGCATGTGGGGAGATAACGGAGTCAATGCAGCACCTGATGTGTGACTGCGACTCTCTGGCTAGGAAAAGAATGGGACTCCTAAACCGAAGGACTTCAGGCTCTTCGCTCATAAAGACGTTGCTAAACTTATGGCATCTATCTTTACAGAGGAAGAAGAGTGAAAGGACGGGGTTGCACAAAAGATCCCGATGGGTCGAAGTGTTACTGCGAGAGGGAAACCTCAGCAGGCCCCACTAAGATAAGATAAGATTATTCCATACGTTTCATTTTCACCGACTAAAAAATCGATCACCGTATATCGGACATAGGCGAGGGCATTTAAGGCGAAGGGTAAGGCACACTAGCGCCACCAATTGATAATTTGACAATTACTAACGGAGCGGATCTTTTTTTAAACATTGCGTACCGTCCGATAACAGGAAAGCATCCATAGTATTTATTTAATAATTGTGCACTACTTTTTGATGCGTGGTTTATTCACAAAACGGGCTATCGCATTTATTGACAAACAATGGCCACTGTTGGTGTTAGTGAATGAATACAAAAACAAACCTAAAAGTAGTGCACAATTATTAAATAATAGATGTTTGCCTAGTGTCGGAAGGTCCGCAATGTTTGAAAAAAAAACAGTTTAGCAGTTATCAAATTAAATCCATTAGCGGCGCTAGTGTGCCTTACCCTTCGCCTTAACAGAAGTGCATGAAGCACATAAGTATGTATTTAACTATCACTAAAAACAGTGTTTGATAACGTTACCAAATTCACGCTATAAGTACCGGTAAGTATCGTTATTTCTGTAAAGGCGTCCATAAGTGACAGGTGTCATATATTATATTTGAAATGTCTTCGTCCATATTTATTTGATGCGGCGCGGCCATACTAATTTTGTATGGGGAATTTAACGTGTTAATTTGAAAAACCGCTTGATAAATCGAAAATGTGAGACGGACGATTTGTAGTTAAGACATTGGTGATTGTTAAGACATAATTAAAAGTACAATAATTTAGATAAACTATAAGATATAAACTAAACGCCGCCACTCGTTTTCATGATTTTTGCCGAACTTTAAATGATATTGTAGAAAAAACTATAGTGTGTTATGAATTTATGGGTCGGACTAATTGTAAACACGTTCCCTTTGATACTAAATATATATTTTGTTTATGTAATATGATAGTTTTTTCATCATATATAAACTTAACCGTGACTACACTTTTGGCTTTTGGTTGACGCACCCTTAAATATTGCGCTTTAACCAATCTTCAGTGGTTAATTAATTTACCGGCAACAATGTCACCCAGGTAACGAAACCAAGCTTTCCGGTACTTTTTATTACCGGTACAGACAGACATTGACAGAAGTATCGATACCAATTTTTTTATAATATTCAAAGCCCTGCCCCCCAACCGCCTAACACTCTCGCTTTCGATCGCTTTGGAAGCGAGGCCCTCGCCTCGCTTTCTAATATGATATCGAAATATAATATCGAATAATATCGAAAGCTATAGCCTATAGCTTTCGATATTGCTTTCATATTGCTTTCGAAATGACAAGATGACGCCTTCTTCTCGCCTCGCCTTCAAAGCGATCGAAAGCGAGAGAGTTAGGCGGTCGACCCCCTGGTCTACGGTTTCAAGATTCGGTCTCCAAAACTAGAAAATCAATGTTATCTATGGAAAAGTGTAAATAGAGTTGAGCCCATTGTGTGATGTCGTTTAAATTAAAATTATAAACCTACAATATGTTGACAATTAATTTGCTTATCGAAATATACACAATTTGGTACAGTCGGCATCGAAAGTAGTTGAACACTTTAGTTTCAAAGTCAAAGTGATAGTCAAAATATCTGTAAGTATCCAAGAAAATATTTTTATTTCTTAAGTATTTTCGACATTTTTTTTAACCTATACAAGATGTATTTTAGCTGTGGAGTAGAATAGGCGCAAGAAACTGCACAGCTTTTATAGAAGTAACGACATACCAAGAAAAATGTCGTCAAAGCAACTAAATAATCCAATAAGCTCTCTTATCAACTTCTGGTAAAGTTACCATGACAAATACTAATACCGGCTACTTTAGTTAGCGACTGTACCTAAAACAGTTACAAATACAAAATATAATGACTACATCTTTATACATATAGATATATATACCTTATCAAAACATTTTGTAATAAGTACCTACATAGAGAGAGCGAAATAAAAAAATATACAAAAGAAAATAATAATTGTTTTAAAATTAATCTAAGTAGGTATTAAAAAGATTATTTTTCCTACTTAATGAGATTTTAAACAGTAATAATTTGTCTTAATACAATCTAAATCTAATATAGATTCTAAACAAAAATGCATAGAAAAAAACACAACTTACCGGTACTTTGTATCAGAAAACCGGTAAATTTGTAAAAAAAAACAGTACAGTTGAACACACAACTGTATGACAACGTTAGTATTAAGAACGATACGATACGCTTCTTAACTATTTATATTGCGGACCCTAACGATGTACAGTCAACTGCACAAATCTATGATCAGAACCGGAACACCAAATATTAATGAAATAAAGATTCATATGTATGAGCGTACAGTCACAAATAAATATATGACTTTTTTCAACACTGTCTTTTATATAATAAATATATGTACTTAAACAATTGTAACTCTTAACACAATGGAATAAGAGTCAGAGTGTATACATATCGATGTTCATGGCTGTACACTATGAGTTGCTGAGAAAAGTTATAATAATAAAATGTTTTTTTAATATAAATTTCGTGTTATCTTTAGTATAGGTATTTAAATATACCGGGCTGATATAAAAAGGTAGGCATTAGCATAAAAAACGTCAAAACGTCTAGTACAATAGGCGTAAAAACGTTTGTTAATTGGTAACTTGTACAAATAAATTCACTTACATGAGAAAAACACAATTATTACATTTCTAGAGAAATACGTACATGAAGACGGTAGTTCTGTTACAAATTACCGCCACACAACTTTACTAAGATGTCAAACACGGACTCAGGTGCAGTAAGTGATTGATTAGCGGTACCACAGATGTACAAACTAACTACGGTAATATATTACAAAAAGTAGGTGAGAAACATGAAGCATCTCTTTTACTCCACTTATAATAGTATTCCGGTTTCGATCATCGACTTTAGCTATCGACTGTACCTAATCTAAGATGGGTGGCGTAGTGGCTTGTCCACAAACAATGGGTATGGCTACGGTTGGTGGTATACAGATAATATGTAGGATATTTCAACACCAGAAAAAATACATTAAAGATATAAATGGTCGGAATTGGCACAAGATCTAATAAAATGGTTAGAGCAAAACTTTAAACTTTAAAGCTTTAATTATTTTAAACCAATAAGCCAATCTTAATGCAACTTTCTATGCTTAAAGGGAATAGTGGTATGATTATATAATTTTACGGAAATTTATTTGCAAACAAATTAAAAGTTAAAAAAAGTGTTGAAAAAATTTCCAATGACATGTCATGTTTGAAATTACATGCCATGGGATGCGGGTTGGAATTTCGCTCGTAGATTTTTTAAAACGATTTTACAAAGATGTTGACAGTTAGAAAACATTGAAAAAACGTTTGTTCAACTGAATTAATGCGATTTTAAACTTTTCTTAATAGACATTTTTTTAAATTTTCTATTCAAAGTTAAAGTCAACATTTTTTATTCACGTAAACTTTAAAGAATTTCTTTTGAATCGTTTAATTTTTTTTTTACCCACTACCCATTTAGAACGTCTATTTTTTAGCTGTGCAAGAAACTTTACAGTTTTAATATATTTAACATACATTTCCTTTAAGCATATAAAGTTTCATTAAAATCGGCTAATTAGTCTTAAAGAATCAAACTTTGATTTTTGTACAAGATACCGAAATGTAACCTGAATAAACTCTTAAGCTCAAGTAATAAGACTCAATTTACATCAGCAAGAAAATATTTGTGATAATTTAGGTTTAAATCTATGTAACTAGTTACTACACGTAATACGCTTAACCCACTACGCCACTCATTCCATAATTATCTAGTGTTACAGATTATTAAGATCACCAATACATATTGATACTATAATAACATTACTTTTTTATCGAGATCTCAAAACGACGTATTAAAATCGATTTAAAAAAAATGCATCACCGGAAGTGGCAATCTTTTTAAGCTGTAAAATGCCATAGACAATATTTTACTTACTTTTATTTTATTGATATTTGAGATTCGGTATTTTAAAAATTCTTGGTTAAAATATTCAGAATTAAGTTTTTCCTATTTTTATGTATCTTAATTTGAAAACCAAATAAAAAGGTTTCCACTATAAAGTCGTGTATAAACCACGATGTCCAATTAAAATACTAAAAAAATTATATCTTTATAAATCTTTATTTATTTCAGTATTGTTCTTAAACACTGAAATAAATAAAAATGTGTTTTGACAAAATGGCTTGTCTATGGCACATATGGAACAGCGTCTTTGGTTTTTATATAACGATTAATGAACGGACAAACAGAAATTAAGATTGCACTTCTTCAGTTGGCAGACGTTTCCTTTCTTGCGGTAAACGAGACGATGGAGCGGATGCCTTTGACAGAAGTCTGGAAAAATCAATCAACACATAAATTAATTTGGGCTATTTTTAAATAACAAAAAAAAACGATAATTAGAGAAAAATACCTATATATCATCGTTGCAAATTTAAAATAAAAAAATAAATAAAAAAAAAATGTTTCCCAAACTCACACCAATTATCTAGCCCCAAGAAAAGCTTCCTTAAGAAACTCGTTATATGGTTAACTAGACAACGGATAAACATACTTAATATACTTAAATACATACTTATTATACATAGGAAACACCCGGACCCGAAACAATATAGAAAAACAGGTATTTCTAAATTGATCCGACCGGGGATCGAACCCGGGACCTCAGAGATAGCGACACCATGAAAACCGGTGTGCAAGCCACTCGACCAAGGAGGTCGTCGAAAAACTCTTATGTGTCTTTTGGGTCAAAAGAGGCTTTATACCTCTAATTTATTTATTGTAATACATGACACATTTTTTTCTATACTTATAATAATGTAAAAAAAACACAAAAATATTTTCTAGAAAATTTTACAGGCGAATGTTTTAATTGTTTTTCTATGATATAAAACTTTATCACTTTAAGAATTTATTTCAAGATAAAATTGTACTAGAAAAAATCAACCAGTCTCAGGAAGCTCAAGCGGGAATAGAACCCACGACCATTGGATAACCATTGGAAAAAAAAAAAAAATAAAAAAAAAATAATAAAATTTTATTGTATTAAAAACAGTGAAAAAAATTAAACCCCGACCCAGTCAGGAATCGAACCTGGGTCTTCCGCAATCCGGGCGGCTGCACTGTCCGCTATGCTACCGGGAAGGCTGACGTAAGCGCTAAATTTTTGTCACTGCTTTTTAATTTTTTGAATGCTTTTATAGCAGCAGAGTGCCATCTATCCAACGGTCATTGCAACCGATGGCCATGTAGATTCATCTTTACAGATATGTGTGTGAAATCAGATTCTTAATCTAAAAATAGAAAAGTTACTAAGATATTTGTTTATATTATAATATCTACGATATTTTAATATAAATTCCCTGAAATTGCACTAGCTACTTCTATTTATTATTCTCGAGATCAAAGTAAATAGATTAAAGTAATATAATTAAAATAGTAACATCAATAACTTAACTTGTAATCGTGTGAGAAATTTTTTCAACATTTATGTTTTTGTAATTTGTTCGCAACAAAATTTGCGTTAAAAATTATTTTGAACATTTGATAAATGTTATTAAAAAGACATAAGTACGTTTTTATCATAATAAATAAATAAATAAACAATCTTTTTTTTCAGTGGAAGAGGATTCCGGGTGAAGCGCGCTTCCACCTCCGGCCTTATCATCTCTTAAGGGGGTGCAGCGCGGAATTTGAAAATTTACGTGTTTTTAAGTCACTGGTGCTAGGCGCTGAATAGGTCTTATACATTAAAAGGACTAGTGTAAGTTAGCTTGATCCTTTCACAGGGCCATGGTTGTCTTGGAATTTGAAACAAATACCCAGAAACTGAATAAACAATACGTAAAATAATGATATCTAAAAACTTATTTCTTCAGAAATTTTGTAAATATAGCACAAATGAAACAATGATCCGACATCGAAATGTTTGTATTGATATTCCGCAGGCCACTGTTGTCTTATTTTTCAATAAAAATATATGAATATGAAAATATTAAGACTTTTATTATTTTTTACCCAAACGCCTATGATTTTGCGAAAGTAAACATTGCTCTAATTAAATGAGCAGCCTACTCTGTACAGATATGAGTGTGCGTGCGTATCCTTGTCCCGCGCGCTGTCCCGCCACTGCCACGCGCCGCTCGCTCGCTATCATAAACAAACTTGAAACTCGCAGTTTTGCGTCCGCGCTGCACCCCCTTAACATCAGGTGAGACGAAGGCCAAAAATAACAGTGACACAAACACGCGAGTAAACAAATTTAGGCCCTATTCGTATAAGAATAAAGTATACATTTCCACAACTGACCTTTTTCTTGGCGCCGTTCAAATAGTCCTTGTACATCTCGGAGCGGAGGTATCTCGAGTAGCTGTCCGACTTCATCAGGTGGTACACATGTGCCTGGCGATAGATTAATCATCATCAGTGATGGGAATGGAAATAGGCTTGTCACAGGTGGGAACATGCTAGTGCCTTACAAATAAACAAAGAATAAGGCCCGAATAGTTATTCCGTGTTTTGTCTCTTTCACTCTAATTTGAAATGACGTTTACATGACAGGAACAAAACACGGAATAACTATTCAGACCTTTTTTTTTTCTTTTTTTTTATGGCTTTGCACAAGCATTTAGCCAATGAAAAAGTGTAATTTTTCTTTTACAATTAGTAATACGTAAATAAACAATATTTCTTTCCTGTTTGATGATAATGAATGATAATAGAAATGAGAAGTGAGAAATGATATACCCCCCAACCCTTCGAGTATCTCAGTAAAGATGTGGGGCTTTACTGGAGAGATTTTTAAGTGACGTTGTACTGTTTTGTTTCATTTGCCAACACTCATGCACACTCACGAACACTTAACGGTTAATATTCCCCCATTATTTCACATTAATATTCGACATAACACAAATGTTAGAAAATAAAACAAAACCGCAGACATGACTCTTTACTTTCCCGCCAAGAAGTCCGACCTAATTCTAAGGCACTTAAAATTTCAAATGGAATCTTATTCTAGAGCTGATGCAACCACCTTTTTACTTTATTTTATTTATTTATCTTATTTTGCATTATGAGAAACATACAACACATAATAATTCAAATTACAGTACACACATTGTAATATAAAATAATATTTAAACATTTAATGGCCTATATGCTATTTACTATTATTTACTATTTTAACCACCTACGTGGTCTAGTGGCTGAGACCACCGGTTTAGACCCAGAGGTCCCGGGTTCGATTCCCAGCGGGGGGTACATGTTTGTGTACTCGGTTTGGTTGGTGGTAGGGCTTGTTCGTCCGCCTGGCTAGCTACCACCGTCTTATCTAAATATGTCGCCATAACATCAATGTTTGTAGCATTGTTGTGTTCCGGCAGCTAGAGATAAGATAGCCAGTGCCTCACTAGTTGAGGATCCCGGGTGAGTGTGCTTCCATCATTGGTCTTATCTTCACTTAACATCAGGTGAGATCAAAGCACTGTGCTTACCCGTAAATTTTAAGATAGCAATTGAAAGAGTAACCCTTTGGTTTCCCTGAAAAATTTAATTCAATAAGTTTGAAACTTATTGCGATGAAACAGTAAGACTGTACATAGAGCTTTATCCCTGGTGCTCAATGACTCCCACTGTGCACACAATATTGACTCACGGCCCAATTGTAATAAAGCATGCCTTATTGCCAACAGGATGTTTGTCAGAAGAGGCATCAGAGGCCCGAAATAAACTTTTCCGGCAATGCAGGTCTGTCTTTCATTTCGGAAAACAATAAAAACGTGTCTACTTATTTTCGGAAATTCTGGGATACAAAATAAGTAATAAAATCAATTACTGTATAGATAATAATAATATTTAATGTTCTCAAGTAATGTCCGGAAACCCGGACAGTTGTTCCGAAAAAAATATTGTCATAAAGAAGTCTCTATTAATTTTTAAATATGTTCTTCAAAGTTTAGGTGAATTAGCCCTACCTATTCCGATCACTGGTCATCACACATGTTTTTAGTAATTTTTATTATTTTTAAATATTTTTTCAATTTTCAATTTTTTTTTTACTAAAATGTCCTGAAATGGCCCGTATTATATTCTAATTACCCCCAAAAAAAGTTTTTTATTCAAATCAGTAATCTTTATATAATAATCGTAATCTTTAATAGTTATGGCCAGCTTTTTGGCCCCCGTTATATAGTCAGTCTTCTCGCGAGGAAGTACCAATAACTGATTAATTACCGACAAATCTGTGTCAAACTCACCTGCGCTTGATCGAAGCAGTATCTGTCAGCGGCGCCAGACTCCACCTTTATGCGCGTCTGTTCTCTGTAACGACGAAACAATTATTTATATATATTTCTTTATTCATTTATTTATTCATTTATTCATTCATTTATTTAATTATTTATTTATTTATTTATTGGGAAAACAAACAGCATTTTATAGTCAAACAAAATAATAAATATATATATTATTATAATAAATTACTTAAGACTATAAAAATATAGTAGGTATATTGAATTGAAAAAAGAAAAAGTGTTGAAAAAATTCCATTAACAGGAATTTTTTCAACACAATTTTTTTTTATTTGTAATTTGTTTGCAACAAAATTTGCGTAAATTATATGTAAAAATCATATAGTAAACGCAAACTACATTTACGACAACATAATGTAAATAAAAGTTTCATGTTAATAAAAGTAAATATTTGTTAGTATAAGTAATCATTGTTTTCTTTAATAAATTATCTTTCAAGTAAAACTATACAATTTATGATCATCAATTATCCTTTCAACCGTCCATCATAATTTTACGATATTGTTGTAAACAAATTACAATTTGAAAAAAGACTGTGTTGAAAATCCCGCTCGTGGATTTTTTTCAACACTGTCTTTTTCAAATTGTAATATGCAATTTCTTGAGACAAAAGATATTCTCTCTAAACCTATATTAGTATTCAGAAGCGTATATTAACGTAAATTTTACTATGTAATTTCTTCTTAAGTTTCTTTAACCTGATATACGAGTATCTTGTTGTGCGTTACCGACCTTCAGATTGCGTTACTTACCTGTGAACGGCGTACATGCCCACGGTCTTCATAACATACTTCTCGATGTGCGTTACTATGACCTGCTAGCTGTGTCTACATTCACTGTCTTCATCTAGGAACTCCTCCTATACATCTTGTTGCACATTACTAACCCCCAGACTGCGTTACTGACCTGCTAGCGGCAGTCACGTTTACGTTTTTCAGACAGGATCACTTACGATATTTCTCTATGTACGTTACCAACCCCTAGGCTGCGTTACTGACCTGCTAGCGGCGTCCACGTTGACGGGAGATGCGGCGTCTGAAGCGAGGTACTCCTTCCATATGTCTTTGGCCCGAGCAGCTACACGTCGTATGGGTAAGGCTTTCAGCTCTTGCACCGCCAACCAGAACCTATAAAAAAAAGGATTTATAAATCTATACACATATAATGACTTATGTCCTGACTGACTGATTCATCATCGCCGAGCCGAAACCACTGAAGCTAATTAGATGAAATTTAGACAGTAGGTTAATTAAGTGACGTAACCAGCCACTAAGAAAGGATTTTACGGAAATCATACCCTATAGCTGTCAAATAGGAGGTGAAAATTTGTATGAAATTCCGTCAGTTTTGAAATAGAATACATGAAAATTGGTATTTGGCTTTTTGGAAAGAAATAAAGAATGACGTGTCTCAGGAATTTTATTTATTTTCCTTTAAAGAAGTAAAAAAGGGAAGAAGGTTTTTTTGGGGAAATTGTTATTTTTAAAGTATTGAGACTGACTGACTGACTGACTGACTGACTGACATATCAACGCACAGCCCAAACCACTAGGATGAGAAACTTGAAATTTTGCACCATATTTCCTTTTATAGTGCACAAGAACAGGATTTTTGGAAATTCGCCCTTTAAGAGGGTAAAAAAGGGGGGTAAATTTAAAAAATGGTATTTAGCTATTTGATTAGAAATTAAGATTGAGGTATTTTAGGATTTTGGAAAATTCAATCTCCAAGGGGGTTTTTTTTTTTTATTTTTAAGTGCTAATTGCTGTACTTAAGCTGAATTAAACATTTATAAAATACTGTGAAAGAATTAAATGCCTACCCGACCCAGCTAGGAATCGAACCTGGGTCTTCCGCAATCCGGGCGGCCGCACTGACCATTATGCTACCGGGAAGGCTGAAGTAAGCACTGAATTTTTTCACTATTACGGTATTAACTGCTTTTTAGCGACAGTAGTGCCATATATCCAACGGTTATTGCAACCGATGGCTAAGCAGATTCATCTTTACAGATGAAATACCACAAATTTGATAACTCGATGCTATAGTAATTTATTCTATTCATTTTTATTTGTTTAAATGGTTTGAAATTGCTAATAAGTAACCTTTATATAAAACAGAGAATTTTTAAAATTGAAAATTACTATGAATCCACTTTATATCAACATCATCATCGGCCTATTTTAGTCCACTGTTGGACATAGGCCTCCCCTAATGAGCGCCATAGCGCCCTATCCTCAGCTTCACTTTATATAATATTGTATAATTATAAGCAGATAAGTAATTATATTTTTTAATTAGCCCTCTAATGCTGTCGCTGTGCTCTTGCAAGGTGTCACATGAATACCTTAAGAAATATTCCACCTATTATTATATTGTAATGTGATATGCAATAAATGATTTGAATTTGAATTTGAATGTTACTGTATTTTATAAATATTTAATTCATTTGAAGGGGGTGCCGCGCGGAAATTTGAAAATTTACGTGTTTTTAAGACACTGGTGCTAGGCGCTGAATAGGTCATATACATTAAAAGGACTAGTGTAGGTTAGCTTGATCCTTTCACAAGGGCATGGTTGTCTTGGAATTTGAAACAAATACCCAGAAACTGCATAAACAATACGTTAAAGTAATGATATCTAAAAACTTATTTCTTCAGAAACTTTGTAAATCTAGCACAAATGAAACAATGATCCCACATCAAAATGTTTGTATTGATATTCCGCAGGTCACTGTTGTCTTATTTTTCAATAAAAAAATATGAATATGAAAATATTAAGACTTTTATTATTTTTTACCCAAACACCTATGATTTTACGAAAGTAAGCATTGCTCTAATTAAATGAGCAGCCTACTCTGTACAGATATGAGTGTGCGTGCGTATCCTTGTCCCGCGCGCTGTCCCGCCACTGCCACGCGCCGCTCGCTCGCTATCATAAACAAACTTGATGCACTTAAAAATATAAAAAGAGTAAAAATTTTGGATAGGTCAATATGCGAGGCGTCTGTACGTGTTCGGTCGTGGTGACGGTAGACTCACTTGAGGTTCTCCCCGCTGAACTCCTTGGCCAGGAAGCGCGCGAAGTGTTCCCGGCCGGCGGGGTCCTGCAGCAGCTCGCGCAGCCCGAACGCCCAGCGCCGCACGCGCCGCAGCGGCAGCGGGTCCTTACTGCGGCCGGGGGGCGGGGATACACTCATACTCATACGTAAATACAGCCCCACTGTCCCATTGCTGGGCGAAGGCCTCCACCATAGACTATGTATAATATTGGGTATAGCCCTCATAGAAAAAAAGATGGGGAAACTAGGTTCCCTGTACAATAGATGGCGGTAATAGACGTTTGCGTGCGCGTTTACGCTTTTTCCCGATAGATGGCGCTAATAATATATATATTATTTACAAATAACTAGTTAACATTTTTTTTTGTATATAATATTATTGTTATTATTGTTTCAGCGGTGGGTACATGCTCACACAGTGGCGAATAAGATTTTATAATATATATAATTTTAATGATTTAATTGACAGTTTTATATACAAATTTAATTTATTTATTATTTATTTGATTAAAGTTATATATGTTATATGTATTATGTATTAATTTTGTATTGTAATAAACTAACCCTAATCATAAGAGATTGTTACTAACACCATTATGGGCCCTGCCTGAAATAAATCATTATTATTATTATTCTCTTTATTTATTTTCTTTCTTAAAACTAGATTTTTACAATATTTTAATATAAAAGCAATAAAACATTATAAAAACCTAATCCTAGAGTACCACCAACAGCGGGGCAGGGCCCAAGCTACCGGTGGTCAGGGCTGCAGAGTGAGAAACCTCCTGACAATACGTGCCGTGTCCAGGAGTGTTGCCTTCTGTATCTGACCCTTAATCCAGCCATCCAGCGAAAGTCTCTTGAGATGTTGGTCGAGACTCTTCGCTATAAGGCCGTTTGCAGATACGACTATGGGGACAATGATCGTCGAATCCACATCCCACATAGCGGTCACCTCGTGAGCCAGGTCAAGGTACTTAGTAAGCTTTCCCTTCTCGGCTTTCACAAGGTTCTCGTCATGCGGAATGGTGATATCGATAAGCATTGCCTGGCGCGTCAATCGATCTGTCAACACAATATCAGGCTTATTTGCAAAAACAGTCCTGTCCGTGATGACAGATCGATCCCAGTAGAGCGTTGCATAACCATTTTCGAGAACTGGCACCGGCGTGTACTTATAGTACGGCACCTCAGATTCTACAAGACCATATCGAAGAGCAAGTTGCTGATGGATAATCCTGGCTACAAGGTTATGTCTGTGCAAGTACTCACCGTTAGCCAGATGAGAACAACCGGAAATAATATGCCTGAGTGACTCACCGGGACGGCGGCATGCCCGACAGATGTCGGCCGTACCGTCCCTCAGGATATACTTCCGATAATTATTCGTCATCATGACTTCGTCTGCAATTGCACAGACAAACCCCTCGGTTTCCCCAAAAAGATCACCGAATCGTAGCCAGTTTACCGACGCGAGCAGATCCACATCGGGCCCTGTTAAGGCCCGGTAGTACCGCCCGTGGAGCTCCTTACTCTTCCATATGTTCCTGCGGTCTTCAGTGCTCAGCACCGTTGGTCTGCGCCAGTTCTCACTTGCCAAGGAGAGCGGCGTGAGGCTCCTATCTACTGCTACAACGTCGCGGTGCATCCCACACTCATTGTTAAGGAAGTAATCTCTCAGACTACACACCTCGCGGTTATGTAGAGTCTTGGCGTTTAAAAAGCCACGACCTCCACATTTACGCGGGATGTACAGTCTCATAACAGATGAGCGTGGGTGAAGCATGCGATGAGCTGTGAGCTGTTGACGGACTCTCCTATCCAGAGCGTCTAATTCAGTCTGAGTCCATCTTAGTATGCCAAAGGAATACGTGAGTAGGGGCATCACCCAAGCGTTGAAGGCGCGCATCTTATTGCCCCCCGACAAAAGGCTTTTAAGTACTTTTGTCAGACGACAGAAGAAGCGCTCCTTCACCGCCTGCTTAATGTCCCCATCTGTAATACTCAGAGACTGTGACATACCAAGATATTTGTAAGTTTCCGCCTCCGAGAGAGACCTGAGAGCCATTGTCTCAGAAAGTTGTAAATTAGTTGAATTTACAACTTTCCCCCGATATACATGCATAACCGCACATTTGTCTACACCAAACTCCATCCTGATAGAACTACTGAAATCTTCTGTGATTTTTAGTAGTTTCACCAGGTCAGGGCGTTTCGGTGCAAATAATTTCAGGTCATCCATGTATAACAGATGAGAAATGATTTCTCCGTCAACTCGAAGACGGTAGCCCAGCCCTGAATCCTTCAGTAGGTTGCTGAGAGGGTTCAGGGCCAGGCAAAACCACAATGGACTCAAACTGTCGCCTTGGAAAATGCCTCGCTCAATCCTTATCAAGTCCATCGGATTCGAGGGGCTATCTTCACCACCCGATTGACGAAGGACTGTGGTCCACTGCCTCATACACCCACCAAGAAAGGATCTCAAAGTTGTATTGACTTTATACAACTCTAAGATCCTTTCCAACCATGAGTGTGGCACTGAATCATAGGCCTTCTTATAGTCAATCCAGGCAGTAGAGAGGGCTGCCTTGTTCCGCTGAACTTGCTTGCACATGGTCATGTCCATGAGGAGGAGCTCTTTAGTACCACGGGACCCAACCCTACAACCATTTTGAGAAGGAGCCAAGATGTTATTTGCAACAATGTGCGAATTGATTTTTTCTCTCAAAATTGATGTAAGGAGCTTGTAGAATGTTGGTAAGCATGTTATGGGTCTATAATTTTTCGGATCCGTGGTACTACCGGACTTGTAGAGCAGAAAGGTGACACCTGTAGTAAGGAAAGATGGAAGAGAACCAAGTTCGAGGGCTTGTTGGAAATGTGTTGCCAAACATTCGTGTGAGCCTCGAATCCACTTTATCCAAAAGTTGTGCAATCCATCCGGCCCAGGACTATTCCAGTTCTGTGCCGTACGAATCGCACAACTTATGTCATCGGGGCTGATTGTTACAGCCCTCATTGATTCGATTGTCTCACACTTACGCTCAATCACACCCATCCAACCACCCTCGGTGTGTTCGACTGGCACCGACCAAATACTCCGCCAGAAATTAATCGTAGAAGCAGAATCTGGCAGTTGTCCGTCGATCACACGTTGATCAGTTCCCTCCCACTTTCTATACACCTTCCTTTGGTCTCTTTGGAAGAAGCGATTCTGCTGGAATCGATCCACACGCTCTCTGTAGCGACGAATACGTCCCGCCCACGCATAGACTTTCTGCTTCAGGAAATCAATACGTTCCGTGACTGAGACCATGTAATCGCGGGGACTTATGCCAGTACCCGCGAATGCCTGGGTCACGAAACGCATGACACGAGGGCGGATGTTGCCACCTCTGAAGCAGATTAGCTTTGCAATAAGAGTCCTAAACGTGTCGATACGTCGTTGAATCCGTTCTTGCCACGCGGGGACACCACCGGCGGGCCGAGGTGCACGGTCAGTGTCCGGGAATTTGACACGAGCAACACGACACGCCGCGATGGCACCACAGTACATGATTGAATGCGCATCGACCAGACCTTCACTTGCTTCAAAGTACGGGACTAGCAAATCATTCAGGACTCCCATTAGCGCCAAATTACGTCTATTCATAGGCAGACGAGGTAGTCGCGGCCTAGACACACGTGATGATCGATACTGCTCAATCGCTTCCTCCAAAGCCCCCCTCAACTGCTCATGGGCCTGGGTACTTACGCTTATGGTCACACTGTTCTCACCATCGGCATTAAGAACATCAACACTTAGCGGCTGTGACCTGATAGGTGGACATGATGATGATTATTATTATTATTATTATTATTGTAAAGATTGATATACTTAAACATATTAAAAACTTAAAAATGAACACAAAAATCGGAAAATTATTAAATTTTTTCCAAAGGATTGAACTAAGAATTTCTTTATCACTACTATGTAGCACATACGACGTCGCAGCCACTCGGCCACAGAGCTATTAATGGATCTGACGAAAGTTATGGTTATAAGAAAATAACTAAACGTAACTTATTAATTTAAAATGTTATCTATACTACCGCCATCTAGTGACATTATATGGATAACCAGTTAGTAACTTGAGGTTCCTCCTACGGAAGATGGCGCTGCCGTATATGATTTTTTTGTAATTATTCAATGTATAGAAGATTCACCCCTCTGGCCTCCATCGTTGAAATCGAGTCATCGCTACAATTGATGGGTAATGGCTTAATGTAATGGTTTAAACGTTTGCTTTTAGTTAATTAATTTATACTAATATAATAAAGAGGAAACCTTTGTATTTTTGTATGTATGTATGTTTGCAATTAATAAACTCAAAAACTACTGGACCGATTTAAAAAATTCTTTCACCATTAGAATGCTACATTAGCGCTGAGTAACATAGGCTATATTTAAAAAAAATACTAAAAACGACAATTTAATTTTCCAATACAAAATGATTTGTTTGTTTTGTTGTCATGGACACCATTGATATATATTTAACTCAATGATGGAAACTGTCAAAGCGGTACGAAGTCCGCCAGGTAAGCTAGTATTTAGATAAAGATAATTGCTTAATTTAAAGAATTTATAAGGCGCATTCATTATATTAAGAAAACTAATGCATATCACTCGATAACATTAATTTCCCAACCGATTAATCCTACTAATATTATAAACGCGAAAGTTTGTAAGTATGGATGGATGTTTGTTACTCTTTCACGTAAAAACTACTGAATGGATTTGGATGAAATTCGGGAAACAGATAGTTTACAACATGGATTAACACATAGGATAGTTTTTATCCCGATATTCCCACGGGAATTAATGGAAACTGTCAAAGTGGATGTTTGTTACTCTTTCACGTAAATACTAATGCTATAATGGCATAACATCACATTTTATCTAGTGGTTACACCACCACCGCTTTAGACCTAGAGGTCTCGGGTTCGATTAACAGGGGGGGGTACATGTTTGTGTACTCGGTTTGGTTGGTGGTAAAGGTAAATCGATCACAGGACCTCCGGGATCTGTGAACGACGGTCTAACAAACGATCAAAACATTTTTCAATACGCCATAAAGGATTTCAACACATCCATGCGCCCCCGATTCTCCGGGACCGCTACAATTATTACCCCAATTCTTTAAAACATCTATAATTAGTACCCCGATTCTCCGGGACATCAAAAAATTGCCCCGATTCTCCGGGGCGGTTACCTTTGCTTCTCCTGATCCCACAGCTCCGTGGTGTCACTGAGCCAGGGATTGGGCCACTCGGGGGGAGTCAGCAACGCGTCATATTCCGCGTACTGTTCACAGTACGCTATGAACCTGTAAACAAGGAAATATAACTATTTTCATTTAGAAATCGTGTTGGCGATGATGACGATCGATGATGAGAATGGTGATGAATATGAATATAATAAGTATGAATATTGTTTTAGTGTTGAAAAAAATCCACGAGCGGGATTCGAACCCGCACCATATGGGTCAGGTGCACTACCAACTTAGCTATCGTGGCTCAATCCAAATCGCCGAAATTAATTAACACTTTCTACTCTTACTCTAAATTATTTCAACACTTTGTCTATATTCAAATTGTAATTTGTTTGCAACAAAATATGCATAAAATGATATGTAAATAATTATGAATATTATTGTTTACGCAAATACTACACATTAAAATAAAACTACTTTTATTTACGGATCTACGCGCGTTTATATTAGACATAAATTGATTAAATGATTGTTATCCTAACGTTTCGAACCCTTTGCAGGGTCCAAAGTCACAGAGACTGACATGACAAGACACATCCGTCTCCCTGTGACCACGGACCCTGCAGTTTCATTTCAAGTATGAATAGAATAAGTAGTAACGATAAATAAAATAATGAATATGGTAATGATTGTGACAAATGATAATGACGACATTAACGATGATGATATTGACGATGGCAATGATAACAATAATGATAGTGACGATGGTAATGATGTAATGATAATAGAGACGGTGGTCATGATAGTGATAATGATAAGGATATCGATTAACACCTAGAGAGGCTCTCGCTGAAAGGTTGGGTCAAGGGTCAGATGCAAAAAGCAGTACTCCTTGACACGGCACGTATTGTCAGGAGGTTCCTCACTCTGCAGCCCTGACCATCGGTAGCTTGGGCCCTGCCCCGCTGCTGGTGGTACTCTAGGATTAGGTTTTTATAATGTTTTATTGTTTTTATATTAAAATATTGTAAAAATCTAGTTCTAAGAAAGAAAATAAATAAAGGTGATAATTGTAATGACGTTAATGATAATGGTACTGAAGTTGATAATGATAATAATAATGATAGTGTATTTCGTCATCATTATCATCATTATCAGTTCATTTAATGTCTCCACTGCTGGGGCACGAGCTTTCTCTATGGATGGATAGGGAGAACGGGCCACAAAACATCACGCGGGCCCAGAGCGATTGGTGGTTGTTAACGACTGCTAATGCAGACGAGACCAACGGCAAGATGTGCCTTCCGAAGCAAGGAGAAGCGAGGGATGATAAATGTTTAATAACCCATCCGATGAACGTGCTTTGCGAAAGTTGCTTATCCTCAGTACTCGCAGACCGGGCGCGTTAACCACTGCGCCATCGAGCTCCGTAATGATAGATAATGTCGATGTTAATGTCAACGATTCACATCTCGGCCACCGAGCCTCGCGCGTAACATGACATGTTGTTTGCGCGCCGCTTCTATCTGCGTGCTGATGTCCATGGTGGGTTTAGGTGAACTCTCCGCGGACACAACGATCGCAGCAATGATAATGATAGTGACAGCGGTAATGATAGTGAAGATGGCAATGATCATTGTCCCCATAGTCGTATCTGCAAGCGGCTTTATAGCGAAGAGTCTCGACCAACATCTCAAGAGGCTTTCGCTGGATGGCTGGATCAAGGGTCAGATACAGAAGGCAACACTCCTGGACACGGCACGCATTGTCAGGAGGTTTAATGTAAAGTATATTAATATATTCTACAATTAATAACCAACGGTCATCATCAATTCGAGCATCCATGTAAACCAACCACAATATTACACTCACACGCACTTATACACATCGACACAACACGATCAGATTCACACCTATTCTGTAAGTTATCATTTGACAAAATTTCATCTACTTACCTATTTTTATTTTTAGACTACCCACCTGCGTTCATTAATTATGTCAACATTTTCTAGTAGCATAATATGTTTCTATAATTGGCTTATGTTTAAGTAACATCATCTGTACCTTGTGTTTAGTTAAATGCTGTTGAAACATTGTTGAATAAATAAATAAATAAATAAATAAATAAAAGTTTCTTTCGCTGCAGTCTTAATCGCCGGTAGCTTGAGTTCTGCTCCGCTGCTGGCGGCGTTCTAGGTTTAGGTTTTTATAAAAGTTGTATTTTTGTATGATATTTTGTTATATTTTACTTTTTATATAATTTTTATAAAACCTAGATCTAAGATTAATAATAAATAAAGAGTATGATTACAGTGACAATGGTAATGATAATGACGATGGCAATGATAGTGGTGATGATAGTAATGATAGTGACGGACGATGATAAAGATAGTGACAATAATAATGCCGATGGTAATGATAACGACAATTTTAATGATGATAGTAATGATAATGTCAACGTCTCACATCTCGGCCACCTTGCTGACCCGTACGTTTCTTCGCTCGAGTCTCGCGCGTAATATGACGAGTTGTTTGCGCGCCGCTTCTATCTGCGTGTTGATGTCAATGGCGGGTTTGGGTGAACTCTCAGCTGATACTACGATCTCCGGTTGGGACGATTCGCCTGTGAATACGGCAAGGAAATTAAGGTAATGAAATCATTCATCATCATCATACAGGTAAGAAATATTGTTTATTTATGTATTACTTCTTGTTGTGTATTCTTTTGTGTAATTTATAAGTGGAGGGATAAGTAAAATATATAAATAAACTGTCCCATTGCTGGGAAAAGGCCTTCATAAGACATCGGGCATCGAAAGCAAGGACTTTTTTTAAATTGTAAAGTCTTTTTTGTCTCGTTACGATGACTCTTTACGATGTCTCGTTACGATAGCTCGACGATATGCCTCGCTTTAATAACATCTTGCTACGACTATAGTAACTTTAAAACTTATTTTTCAAAATCTGCGTATTCCTATTGAGTTTAATTTTAACCACCACTGTAGTCTAGTGGTTAAGACCCAGAGGTTTCGGGTTCGAATCCCACGTTCGTGGTACATGTTTGTGTACTCGGTTTGGTTGGTGGTAGGGCTTGTTCGTCCGCCTGGCTAGCTACCACCGTCTTATCTAAATATGTCGCCATAACATCAATGTTTGTAGCATTGTTGTTCCGGCAGCTAGAGATAAGATAGCCAGCGCCTCAGTAGTTGAGGATCCCGGGTGAAGATCACTTAACATCAGGTGAGATCAAGGCACTGCGCTTACCCGTAAAATATACAGCGTGTTAGTTAACACGAGGGACATATTTAATCCTATGGTAGTTTATGCCTGGGTAAACATAAACAAATAAAAAAATACGGCGCAGACTGCCCGCGGCGGGGGTGAAGGCGTGGCCTCGCGGGGTGCGTGCGGTGTGCAAAGCATGATCTATCGGCGGCAGTCAGTCGGCACATATTTGATCTTTTCCTACGCTTAGTGTATACATCATCATCATCATCATCATCTCAGCCAAAAAGATGTCCACTGCTGGACAAAGGCCTCCCTCAAGGATAAATAATTTTGAGGGGAATTTGCCATAATCGCCACGCTTGGCAGGCGGGTTGGCGATCGAAGTAAGGTGAGAATAATCACAGAGAGACGCTGCTGCCCATCCTCTGGAATGGTCTCATAGTCGCCTTCCACGACACCCACGGGAAGAGATGGAGTGGTGAAATTCTTTACCCCCGGCACCACACGGAGATAGTGTATACGCTAATTATTTATTAGGATAATGCAAAAAAATAATAATATATTTTTATAATGAATCGGATCGGGAATCGAATACCTAATGTCCTCCCTTAATATGTCCGTTAGTTTAACTAACAAGCTGTATTTAACAAAAATGAGATATCCAGAACATCGACGACTTTATTTGAAACTACAATATTAGTTATAATTATGACTTACCGTTTTCTTTAGGAGTGTTTTCAGCGTTTTTCTTCTGTATTTGTTCTTCGCTCTCTTGTGGGTTCGTGATCATTACTATAGGATTGTTCTGGAAGAAATAACAAAGACTAATAAGAAAGATAAATAAGAACTGCTTATTATCTATAACTAGCGGCCCGCTCGCGACTTCGTCCGCTTGACAGAACACCCGTATAGTGATATTAAGATTGCGTTAAAATATATCTCGACCACAACAACAACAGACCTTTTTACAATATTTACAATATTTTTCGATCCCAAACTGACCTTGAGATTGTTTTACAATATTTCTTGACCCCAAAATTGACCTTGAGATTGTTTGATACATACCTCGACCCCAAAACTAACCTTGAAATTGTTTTGCAATATATCTCCACCTTATAATGACTTTAAGATGACTTTAAGATTGCTTTACAATTGACATCACCTCAAAATTAAACTAGAACTGACCTTGAGATTGTATCTCGACCCCAATACTGACCTTCAGATTGTGTTGCAGTATCAAGTCCTGCGCTTGCTTCAACCGCTTAGCTTTCAACGCATTGATACGCGACAACTTCCTTGGATCCAATTCAGTAGTGTTGACGCAGCCCGGCTGAAATAATTAAACATATGTAAGGAATTAAAGTGGCCCAAAAGTCTATGGAGCGCTCCATGCTAGGCATCCGTTTAAAGGACCCGAGTCCGAAATACCGTAATTCGAAACCGAACGAAGGTTATGGACGTCAGTAAACGGATCACACGACTCAAGTGGAGGTGATCGGGACATGTGGCTAGACGGGAAGACGGCAGATGGACGCGGTCGGTAACAGAGTGGTGGCCAAGAGCTGCTCGTCGATCGGTAGGCAGACCTCTAGTTCGGGTGGCGAGGGATGGATGAGGATGGCGCAGAAGTGGGCTGATGATGATAATGATGAAGGAATTTTGAAAAAAGACAAAGTGTTAAAAAATGTTCACCAGCGGGAACCCGCATCCCGTGACATGCCGGGTTAGGTGCACTACCAACTATGCTGTCGTGGCTCTATCCAACTCGCCGAAATTAATCAACACTATCTACTCTCACTCTGTAAGCCAAAGGAGCCCTATTCATATTTTATTTTACTCCAATAATGGAGAGTGACCCTTCAAGGCCAAAAAGATCGCGTAATAGATCAAGTTTGGAGCAACTAAATGACATCGAAATAGAAGATTTTCTGTACGAAGTCGACGACAGTGATGGCGACTTTGTGTGTTTTGATGATGAGGTGTCATCAGGAGGAGGATCTTCAGACTATGACAACAATCAGCCTTCAACTTTTCAGTCACCAATCGATTTTCATGGTTCACGTATCCACGTGAAATCGACTCGCCTTAACGTCACGATGTAGAAGAAAATGATCGACCATCGACATCAGGTTCAACCTCATCATGGACACCTACTGGTGAGAACCTTCGAAGAAACGTATTCAATGGGCAAGGTAACGCAGATCCAGTGGATTACTTCAATTCCTTTTTTGAGGAAAACTTTTTTAAATATATTTGTGACCAGATTAACCAGCAAGCGGTAAAATTGCTCTTCTCAGAAAAAACTAAGGCGGATTCAAGAATTACTCGTTGGAAACTTTGACTAGTTATAATTCTTAAACAACTGGTTCAAATTGACTGAAATTTGAAATATACCGTGTTTTTACAATGCCTGCTTGGTTACTGAAAATTCAGGCTTCTAGTATTATCCACAACGAAGTTATAGAAGGTCGAAAATCGCCTGAACTGTTTCGAGAAAAGGATGGTGCGGCCGTGTCGCTTTTTTGCTCGACTTGGCGACAGATTGAAAAACGCATCGCTGACTGCGTGGCAAAGCATTCGGCCCGATACCCGAAAGCCGTGGGTTCAATTCCCAGGTCGGGCAAAAATGTGTTTTGGTGTTTTTTCGATGGATACTTGTATACACCAACCCGCATTTGGTAAGCGTGTAATTTTTGCAAACTTAATTTTTTTTTTGTTGTATTTTTTGGGTGTTGTGATTGTCCTTTTTTTGTGTTTGTTTGTGATGGAAAGTGTCCTTTTATGATAGGATTTCAAATATTTTTGACGCTGTAAGGGAGAAAAGAGCTTGACACTTGCTGAGTTTCTTGCCGGTTCTTCTCAGTACAAGGTCTCCCGGCCAGAGTAGACTTACGAACCGATGGCATAATGACGTTCATAATAGCTATTTGTAGCCTAAACTGAATAAATGATTTTGAATTTTGAATTATGAATGATGGAGGCCTTTGCCCAGCAGTGGGACAGTTATAGGTTACCTACTTTAACTCTAACAACTCACCATGGGTCGGTGTACGTCCCAGAACGCCCTCTCCTGACTGTCCAGTACTTTTCGCTCTAGTTTGTCGCGCTTCTTGTCCACCTAAAACCAAAAGATATCTATAATAAATAAAACCTATATATTAATACGTGAAGCAAAAACTTTGAACCCGTTTTAACGAAACTTTCGCGGGACGGAGGAGTATGAAATTTCGCACACTTATAGTTTATATAGAGACGGTTATCCGAATGTTAATATATTTTTTTATGCTTAAAAAATAACATTAAATCAACAAAAACAACACTACACACACTACCATGAATTTGACACACATATTGTTTGTCTTTAATGCAGCTGACATCTGTCAATGCCAATCCAAACTCACATTCTATATTTTTTAATTTTCCAATGCTTAGGATACAATCCGTGCAGCCTTAATAAAATTACAGTCGAATTTCGATCACTGGGCGACCACTAGTAATTATAAATAAATTGACTATCTGTACATTATTTTACTGCCCCGATTACAATTTTTATAAAAAAAACATTGTAATTATTATTGTATTAGTTTTAATACTAATTACTGATTTCGAAATATAATAAATATTTCGAATTAATCAAACCAGTCATTCACTCACTCACTCATTCATTCATTCAATATATACCTTGGTTAAGATAGATTTCTACTTGCGACTGAACATTTTTTGCAATCGCGCTGAGGACTCAGCCTCATAGTCGGCTAGTTCTAGACGAGCCTTGTTTTGTATGGTACACGACGGTATTCATTTATTCAATCACACATTCACTCACTCACATGGTCATTCGCAATTAAATAAACTGCAAAAACCAAATATCACAATTTAAACATTTACTCATTTATTTATTCATTCATAAAATCACTCATTCTTTCACACATACGGTCATTCATAATTTAACCATTCACTTATACGGACATTCATTATTTATCCATTCACTCACATGGTCATTTATAACTTAACCATTCACTCATTCATTCATTCATTCATAAAACCACTCATTCATTCACTCATACGGTCATTTATGTTTTAACCATTTATTCGTTTGTCTATTAATAATTGAACCATTTATTCACTCACTCATTCATTTACTACATACCTTGCTCTGCGCCTCCGCCTGCATGAAGATGAACTCCCATTTCCGGCTGAACATCTTCTGCAGTCGCGCTAAGGACTCTGCTTCATAGTCGGCCAGTTCTAGACGAGCTTTGTTCTGCATGGTGCGTTTGCAAAGATAAACGGCTGGGGGGAAACAACATATATACATATATATATACAGGGTGTCCCAAAATTAGCACGTCACTCTGACACCGGAGGTAGGTGGGCCTCAGATGCGTCGAACAAGCCTAACTTGTCCGTTGAAAAGTTTGAAGTGAATTTTTTTCACAGTTGCTGCTCAAAGTCGAAGCCATTGTTTTTGTGTGATAATAAAGATAAGAGAAACTATCAATTTGTCGTGTTTGCAAATGACTTTTTTACTAAATACTGTTTCATCATTACGTAACTTTTCTCAAAGACGTAGACGTAAAAAAAAGAAGTTAAATAAAGGGCTCTCTAAAAAAACTCTTGATACAAAAATTATCTAAAATTAGTGATTTTTTTTTAAATACCTGAAATTGGTCATATCTCTAAACTCATGAAACTTTTCTATGGACAAGTTAAGCTTGTTCGACGCATCTGAGGCCCACCTACCTCCGGGCGGTGTTAGTGTGACGTGCTAATTTAGGGACACCCTGTATACGTAAAAATCATAGTCTTTCTTCACAAAACTAAATAAAAACACAACAACGTGCACAATTGGAGGACATCTTTTAGATACTTAAAGGTATTTAGTTTTTAACTTGCTATTTATTCTTCCCTGTATTTGTAACTTTTTGTTGTGCAATCTATACTAATATTATAAAGAGGAAACTGTTGTATTTTTGTATGTATGTATGTAACGAATAAACTCAAAAAATACTGGAACGATTTAAAAAATTCTTTTACCATTAGAATTATCTTATCTTATCTTATCTAAAATGTTTTAAATAATTTTAACGCAAGTTGCAAAACAAATTACAAAAACACAAATGTTGAAAAAAATTCCACGAGCAGGATTTGAACCTGCACCCTTCTGACATACCGAGTCAGGTGCTCCTCAAATTGAGCTATCGTGGTTCTAACCAGCCCGCCGGAATTATTCAACACTTTTTACTTTGAAAGCCAAAGGCGCCAATTCAATGTCAACAACTTCCGTCATTAACATCCGATCATAATATTTTTACAAATACTAAAGATCAGTTAAGAAGTAGGCAAGCTATTATAAAATGTTTTAAATAATTTTAACGCAAATTTTGTTGCGAAACAACCTGACCCGGTATGTCAGAAGGGTGCAGGTTCAAACCCTGCTTGTGGAAATTTTTTCAACATTTGTGTTTTTTTTTATCTTATCTAATTTAATAAATAAATAAGTTAATAGTTACCATAGTCTGTATTCTCTGGCTCCCATTGATTAGACGGCCAAAAGTAAGGCGTTTGAAACCTGTATAAGAGAATTGTAATTAAAATGTTCTTCGTTTAAAACCACCTCCGTGGTCTAGTGGTTAAGACCACTGGTTTAGACCCGGAGGTTCCGGGTTCGATTCCCAGCGGGGGGTACATGTTTGTGTACTCGGTTTGGTTGGTGGTAGGGCTTGTTCGTCCACCAGACTTTATTGAGTACCACCAAGGACCAGCAGGTAAAAGACCAACCACTTTGCGGCCTGGCCAAGTTAAAAACATATTCCAAATAAATCAGCACTGCTAAACGTAATTGATAATCAATCAATCAATCGAAACCGCCTCTGTGGTCTAGTGGTTAAGAACCCCAGCGGTTGGTGGTAGGGCTTGTTTGTCCGCCTGGCTAGCTACCACCATCTTATCTAAATATATCGCCATAACATCAATGTTTGTAGCATTATTGTGTTCTGGCAGCTAGAGATAAGATAGCCAGTGCCTCAGTAGTTGAGGATCCCGGGTGAAGTGCGCTTCCATGCCTTATCATCACTTAACATCAGGTGAGATTAAGGCACTGTGCTTACCCAAAAAACAATTTAAAAAAATATTACATGACAATGAAAAGCGCTGCTTTTATCGGGGAGTCGAACCCGCGACCGAGGCATTAGCGACGCTCAATTTCGCATGCTAATTGCTTGGCTACGGAGCAAAATATAATATTCGTATAATCACATATAATATCAATGTGACTAATCGATGAATAAAAAATGCGCGCGAATAGGTCATAGACATTAAAAGGACTAGTGGAGGTTAGCTTGATCCTTTCACAAGGGCATGGTTGTCTTGGAATTTGAAACAAATACCCAGAAACTGCATAAACAATACGTAAAAGTAATGATATCTAAAAACTTATTGCTTCAGAAACTTTGTAAATATAGCACAAATGAAACAATGATCCGACATCAAAATGTTTGTATTGATATTCCGCAAGCCACTATTGTCTTATTTTTCAATAAAAAAACATGAATATGAAAATATTAAGACTTTTCTTATTTTTACCCAAACGCCTATGATTTTACGAAAGTAAACATTGCTCTAATTAAATGAGCAGCCTACTCTGTACAGATATGAGTGTGCGTGCGTATCCTTGTCCCGCGCGCTGTCCCGCCACTGCCACGCGCCGCTCGCTCGCTATCATAAACAAACTTGAAACTCGCAGTTTTGCGTCCGCGCTGCACCCCCTTAAGGATTTTTTTTTGTTGGCTTACAAATCAATCAAATGGTTATTTCAGCGTACTTTATTGGATGCGGCAAGAAACTTAACGAGTTTTTTATTGTTTTATTTTTTGCCACACACATAACGCCTCGATGGCCGAGCGGTAGAGCGCTCGACCCGATACTCGAAAGTCTCGGGTTCAATTTCCATGATCGGATTTTTGGAGGCATAGCCCGGATTTGTGATCGATCATCATCATCATCTCAGCCAGAAGACGTTCACTGCTGGAAAAAGGCGGGAGGCCACATCAACCGGTTTACTGGTGTGCATATCATGGTATTTGCCGTAATCGCCACGCTTGGCAGGCGGGTTGGCGATCGCAGCAGGTTGAGGGTAACCTCAGAGAGATGCTGCTGCCCATCCTCTGGAATGGTCCCTTAATCGGCTTTTCCGACACCCAAGGGAAGAGATGGGGTGGTGCAATTCTTTATCCCCGGCACCACACAGGGTGATCGATCACCGACCCGCACTTGGCAAGCGTGGTGATTAAGCCATTGCCCATCAATTGTAGCGATGACTTGATTTCAATGATGGAAGCCTTTGCCCAGCAGTGGGACAGTTATAGGCTATTTATTTTATTATTATTTTCTGCATTACTTGTGTGGTCAATCTCTCTCTCTCTCTCTCTCTCCCCCCCTCTCTCTCTCCCCCCTCTCTCTCCCCCCCCCCCTCTCTCTCTCTCAACTAGCCTCAGAAAGCTAGAGTGGTCCAATGCTATGACCGCTGAGCTACCATTATACCTACTATTTTATCTTGTAACTTTAATGTTGTAACAATGTAAATGCAAAAATTAAATAATAAAAAAAACGAGCGAGCCTTACAGTAGTCGCTTAAGATGTGTGTGTTGACATCTCACCTTATAAAATAAGCAATATTAACATTATATTCTATAAAAAATGGGTCAGGCATCACATCATTTTATAACTTTTAAATAAATGTAAGTAATACTCATTAGAAGACATTTGACATATCAAAATGACACAATATGTCACATATAATAATAATATGTCATGTTCATAATATCGATTTTAAATTTACAAAATGGCGCACGCTTGCGCGCTTGCCCGACTTCCTGTTACGCTGTTACACATACTTCCGTCCCATTTCACGAAATCACTCCCACAAATTGCTTATATAGAAAGCGAGCGGAAAGATGTTACACATCAAAAATATTTACAATGTATTCTTTAGAGATTGTTAATTACTTGCAAAAGTGTTCTTTCAACTGTGAGGGTAGTAACTTCACAGTGACGTAATACCGGTGGCTTGCAGCATAAATTACAAACTACTAGAACAATCAACCAAAACTTAGACTCAATAAGGTCGGTAATTCATTTGTTGGGAAATGTATAAAAATATACAATAAAGTGCCTGTCACTATAACGGAACTGCCGCTACACAAGTTTAAGACAGAAATAAAACAAGGGCTAATGAAAAATAGTACATTGTTCACCGAGAGGAGAAAGTGACCGATTACCGTCGAGGGTGTCGTTTGAAGCCCGAGCCGTAGGCGAGGGCTTTAAAACACCCGAGATCGGGAATCGCAGTTTCTCTCGAGTGATACATAGTGCTTTATACTACACCTGCTTGGAAAGTTCCTTGATACTTTATCAAATTTACGGTAGACAAATATGCGGGGAGAAAACGCATCTGAGCGGGAGAGAAAAGTGTATGAAAATCCATTTCTTACGTGGTTTTGCAATGACGTACTTTCTACCGTAAATTTGATAAAGTAACAAGGTACTTTCCAAGCAGGTGTAGTATAAAGGTTACTATAAAATTAATGATTATCTTAATGATAAGAATGTGTGGTCATCTTAGTCTGCTCGCCTGCACATGTTATTTCACAATAATAAAATTTATTCATATTTTTTTTTTTTTTGCATGTTTTGGTTGTCTTCTATAAGTATGTTTTGTGTTTATTTGTAATGGAAAGTGTCCTGCTATGATCGGGCATTTTCCAATATTTTTGACGCTGTAAGGGAGAAAAGATCTGGACACTTGCTGAGTTTCTTGCCGGTTCTTCTCAGTACAAGATCTCCCGCCCAGAGTAGACTTACGAACCGATGGCATAGTGACATTCATAAGAGCTACTTGTAGCCTAAACTGAATAAAATGATTTTGAATTTGAATTTGAATTTGAACGAGTATACATACTGTGGTCTCGGTAGCTCAGATCTAATATTTACAAATATCTTTACTTTGTGTTTTTATATACTTTAGGTATTGTCGGTTATAACCGTCATTGGCGTACAAGGCACGCTACCGCTTGTCGGTTATATCCGACATATCGAAAAAAAATATGAAATATTAATTGGCGTCACAAAAAAACTGACCTGTAATAAGTGTTATCATTCTTCACAGTCAAGTTGTGGTCATCGATTGGGAACAGGTATCCGTGAGAGGCTAGCAGGTGGGCTAAGTGCAACGCCTCCCAGGTTTCTTCCAGTCGCAACTCCCTTGCCAGCCACGACACTAGATCAGCACCGGTGAATACCTGCATAGCAAAGCACAGTAAGAGCTTGATGGCGTACCGGTCAACGCGCCCGGTCTGCGAATGCTGAAGTTAAGCAACTTTTCGGCCGGTCATCGGATGGGTGAGCAATCATGTATCATCTGTAGCTCTTCCGTGCTTCGGAAGACACGTAAAGCCACCACCACCACCATTCGCGCTGGGCCCGTGTGGTGGTTTACGTTCCGTTCTCCCTGTGGCGATTCCATTAAGGCTCGTGCCCCACCAGTGAGGGTAGAAAATAAATAAATTAAAAAAAAATTACGCTCACACCAATTATCTAGCCCAAGATAAGCTTCTATTGAAACGCGTTAATATGGTTAAACTAGATAACGGATAAATATACATAAACATAGAAAAACTCCCGAAATCAATTCAGAAAAACAGTTTTCTCTCAATTGACCCGACGCACAGTGTCCGGCGTAGAACAAGCCAGGTGGACAAAAGTCATTATCAAATTACCGGAAATAGGTACTTTCTACCTGTAAACAACACCCCTAAATTCCTGATTCCAAGAATTGTTTACGTCTAACATTCCATACTGATGAGTCATCGCTTATCAAAGTAAGCTATAAAGGTAAGTGCAATTAAAGAAATGGGTCAGTTGCATTTTAGCGACACTTGCACTAACATCTCATGGTGGCAGTTCCTAATTTTGTGGAAAGTTTAGTGATGGATTTTACTTCTGAAGGTATGTATAATATATTTTTCTTATTACAATCTTTTAATGTGTCATAAATATTCATTAAGTAGACTATCTATGAATACACAAAAAAATACAATGTTTTTCTTTGTTTTCGAACTTATCGAGCTTGGAAAAGCCATGTATCCTCTTGTATCCAGGCTAAATTTTTGATATGCTTTAGCTGCATGGCTATTAATGATTATGACATATATTTTATGTAGCACACTTGAGTACAACCATTTTTTTTTTTTTTTGCAGAAAAGTGTTACTCGGTTAACAAAATAGAGTTTTTCGAAGAGTGGCTTAAGCACGAAAAAGACGTAAGAAATGAACGTCTATTTGAGTTTCTTTCGTCTAAATTTGATTTCTCTGACATCACTGAAGACTGTCAAAGGGAAATTAAGGTGAAATTGGCCAGCATTTCATCGAAAATTGCTACCAAATGGGTGTCCTCGGGAAAGTCGAAAGAGCGTTTCCTTGATAAGAATAAGTTGTGGCTGAAAGGCGAAGATATACAATTCTGCATACGATCGACTCAACCGCAACCTTCTACCTCATCCGCTGACTTTTCTCGACCCGGAAGACCTAAAAAAGTCTTCGAAGAATCGTCTTTTAAAACTAAGAAACGTAGAGTTGAAGATCTAGTTCAATCGCGGAGTGTTGGGGAATTAATGACTGCTGCAGAGGTAGCTGCACGGTCAACTGGGCATAAGAACGTTGCCAGAGTTATAAAAGACATTGCCGAAAATCCAGCTTCTGCAAATGCATGCATTAGCTTCCAACAAGCAAGTGCTGTGCAAAGTGATAGACCGCTAAGTAGTGACGAGGCATTAGCGTATTATATAGATTCAAAATCAACAACTCACACATACAAACAGACTAGGAAGTGGACTATGAAAGTTGGACATCACGTGTTTCCATCATATGAATGCGTTGTAAAATCAAAAAAAGCATGTTATCCATCCGAGGAGCATATTGTTGTGACACAATCTCGAGTAGAAATTGAGCTACAAGCTATTTTAAATAAAACAACAGAACGTTTAGTGGAAGCTCAGAGAGATGTTGTCACAAGTGTGCTACCCAATTCATCGTTAACTCTTGTAAGTAAATGGGGGTGTGATGGAAGTTCCGGCCATAGCACTTACAAACAGAGATTTGAGAATAGCGAAGACACTGATGAGTTCCTTTTTGTTTATTCGTTTGTTCCTCTTAGGTTAATCGACGAAGGTAATAACATTATCTGGCAAAATCCTCGACCATCATCGACGATGTTTTGCCGTCCAATTAAATTCATTTTTGCCAAAGAAACTACGGAGTTGACAAAAATCGAGACGAATAAGGTTTTGGAACAAATAAACAACTTGGAGCCTACATCTTGTGATCTTGGTGGTTCTGAAATTTCTGTTAAGCACAAGTTACTACTGACAATGACCGATGGAAAAGTATGCAATGCTTTGACAGAGACACATTCATCGCAGAAATGCTATATTTGTGGGGCTACTCCCAGAATGATGAATGATGAAGGAAGGCATGTTGATAGCAACCAGGATAATTTTGGCTTTGGTTTGTCAACATTACATGCTTGGATTCGTTCGTTTGAGTGCTTTTTACACATTAGTTATAAGTTAGATATTAAGAAATGGCAAGCTAGGTCTTCAGAGGAAAAAGAAAGTGTAAAACAACGATCAGACGAAATCAAACAACGATTCAAGAATCAAATGGGATTAATTGTGGACAAGCCAAAGCCAGGATTTGGTTCCACAAATGATGGAAACACAGCTCGACGTTTTTTCGGGAACCCCGAAGTGAGTGCTCAGATCACAGGATTGGATGTTACAATCATCAAAAACTTTGATACATTATTGAGGACATTGTCTTCTGGTTTCGAGATAAATCTTGTTGACAACAAGCTTTGTCTCGAGACAAGAAGACTTTATTTAAGTCTTTACTCGTGGTACTACATGCCTGCTACTGTGCATAAATTGCTTGTTCATAGTACAGAGGTAATTAAGACAGCAATAGTTCCAATAGGGCAGCTTTCAGAGGAAGCGCAAGAAGCGAGAAACAAAGATTGCCGGAGGTTTAGAGAGCACAACACCAGAAAGTGCTCTCGTCTTGCCACGAATAGAGACTTGCTCAATATGTTGATTATAACTTCTGATCCTCTGATCAACAGCCTCCGGGAAGTACCAAAAAAAAAGTCGAATAAATTGAGCGCGGAGGTCTTAAAGCTCATCATAGCTCCCACTATAGAGCCTCGACTCCAACTCCAACCAAGACCTCCACAAGCTCGGGAAGACTATCTTCTATCGGAATCATCGGATTCTGCATCCGATGATTCTGATATTGAGAATTAGTTTAAATGTAAATAGATACCTACCTCTAGCGTTAGATTTATAATTTTTGTATATAATATATTAGTCTAAGGTTGTGTATATATAATTAGCGTCGATATTTGTAGCGATTAAGATAATTATTTTATTCTTATTTTTTTCCTGTACCTTTCATTTCTAATAGAAATCGTGTTTACATGAAATAAAATATTTGTATACAATTTCTTTGCATTTTATTTATAAAAATATATTATAGTACTTTATAATTAACTAATTCATAGATATAGTTCCAAAACCATGAAAATATATTTTTGTCCACCTGGCTTGTTCTACGCCGGACACTGTGCGACGATTGGGAATTGAAGCCGGGACCTCAGAGATGGCACCTTGCCAGGCCATGCCAGGACATGGCGCGCTAATCACTTGACCACGGAGGTCGTCGTGATAAAAATGAGCCGGTGATGATGATGATGATGACTTACAGAGGGTATCTTGGACATGAAGCTCTTGACGGTGCGCACCGGCACTCCGGTGTTCTCGTCTTGCATCTTCTCAATGATCACCTCCATCTGGAATCGAGAACCAGGTTTAGAAATGCGAGTCCTGTAAGAAATGTTTACGACCGCACGCGACCAGCCTTTTCTTTCCATTAGTTGATGGCTTCGTGCGATTAGCACATTTAGCCAGTGTCAAAGTAATTTTTCTTACAAGTAATACTTATATAAACAATATTTCCTTCCTGTATGATGATGATGAACGATAACAGAAATGAGAAGTGAGAACCCCAACCCCTCGAGTATCTCAGTAAAGATGTGGGCCTTTACTTAGTCCTCAGGCGGACTTCTTGAGAGAATTTGGAAAGTGACGTTGCACTGTTTTGTTTCATTTGATAACATAAAAACACAAACAAAGAAATTTTACAATGGCCGTTATAACTCGGACGAAACGTCGGGTAAAAAGAAATTATGAAACCTTTTACTAATTAGTTTGCGTTAATCCCCGTTTAAATTTCTTTGTTAACAATGGAATGCAAAACACAAGATAGATAATTACTTTATTGAGTACCACCAAGGACCAGCAGGTAATGGACCAACCACTTTGCGGTTTGGCCAAGTTAAAAACATATTCCAAATAAATCAGCACTGCTAAACGTAATTGATAATCAATCAATCAATCAATTGAAACCGCCTCTGTGGTCTAGTGGTTAAGAACCCCAGCGGTTGGTGGTAGGGCATGTTTTTCCGCCTGGCTCGCTACCACCGTCTTATCTAAATATGTCGCCATAACATCAATGTTTGTAGCATTGTTGTGTTCCGGCAGCTAGATATAAGATAGCCAGTGCCTCAGTAGTTGAGGATCCCGGGTGGAGTGCGCTTCCACCAATTAGCCTTATCATCACTCAACATCAGGTGAGATCAAGGCACTGTGCTTACCCGTAAATATATTAAAAAAAAATAAAAAATACACATAAGTATATATTTTTAGAACCCCAGTTTAGAACCTTCTTATAGATCAGGTAGTTGGGCGACTCCTCGGGCGAGGGTATGGTGGACATGAGCGCCTGCACGCTCGGCAGCATGCTGGTCACCGCATTGTCCTTCTTATCTTTGTCCTTGTCCTTTTCTTCCTTTACATACTTAGAGTTGTCCCTGCAAAAAATAAATATAAAGGTCAGGAAGTCAGCTGTGAAAATAGTGTAGAGTACAGGGCCCAACACTGACCCTTGAAGAACACCAGCTTGTATTTCAAAAAATTTCGATGAGGTTTCACCTTCTTTGACCTGGAACAGTCTTCCTGAGAGATAAGAGTAAAATATTAAGAAATAGCTGTGTTGAAGGCAACTTTCAATTTTGCATAATTGGCCCTTGTGCCAGACTCTATCAAAGGCCTGTTGTATATCTAAGAAGACTGCAAAGCAGTATTCTTTTTCTAAGATTGATTGAGAGATGATGATGAAATGAAATTAATTTATTTGTTTATTTTCATTGGTTTGTGTTACTAGTAATATAAATAACATTATGCATCTAGTTTTAATATTACAAAAGTGGGTAACATACAGATTTTATATTCTACCAGTAACAGCATCAAGTGAGTACTACCCTCCGCAGTAGTATTTACTGAGATGCGGCAGAACAGGATCACCATGGTCTATTGACCAGTTAGAATTGACACAAGCTGACAGTTTTTTGTGTATATCAATGCAGTTCTGTTGTGACTGGTTGTAAATTAGAATAGCATTACCCCCTATCTTCCCGTGGGAGTCGTAGAAGGCGACAAAGGGAAAACCGCCTTCAGGAGACGGGCAGCAGCGCCTCCCTCAAACAGTAGGCCATACTGCGATCGCCAACCCGCCTGCCAAGCGTGGCGATTATGGCAAACCCCCCCCCCAACATGAACAACAAACCCACAAATAGGCCCCCAGTCCCCGGCGGCCCTGCCATTCCTAGCTACGGTAGCGGCTACGGTAACGGCAGGGCAAGGGGTGCTAAGAATCTCCGGGTAAGATCCGGCTACCAACATAAACGACTCGACCTGGCAACCTACAACACGCGCACATTGAGGACCGACGCGAAGCTCACAGAGCTGGAAGAGGCTATTAGTAAGTTACACTGGGATGTCATTGGCTTATCTGAAGTCCGAAGAGAGGGAGAGGACTCGATTATCCTACAATCTGGTAACTTACTATACCACCGGGAGGGCGACCAACTGTCCCTTGGTGGTGTCGGATTCATCGTCCATAAGTCCCTTGTCAACAACGTGGTAACCATCGGAAGTGTGTCAAGCAGGGTAGCGTACCTGATACTCAGAATATCCAAACGATATTCACTGAATGTCATACAGGTTTACGCTCCGACCTCGACACACGACGATGACGAAGTGGAGGCTATGTATGAGGAGATTTCAAAAGCCATGCATAGCCACAGAACTCACTATACGGTTGTGATGGGGGATTTTAATGCAAAGTTAGGGAAACGTTGCGGTGATGAGCTGAGAGTGGGGCAATTTGGATCTGGGCAACGGAACGCAAGAGGCCAGATGCTGGCAAACTTCATGGAGAGGGAGAATCTTTATATGATGAACTCCTTCTTCAGGAAGCCCGTAAGCCGCAAATGGACCTGGATCAGTCCGGACGGTAAAGTCAAAAATGAGATAGATTTTATCATGTCGACGAAGAAGCAAATATTCAATGATGTCTCCGTGATCAACGCTGTTAAGACAGGAAGCGATCACCGATTGGTCAGAGGCACATTGAATATCAACGTCAAGCTCGAAAGATCTCGACTGATAAAATCTACGCTCCGACCTCTACCGGCTCAAATACAAACCCCCGAGTGCTTTCAGCTTGAGCTCCAGAACCGCTTCGAAACTCTTGAAAATTGCATCGACGTGGACGATGTGTACAACATGGTGGTGGATACTGTCCGTACGGTAGGGTCCAAGTATTTTAAAACCCGCCGTCCTAAATTAAAGAAACTCTCCAGCCACACACTGCTACTCATGGATCAGAGACATGAAATGAGGCTACATGGCTCAGCGGATGCCCTTCGCTATCGTCGGCTAAATAGGCAGATCTCTAAGTCCTTGACGAGTGACCTTCGCCGATTTAATACCGAAAGTATTAAGTCGGCGATTGAGCGCAATAAAGGCTCCAAAGTGTTCGCAAGAGATCTGTCTATTGGGCAAAGTCAAATGACGAGGCTGAAAACTGAGGTAGGTGACATCATTTCATCAACACCTGAAATTCTGAGAGAGATCGAGAGTTTTTATGGCCAGCTTTACTCCACAAAAACACCTGTTGAAAGCAAGGCTAAAGATCCTAGAGCCAAGCTGACCCGACACTATACCGAAGATATCCCGGACGTCAGCCTGTATGAGATTAGAATGGCTCTCAAGCAGCTTAAGAACAACAAGGCGGCGGGTGATGACGGAATCACAACAGAGCTTCTGAGAGCGGGTGATAAACCGATACTTAAGGTCCTCCAGAAGCTATTCAATTCCGTCATCCTCGAGGGCAGAACGCCAAAGGCATGGAGCAGAGGCGATGTGATGTTGTTTTTCAAGAAGGGTGATAAGACGCTCCTGAAAAACTATAGACCCATCTCGCTTCTGAGCCATATCTACAAGCTGTTTTCGAGAGTCATTACGAATCGTCTCGCGCGCAGGTTCGACGACTTCCAACCTCCCGAACAAGCCGGGTTCCGAAAAGGCTACAGTACCATAGACCACATCCATACGCTGCGTCAAGTTATACAGAAGACAGAAGAGTATAACTTGCCACTTTGCTTGGCGTTCGTGGACTATGAGAAAGCCTTCGATTCGATCGAGACCTGGGCAGTGCTGCAGTCTCTCCAGAGGTGTCAAGTAGACTACAGGTACATCGAAGTGCTGAGGTACTTATACCAAAACGCCACAATGTCGGTCCGATTACAGAACCAAAGCTCTAATCCTATCCAACTACAGCGAGGTGTGAGACAGGGAGACGTTATTTCTCCGAAACTGTTCACAGCTGCGTTGGAGGATATCTTCAAGCTTCTAGACTGGAAAGGATACGGCATCAACATTAATGGCGAGTATCTTACAAACCTTCGGTTTGCCGATGATGTAGTTCTCATAGCTGAGACCTTGGAAGACCTGAACACAATGCTCGAAGATCTCAGTAATGCTTCTCAAAGAGTGGGTCTTAAGATGAACATGGACAAGACGAAAATCATGTCCAATGCCCATGTTGTACCCGCTCCAGTTAATGTTGGGAACGTTACACTCGATGTTGTTGACCATTACGTTTACCTGGGACAGACGGTCCAGTTAGGTAAGTCCAACTTCGAGAAAGAGATCTCTCGACGAATCCAGCTCGGATGGGCTGCATTCGGGAAGTTACGTGATGTGTTCGCATCCAAAATTCCTCAATGTCTCAAGACAAAAGTCTTTGACCAGTGTGTGTTGCCAGTGATTACATACGGGAGTGAGACGTGGTCCTTTACTATGGGTCTCATAAGAAGGCTCAAGGTCACCCAGCGAGCAATGGAGAGAGCGATGCTCGGTATTTCCCTGCGCGATAGAATCAGAAATGATGAAATCCGCAGGAGAACTAAAACAACTGACATCGCTCGGAGGATTGCTCAGCTGAAGTGGCAGTGGGCGGGACACATAGCGCGGAGAACCGATGGCCGTTGGGGCGGAAAGGTTCTCGATTGGCGACCACGCACCGGACGACGTTCCGTAGGCAGGCCCCCTACAAGGTGGACCGACGATCTGGTCAAGGTCGCGGGAAGCCGCTGGATGCGGGCAGCGCAGGACCGATCGGTGTGGCGATCCTTGGGGGAGGCCTATGCCCAGCAGTGGGCGTCATATGGCTGATGATGATGATGATGATGGTTGTAAATTGAAAAGGTGTACAGTATATGCAAAAAAATCTGATGAGAATATAATTATGGTACTTTAACATAAAAATATATTATGAGTAGTGTCTCAAAAAAAGAGAATCTGAATATCATATTTACATGTAAGTATAAAATTATATATTATATTATATCTAATGTATGATGAAATGAACAAACAACAAATAAATGATGCAATAAATAGTTAGCATATTTTTGTGTTACAATTACAAATTGATAAGTAGTAGGGTACAAATATTTCCAATTCAATTTACTCTATATCTATACAGAGAAGAATGAAGTATATATTAACAAATTTTGACTATGACTATGACCTATTGCAAATAGAAAAAGAGGAATTTATAAAAAAAAACTAGTTTTGGCATAACATGGAGGAGGCCTATACCCAGATACATGCAGATACAGCTGAAATGATTTGAAATTACTTTGTTAAACTTTAGTGACCTCCTTAGGCTAGTGGTTTGTACACCGGTTTTCATGGTGTCGCCATCTCTGAGATCCCGGGTTCGATTCCCGGTCGGGTCAATTTAGAAATTATTGTTTTTTTAAATTAATGTGAGTGTAGGAAAGTTTTATTTTTATTATTATAAAGTCGTAAATAAATGATTATCTATGTCTGTGTGTGTGTGTGTGTGTGTTTAGGGCAGCTGGCTCCATCTTAGACCTCATTAGAGATCGATGTCAAGAGCTGTCTTATAAGGCATATACATACATGAGTACCTGGATGACAGAGCTTTGCTCATTATTTTTTTATAATGTTTCTAAAAATTAAACCTAGCTAGATCGTTTTATCGGCCCCCCAACCCCCTTCATACTAAATTTCATGAAAATCGTTGGAATCGTTTCCGAGATTCAGATTATTTATATAAACATATATACAAGAATTGCTTGTATAAAGGTATTAGGTAGCGACATTGTTAGAAAAAATGAATCTTGGTGCAAAAATCTCGTTGAGTGGAGAGCCTGGGGTGAAACTCGCCCACCTGGAAGACCTCAAATGCGCTGGTACGATGATATCAAGAAGGCGATCAGATCGAGTTTGATGCACAAGGCCCAAAATAGACACATGGCATAGTTTGTAGGCCACACCAAAATGGAGGAAGGCTAAGAAGATTAATTATTAATTAATTATTAATTTAAATTATAGATAATCCCTACAACAAAAATGTATTTAGATATAAAGATAATGAAAACAACACATAGGTAGGTCTACAAATCTGGACTGCGTTTCTGCTTATCATATCTATTTTATTATACAACCCGGACAGAGGTCAGACAAGGAAGCATTTAGAAAGCTAGTTAAGAGATTGCAGTGTTGATAGGATGCATAAGATAATACGATTTAGATTCTAGATAATCTAGTGCTACAAAAAGAACACTAAACAAACCTTGATGGCCCTTGCTGACAAGCTTTCTGCGCCGCCTTTTCATTAGAATTCATTGTCACCATTTTAAAATAAAACAATTCTTTAACACTCTACAAATAACGAATTAACACCAGCTTCCATCACTCAAAGGTTTGATTTTCTATAAAGGTACACCGCCGGCAATGAGACACATAAATACAATTATAAATATTTACATTTATAAATTACGAATGTGCGAACCGAGTACATCTTGGGCAAAGATAATTACACCTTTTGTCTGAACTACATATATCTAATACACACTGACGTGATCTAAATTTGATTAAGACCATTTAATTATATAGAAAATAAAGTTTTATCACAAGATTTCCGTTTTATTTGGAAAAAAACTGGGCACAAAAACAGTTCTCTATTTTACGTCTATTTATTGTCGGATACAGTCACAACAACAGCGTACAGCTACATAACAGTGATGAATACTGAAATCTTTCATGTTTTATTCATGAAACGCTTTTGAAAGCCTTTAATTTTTAACTTTTTTCAATTTATAATTTTACGGACACAAATGTCAAAGTCTCTTCGCCATGTCTCTCAGTTTTTTTTCTATTTCGACGAGTTGAATGTGAAAGAGTTGCTGATATACATTGAACCAATGTTAGAGCAAGACAAAACTCACTGTCAGTAAAATACGACTAAATACAAAAAGCGTACCCGAGCAATAGGTTCTTCAATATGAATGTCTTCTAAAATACACCTCTTTACCATTATAGAGGGCGCATGTGTTTGAAAACTTTATTGAACGCCTCCAGCTATTTTTAGATCAACAAATTAAATTCTACATAATATTGAATTAAAATATCTATACTTGACTAGCAGTTTCGAAATAAATATTATTAAAAATCATTTAGATATTACTTTGACCTTGCTTAATTCAAATTCATTAATTAAGACTTAACAAAAGTTTAACTTTTAACAAAACTTAACGCTAGATGGCAGCAGCATAGTACATTAAACTTTGAATAGCAATTCGTTTTAGATGGTTGTAGCAGGAAGATTCGTTTTTTGAGAGGAAATACATAAAAAAGAAACTACTTCTAGAAACAAACAAACAAACAAAAAACTCTGGAATCTTTTAAATCTATTAACTAATGTCACTGTAACGTAAATAAGGTAGGTAGGTAGGTAGGTAGGTACCAACTTACTTGTTTGGGTGCCAACGAGTTTCATTAGCATTGAATCCTGACCCGATTCGAATCCCTCGGAGAATCTAGTTAGGGAACAGAGACACGCACCAGTCTCCTCTAGAATAATATATTATAGTTTAATAAAAATTTCCCCTAGAATACCTCTGAGTGCCTAGTGTGAGTAGGCGGGTGCCCGTCAGGGTTGACGGGGGCACACCAAAGAGTAGAGTTATATAGGGGCACACTAGGCACCCTGACGGTGTTTCGTTTCGTACGGTTATATGAACCCTTTAAGTTTCTCCCCCCCCCCCCCCCCCGCAAAATTTTCAATATAACTAAATACGAGTACTTAAATCTCGCGACAAGCTTTTATAACATACTAGTGGTCGCCCAGTGGTCGAAATTCGACCGTAATTTTATTAAGGCTGCACGGATTGTATCCTAAGCAATTAAAAATTAAAAAAGATAGAATGTGAGTTTAGATTGGCATTGACAGATTTCGGCCGCTCCTCTTCCATTTTTGAAATTTTTTAAAAGAGTATACAGGGTGGAAAGTTGAGATGGGGCATTAAGGGCAGCTACCACATCCCTTGCTGCTACGCGAAAATTATCTTAGGAGACCTATCCCAACTTTTTGAGTGATGACAATCAACATTCACAGATTTTTGATAAAATGTACAGTCAGCGAGAAAATCGTCACAATTGTTGGTTTTTTATTTGTAAGAATACCGATTTTTGTCATTTTTAATGTCCTAATGGAAGTTGTCCCCATACAAATTTATGATCTTTAAACTTAAGAAAATTCCACTTTGCTTTTACCCTACTAAAATGTATGGAAAAAGTTTTCTTTGATTTGTGGGTGTTCTAGTACTCTAACCTCAGTTGGTGTCAAAGAGTGTTTTAATCCTTTATAGGAATAGAATGGGTTGTCATTAAAAAAAAACTCAATTCTGACGATTTTCTCGCTGAATAAATAAAATGTACAAACATTTTATCAAAAATCTGTGAATGTCGATTGTCATCACTCAAAAAGTTGGGAAAGGTCTCCTAAGATCATTTTCGCGTAGCAGCAAGGGATCTGGTAGCTGCCCTTAATGCCCCATCTCATCTTTCCACCCTGTATATGCGTGTGTGTCAATACATAAGCGTGTGTGTCAAATACATGGTAGTGTGTGTCATGTTTGATTTATTGATTTAATGTATTTTTTATGTATAATTAAAAAAAATATTAACATTCTGCAATTCTTCTTTATATAAACTATAAGTGTGCGAAATTTCATACTTCTCCGTCCGCGTAATTTTCGTAAAAAGGGGTACAAAGTTTTTGCTTCACGTATTAGTATATATAGATAAATAATTGTGTAATGACGTTAAGTATAAGTTGATAGTAAAAGTTTCAAAATAAAAGTATTTTTTTTTCTTTATAGCGTATCTAAATAAAAACTTGTTCTTTAAAAAGGTTTTTTCTTTTATTTAATGATTGATTATATCTATGACAAAAATGACGATCACTGCTTCCTATCGAAAACTTGTACAAAAATAATGCGGAACAGTAGTTATTTAGAATGTGGTTAAGTGAATGTTATCAACCTTGTTGCTGAAAGTCAGACCACAGACACTAAATAAGACCAAGAAGGTAAGCTACCCTTTCGAAGGCAATGGCAGCTATGTTGCCACCAAATATTTAACTTTATGCACATCACATGGAATAAGATTGAGAACCAATAAAAATCTAAAACTGTATTACCACACTAGCTAGACACCACGGACACATCTAGGAACAGCTCGGAACAATCCGAGTGCAGCTGTTGCGCGATTTCGTGTCTGAGAAGGTCTATATCTAGACCGCTTAACTGAGTCCTCGCCCGCGGTAGGTACGCGGGGCGGGAGGTACTTAGGGCCTCTGCCACGAGTACGAGTGTTTTGCGACGCGGCGAACCGATTTCTAGTTCATTGCGGTATTTCTATAGCCGTTGACTATGACTGCCGTTGTGTAGCGCGCAATGAACTAGAAACTGTTCGCCGCGTCGCAAGTCGCTTGTGTTCGTGGCAGAGGCCCTACGTACCTCCCGCCCCGCGTACCTACCGCAGGCGAGGACTCCTATAGATGTGTGCGTTGCTCGAGCGCGTTTCCCCTATCCGATCCAAACTTTTCTGTGGTCTTGGCTTAGATCACCGGTCGATCGCGGTCCAGTCGATCGTGGTAAGGCAATTTCAAAAATAAAAACGAAATAAAAAAGCCATTCATGGTTTACAGCTGTCTCGAATACTGTGATGCGCCGCATAGAAATGATAAATAAAGTGTTGCAAAAATTCCAGGGGCGGGATTCGAACCCTATGACATGCCGGGTCAGGTGCACTGTAGCAACCAACTAGCACGGTAGCATAGTGATCATTTTCACTGCCCTTCATCAAGCCCTCTGAAACTAATCACCTCCAGAAGTTTTCTAGAGGGCAGCTACCGATGGTAGCACGGTAGCATAGTTGGCAGTGCACCTGACCCGGCATGTCATGGGGTGCGGGTTCGAATCCCGCTCGCGGATTTTTTTTAACACTTTGTCTTTTTTGAACTATTTAAGTTTCTCACCGCCCCCCCAAAAAAGCCCGGTAAAGCTTAAAATGCCCAGTGAGAATCGGCAAAGTCTCTTAAAACAAAAAGTGTTTGTATGAAACTTAACCTTCTGTCTCCTAATTCTGTGCCACAGACTGCAACCTTCACACAATCGTTTTGAATTAATATTGTAGGCAAGACTATTATCTTCTACTATGCTATTATTCGATGCAGCTGGTACTTTGGTAGTGCATTTTTAAAAGCCTTTATTCTAAAAATACGTGAAGCAAAAACTTCGTGTGTCTGTTTAGCACCTTGCTACGCTGATTGTGAGAATTAAACCTTTATAACTTAGGTTTATTCGGGGATTAGGTTTATCTATACTTACTAATATTATAAAGAGGAATTATTGGGGGTTAATAATGCTCGCATCCGTAGGAGTGTACCCTCGTGACCCTACATGTGACCCCTGGGTGGTGCTAATTGAGCATTTGGTGGTAGAGCCCAGCTCGCCCGGTTTTCGACCACCGTGCGGCAGTGTACGCCCGCCAAGTGATCTGTGCTCGTCGCAGGTCGCGTTCCGGGAACAGCGCTGCACTACCGGAGCCAGAGGAGCGGCTAATGTTGCAAACAGTGGACCAGAGAGTACTGCTGTGGAACCATTGAGCGGGAAACGAGACTCGACATGCCGGCCAGGGAGACCCATAGAAACGGTGGTGCCGCTGGCCGCCCGCGGCATAGTACAGGGGCCCGACCGAGGCTAACCACCTCGGGAGGCTGCCTCGGGAGGCTGCCTCACCAGGTCGCGCATAATCTCGGAGTGGAACGTCGTGCCGGTTGGTGACCGGAAATGGTGGGACCCGGCGACCACTTTCGGGAGGGTATGGGGGCCCTTCCGTCCGGCGTGTCGGCTCTGGTTGTAACGCTCTTTCAATGCTGAAGCGGTAGACTCTCGCTTTGTTCATTTCTTTGCGGCAGTAGTGGCTCCTTGTTCACGTCCCTTCCTTTCCCTTTTCCAATGACAGTGCCTAAAAAGAATGCAGGTAATACAGCGGCTTCCTCCTCTCCCACCACCAATTCGCTGTTTGAGGTGGAGTTCACTAACATCCGTGGGCTCCATTCTAACCTCAACGCCGTCCACCAACACCTCGAGACGGCGCGGCCTGCATTGCTTTTTCTGACGGAGACTCAAATTCGTCGCCCTGCTGACACGTCCTACTTAAGGTACCCCGGCTATCAGCTTGAGGAGCAATTCCTCGCGAAAGCCGGAGTGTGTCTGTACGTGAGGGCTGACATTTGTAGTCGTCGTCTGCACTGCTTGGAAGACCCCTCCTTTCCCATCCTTTGGGTGCGCACTGAATTCGGCTCCCGTTGCCGTGTCTATGCGTGCCTATATCGGTCCCACACGGGAGATGCTTACACAAGCAGCCTTTTTGACCACCTTGGCCGAGTGACTGATGTCGCGCAGGAGCGATTCCCAAACGACGTTTTGGGGGACTTCAACGCCCACCATGAAACATGGTTGGGCTCCTCCAAAACTGATCACGCTGGTAGAGTCGCTCATGCCTTTGCTCTGACACAAGACCTAAAACAACTGGTAGACCAGCCCACCAGGATACCCGATATAGTAGGTCACGCGCCCTCTTTGTTGGACTTAATGTTGACGAGTTGCCCTGCAGGGTATAGAGTGTCGGTGCTTGCACCTCTAGGCTCATCAGACCACTGCTTGGTCATTGCCACAGCACCGCATTGCGTTAGTCCACCGAAAACAATGGAGACCAAACGTCGTCTGTGGCACTACTCGTCGGCAGATTGGGACGGATTGCGTGATTACTTTGCATCCGTCTCATGGGGCCAGAGCTGCTTTCTTGGAAAGGACCCGTCGGAGTGCGCTTCCGCCATCGCTGATGAGATCTTGTTGGGTATGGAATATTACATTCCGTTCACGGATCTTGCCAGCGTTGGTAGACAGCAGCCTTGGTTCAATCGCGAATACGCCAAAGCTGCTGAATGCAAGCAAGCGGCATATCGTGCTTGGACGAGGGCTTGCGCATTAAATGACCCTATAGTGCCGGCTCCCTGAAGGCGGCTTACAACAAGGCCTCTAAGTCTAACAAGAGGGCTCTCGCAAGAGCAGATGGACAGAGAGTGGCGAGAGTAGGGCAGGAGTTGATCTCGCACCCTACGGGTAGCCGTAGCTATTGACGGCTCGCTAAGGCCGTGCAGGTCAACTTCTGCTCTCCATCGCTGCCCCCGTTGAAACATCCAGATGGCTCGTTAGCTTACCAGCCGCTAAAGAAGGCGAACTTGTTGGCAGAACTTTTCGCGGCTAATTCGCGCGTTGACGATTGTGGCGCCGCTCCACCTATTATAGCACATTGTGGGGCCACCATGCCTGATATTCGTATCAGGCAGTGTGATGTACGTGCCGTGCTGCGGTCGCTCGACGTGCGGAAGGCTAGCGGGCCGGATGGTGTTCCGGCAATTGTGCTGCTCAGATGCGCGGCTGAGTTGTCTCCAGTGTTGACACGATTGTTTAGGGAGTCTTACGATGCCGGTATTGTGCCGGTGTCTTGGAAGGAAGCGAACATACAACCCATCCCCAAAAAAGGGGATCGCTCGGATCCAGCCAACTATCGACCCATCGCTGTAACTTCTGTGCTGTGCAAGGTGTTTGAGCGGATAATTAACTCTCAGCTCATTCACTACCTAGAGGATCACTCGCTGCTCCATGATCGCCAGTACGGGTTTAGACCCAAGCGATCAACGGGTGACCTTCTAGCGTACGTAACTCACGCATGGGGTGAAGCGATGGACAAGCATGGCGAATCTCTGGCAGTTAGCCTTGATATAGCCAAAGCTTTCGATAGAGTGTGGCATCGTTCCCTTCTTTCCAAGTTGCCGGCCTTCGGTGTGCCGCCCCGTTTGTGCGCCTGGGTTGCAGACTTTCTAGAAGAGCGGAGGATTCGTGTCCTTTGTGAGGGTAGTTCCTCCGCGCTCTTCAAAGTCAATGCCGGAGTGCCGCAGGGTTCTGTGCTCTCACCTACTCTATTTCTTCTGCATATCAATGACATGCTGTCCTTGAGCAATATTCATTGTTATGCGGATGACAGTACGGTGCATGAGCGGTACTTGGGACATCCTGCGGCAAAGCAAGCCGATATCGTGGTGAAAAGGCAAGAACTGGTTGCCAAACTGAACCTGGCTCTCGATCGTGTCTTTAAGTGGGGATCTGAAAACCTGGTCGAGTTTAATGCCAGCAAAACTCAGGTTTGTGCATTTTCGTCTAAGCTAACTCCCTTCCTTACTCCTCCCTCTCTTCAGAACTCTCCGTTATCCATTTCGATGGACCTCAGCATTCTTGGCATGGACATTGGCCAGGAACTGAACCCAAAATGCTACATCGAGAGTGTTATTTTAACTGCCTCCCGTAAGTTGGGTATTCTCAATAAGGTGAGGCGGTTTTTCACTCCCGAGCAGCGCTGTTTGCTGTACAAGACTCAGGTACGATCGAGTATGGAGTATTGTTCCCATCTATGGGACGGCTACGCTAAATACCTCCTCGATGCACTTGACAGATTGCAAAGGCGAGCGGTACGCATTATTGGAGACGCTGAGGTTACAGCCTCTCTAGAGGACCTCCAGCTGCGAAGACACATTGCTTCTCTCAGTGTCTTCTACCGGAATTACTACGGTGAGTGTTCTGAAGAACTTTTTGATCTAATCCCGCCTTCTCCTTTCCTCTCCCGGACTACACGTGCTGGTCTTAGGAACCACCATCATACTGTACAGACAATCAGTACTCATACCAAAAAATTTGGCAAGTCGTTCCTCTGTAAGACCATTCGGCTTTGGAATTCTTTGCCGGCGCATGTGTTTCCCAGCTCCTATAGTCCCGGGTCTTTTAAGCGGGGCGTGAAACGGCATTTATGCAGGCCGTCATGAATGGGTGCGCTTGTAAACGTGCGTGTTCCACGGTTGGGAGCGCTCTCATTATTTTGGACTGCATCGGCTGCTTACCATCAGGCAGGATGTGGTCACTATGACGTGTCAATATAAAAAAAAAAAAGGAAACCTTTGTATTTTTGTATGTATGTATGTTTGCAACGAATAAACTCAAAAACTACTGGACCGATTTAAAAAATTCTTTCACCATTAGAATGCTACATTAGCGCTGAGTAACATAGGCTATATTTAAAAAAAAAATACTAAAAACGACAATTTAATTTTCCAATACAAAATGATTTGTTTGTTTTGTTGTCATGGAAACCATTGATATATATTTAACTCAATGATGGTAACTGTCAAAGCGGTACGAAGTCCGCCAGGTCAGCTAGTAATAAATACAGTGACATCTCGTTATACAATTTGGAACTAAATGACAATAATGACATGTTGTATTTTTTTTAAATTGACAATAAAGCAAAGTAAGCAAACACGTAGGTAGTTGAAGTTTTTTTTCCCACAGTTGTAGGACATCTTTTATTTATAGGTCTTTAGTGCTTAATTTTCTAATTATTTTTTTTATTTTTTTTCAAGTTTTAAGTTAAGTAATGTTTCTTTTTGTTGTGTAAGTATAAAAATAAAGTTCCAAGTTGTATAACGAGATGTCACTGTGCTTATTATCGTATCAACCGCAACCAGTCGCGTTGCAATTATACAAATATCAACTTGTTGATTTTTTCAGTAATAAATAAGCGTACCGGTCTGCGATTGCTTAGGTCACTTTCGCAGAAGCCGGTCAATGGATGGGATGATGACCAAAAATGTATCAACTCTCGCTCCTCCGTGTTTCGGAAGGCGCGTAAAGCCGTTGGTCCCGGCTGCATTAGCAGTCGATAACAAACACCAATCTGCACCGAAAAGTGGCTGGAAAGAGGAGATCTGCCCCCCAACCGCCTAACACTCTCGCTTTCGATCGCTTTGAAAGCGAGGCGAGGGTCTCGCTTTCAAAGCGATCGAAAGCGAGAGTGTTAGGCGGTTGGGGGGCTGGTCGCAGAAGAAAGTCGTGGTTCCGGAATATTTGGGAATGGACGGGAATATCGAGTGCCACTGAACTTTTTCGCCTGGTCAAAGACAGGACCAAGTATGCAGAGCTGACTGCCAACCTTCGCTAGTTGGAGAGGAACCTTAAGAAGAAGAATCCGCACTGAATCCGCGTGGTAGCTTATGGCTCGTTCCCCCTACCCATCCATAGGGAAGGCTCGTGCCCCAGTAGCAACGTATATGAGCTGGTGATGATGATGATGATGATGATGATGGTGGTGGTGATGGTGGTGTTAAAATTATTTTATTCCACAATAATAATTTGTGCAAAATTTTAACTCTTCTCGTTTGTCGGCAGGAGGCACTGCTAAAATTTCATAGGCACTAATTTTCGTTTTCGTAAACGTTAACGTACTCGAATGAATACGGCTTTAAAACAAAACTCAATTACGTTTAGGCGCCAGGGGGTCGACCGCCTAACTCTCTCGCTTTCGATCGCTTTGAAGGCGAGGCGAGGAGGAGGCGTCATCTTGTCATTTCGAAAGCAATATGAAAGCAATATCGAAAGCTATAGGCTATAGCTTTCGATATTATTCGATATTATATTTCGATATTATATTAGAAAGCAAGGCGAGGGCCTCGCCTTCAAAGCGATCGAAAGCGAGAGTGTTAGGCGGTTGGGGGGCAGGTTAGTCCACCCTCACCGCTGTGTATGTGGGGAGGCTGTTAGCGACCTAGGCCACCACGGCCTCTCATGCGCTCGTAGTGCTGGTCGTATGTTACGCCACTCATCATTAAACAACATCATCCGCAGTGCTTTTACCGGTTGTCTTAGAGCCAGCTGGTATCTCTCGCAGAGATGGCAAGAGACCTGACGGAATGACCATCGGGCCCTGGAAGCTTGGCAGGCCGTTGGTGTGGGATGCAACCTGTGCTGACACCGTGGCTCCCTCGCATGTTCGCGCCACTTCTCTTCATGTGGGGGCTGCTGCGATAAGCTCTGAAAATCGCAAACGGCACAAATACGCGAACCTTTTGTTCCGTTTGCGGTGGAAACAATGGGGCCGGAGACAAGGCAACTTGTTAAAGAGCTAAGTGCTCGCCTTATTGAGGCCTCCGGTGACAAGAAGGCTGGCAGCTACCTCTGCCAGCGTATTAGCTTGGCAATCCAGAGGGGCAATGTTGCCAGCATTCTTGGGACTGTTCCCTTATAGGCATTTAGTTTTTAATTTGCTATTTTATATATAAATTAAATAAATTATTTCATTGTAAACTTTTTGTTCGTTTGTAATTGTAAAATGGGCTAAAAAATTAGGCACCCTGAGTGCAAGATATTCATATATTCATTTATTCATTCATTGCATATCACATTACATTACACGAGGTGTTAAAACATAAGCAAAGGTATACATGTGACGCCCTGCTGGGCACAGCAAATAAGAGGGCTAACTATTTTAAAAATCTAGGTAATAATATAATATATGTATATAACGCTAGTTTGGCCAGCATGCAATACAATAAAAACAATAGCTGTACAGTACAATACAATCTACTATATTTATCATTAAAATCTACGAAAATTTAATATTTATAATTAATAGAGATATCGAAATATTGTTTATGTAATTATATTTAATTCTGAATTCTTTATAAATTATTATAGGAATCATTAAAAAAATCTGACAGGTTATAGTATAGTTATAGATGCTCGATATATCTCCAAAAGAAAGAAAGAAAGTACCTAAAAATCTTTATTGGTACTCTGCATACACACATACTTTGCATGCATAGCTATAAAAGTAAATACTTTGAAATAATCTTGCAGAAAGTACTTAATATTAAAGTGTTATTTTTTATGGTCTATATTACTCTATAAATACGTCGTAACTATTTATCTTACCTTACATACTTACGAAACAATAACACTTAAATACTATTTAATATAGAACAAAAGGATTATGGTACTCCATTTGATAACGAAGTGTCGCGCCACCATATTCAAGTGGATATACTCGTACTCGTGTATTAAGAAACTACTATATCTGTTCCCCGACCTACCGCGTCGCATCGCGTCCCCCATTGACCCGGTTTTTCTGACTTTTCTTTATGCTCGTGATGTTAATAGCCTTACACAAAAATTTGGCTATCAAATGCATCATTGAAATCCTTCAAAGATTCCCATTAAAAATTGGGTTGTAGGTATTTAATCGATGACCAAACTAACCTAACCTAACCCACAAAAATACTAAGTTAGCACCTAAAAATACAAAGTTAGCACCTAAACTACTATTTAGATGCTAACTTAGCATTTTAGGTGCTAGCCTACTATTTTTTTGTGGATCAATTTATTATTTCTCTTAAAAATTAAACAAAGGCTTTGGCTGTGTCCCTGTGTAATTGCTTTTTTTATATAATCTCGTCAAATTTGTTTGCTGGATGTCTGAACACAGCGAAAATCTGGCCAATTTTTAAGGTTTTTAAAGGTTTTATATCTTTTTTAATAATTAATTTATGAAAAAAAGCAAAACATAGGGACATAGGCCAAAGCCTTCCTTTAATTTTTAATGAAAAAAGTAATTAAATCGGTCCAGTTTTGGAGGAGGAATCTGGGGACTACGAAACGTTGATTTTGTCTACTTTTCATATAATCAATCGTTCTCTATCTCCATCTCGGGATCCCAAACCAAAGCCTAATAAAGATCGCTTTTACCGATAAGGCTGTTGTTTTCCTTTAAGCACTAGTATTTATCTATCATATCTTAAATACTTTAGCAAAGTAGTGATCAACGGAAATTATTATGTTTACCAATAGATAGGAGAATAGGCAAGTCTGAAATCATTGAAATCATTGATAAAGCCTCTTGATAAAATAGGAATTAAAAAGATTGTTTATGAATTTTTAATATGTCCGTTATTTTATTTGATTGGTATCAACTGCTGCATTTTGACATATATACCTACATTCACAGGTGCATGTGGTTGGTGGTACGGCTTGTTTTAAGTCCGCCTGGCTAGCTACTGGCATCTAGTTTTATGTCGGTCGTAGTGTTTTAATAAACAACTTTTTTGCACAAAAAAAGGTGGCATTCCTAGGCATATGGTTAAACATTTATTGAAGAACATTTTTAAAAGGTCAATAAAAAAATTATTCATTTCAAATAACAGCAGGGCGCCTTTGGCCAGTTGTATTCATGATCGATCAGGGGGCTTAATCGAACTTTAATACCTATAAATATTTTCGATTTGACATTTGAAAGCTATTCAAGAACTTCAAACTAATTCACAAGTGTCAGTGATTGCAATCACGACGCGTTTTTGAATGGTGCTGAACGAACGACATCGTCAATTTGACATTTATTTGGAAACATCTCAATATGACAAGCGTAAATATCTTTGAAAGGTATGATAGGGGTTGAAATTAGACGAAAGCTATTGCCAGGATTAAAAATAACGAGAAATTGTGTGGCGTCGTATCAATACAGCGCCCTCTGGCGGAAGACGAGGTGAGGATGCAACTTTGACATATACGAATTCTCGTTCTCGTTCACGTGTTGTAATGTTGTTTTTACGAGATAGCAGTAATTAATAATAATGACAAGTGACAGTGACAGGTGTCAGTGGTTGTCGATTATCTCGTTTGGGCGGAGCTGCAAGCCTCCACCAAGCACTTGAAGCTGGAGCTGGTGAAAGAAGGAGCGAGCTTGTTGCAAAAGAGGACACAAGGCTGATGAAGTAGCGCAGCCCGAACTCAGACACATTAGAGGTATTCTGTACGAACTGTTTCGAGCTAACAACGAAGATTCCCATAACATTACACCTATATTACCTACTAACCAACCCTTTTATTTACCCCTCAGTTTATTATTGTTTTTCTTTATCGAGTAGTTACCTACTTTTGTCGACCAAACCGACCTCAGGACTCCTAATACCCTTATTGTTATTGCAGTATTTTATAATTTCCCTTTTTAGGGTTCCGTAGCCAAATGGCAAAAAACGGAACCCTTATGCATTCGTCATGTCTGTCTGTCTGTCCGTATGTCACAGTCACTTTTTTCCGAAACTATAAGAACAGTTGAAACTTGGTAAGTAGATAGATGTATTCTGTGAACCGCATTAAGATTTTCACACAAAAATAGAAAAAAAAACAATATACTTTGTTTTTTTTTCATCAAACGTACGTACGTACGTGTGGGGTATCTATGGATAGGTCTTCAAAAATGATATTGAGGTTTCTAATATCATTTTTTTCTAAACTGAATAGCTTACGCGAGAGACACTTCCAAAGTGGTGAAATGTGTGCCCCCCTGTAACTTCTAAAATAAGAGAATGATAAAACTAAAAAAAATATATGATGTACATTACCATGCAAACTTCCACCGAAAATTGGTTTGAACAAGATCTAAGTAAGTAAGAAGTTTTTTTTATTTTTTTTCGTTTTTTCGTGCGTGAGTCCGACTCGCACTTGGCCGGTTTTTAAAGAAGTTAAATCAGTAACATTGTAAGTCACCCACCTTGTATTGTTTAATTTTTTTTTTAATTTTTATTTTAATAAAATACTTTTTTTTGTAAATTGTGGTGTGTTTTTATTGTATTGTAAGTTTTAATTTTAATTTTATATTTTAAATGTTTTGATTTTATCATTTTAATTTCAATTTTGTTTTGTAATAATTTTGTAATAATTTTTAATCTTATTTTATTTAGTCTATATAAATTCTTATGTTGTTGCTATGATCCCAAGCTGGTCGAAATAAATGAATTTAATTTAATTTAATTAAATTGTGTTGTAGCCTCCCCATAGGAGGAGTAAAGAAGATTAATATGACAGTGTTTAATTTGACAGTAGATGGCGTTAACGAAAACAAGCACTTGTATGGTAATATTTTTACTCTCATAATCCACAAAAGAGGAGGAGCTCGATGGCGCAGTGGTTAACGCGCCCGGTCTGCGAGTGCTGAGGTTAAGCAACTTTCGCAAAGGCCGGTCATCGGATGGGTGACCAATAATTTATCATCTCGTGCTCCTCCGTGCTTCGGAAGGCACGTTAAGCCGTTGGTCCCGGCTGCATTAGCAGTCGTTAACAACCACCAATCCGCACTGGGCCCGCGTGGTGGTTCATGGCCCGTTCTCCCTATCCATCCATAGGGAAAGCTCGTGCCCCAGCAGTGGGGACATAAATGAGCTGATGATGATGATGAATCCACAAAAGGGCGCTGTATCAATGTCTTTGTCAAATTATAACGCATCGGTGGCCGAGTGGAAAAGCGCTCAGCCCGATGCTCAAAGGTCCTGGGTTCTCTTCCCAGGTCGGGTTAAGTCGATGCATAGCCCGGGTTTGGGATCACCAACCGCACTTGGCAAGCGTGATGAGAGCAAGGCAACACCCATCAATAATATTGATTTTTTTTTAAATATTAAAAGGAGGCAAACGAGCAGGCGGGTCGCCTGATGGAAAGTAATCGCCGCCGCCCATGGACACCCGCAAAGCCAGAGGAATCGCAGATGCGTTGCCGGCCTTCAGGAAGCAGTTGGATCTCAAGACTCCTCAAGGAGGAAGTAAGAATTGGGAGGGGGGATAGGGGAGAGATGGGCCTCCGGTACTTTCACTCACCAGACGAAACACAACAGCAACGAGTGCCATTGTTTCACGCCGATATTCTGTGAGAAGGTGGTATCACGCTGGACGAGACGGCCCATTTTGTGCTGCAACGCAGCGTGGCTCTACCACTCAGACAGTGTCACTAATTTAGCACCACCCAGTCTCAAGGGTAAACCTACGGACGCGAGTAACTTTAACCCCCAAACAGACTTGATTTCAGCGATGGAGGCCTTTGCCCAGCAGTGGGACAGTTATAGGCCATTCACATTGAATGGGGAATGAAACTTGCACTAAGCACCCAGTATCTTTGCACGAATCGTTAACGATCCAAATGATTAAGAAATTAATAATATAAAAACGATTATCATATTATTATACCTAATATACACGGATTCGTTATCGATATTAATGACATTAAAATGGCCTTGACTGACATCGTAATGAAACAGGAATTCGATAAAACCAGTCGTTGCGTAATCGGCGAAATTACTAGTGAATCGTGTTTGGGTCAGATTTACGCAAAACTATTATGTTATCAAATGAATCTATCTATCTATAGATTTTAACAAAACTAGTTATCAAATGAATCTATCAGATATATCTATCTATACATATAATAAAGCTAAAGAGGGTTGAAAGTCTGTACATGGAAGATATTCGAAAATAGTTGGCTACGTCTGGTATCCCTCAGGGATCAAATTTGGGACCTTTATTGTTTTTAATTTTTATTAACGATTTGCTGAAGTTATTTAAAAGTAATTGTTTGGCATATGCTGATGACATAAAGTTGTTTCGGCATGTTAAAAATATTAATGACTGTAAATCACTGCAAGATGATATTGATATTTTGTTAAAATGGTGTACTAAAAATTATATGTCGCTGAACAGTAAAAAATGCCAAACATTTAGTTTTACAAAAAATAAACATAAAATAGTGTACAAATATTATATAAATGGAATGGTCTTAGATCGTGTAACCGATGTCCGTGATCTGGGTGTATTTTTTGATATGGTTTTATCCTTTAAGCAACACTACGACCATATTTGCAGTAAAGCTAAAAGTATGCTTGCATTTATAATAAGACAATCAAAACCATTCAAAAACCCGAATTCTATAATCATACTTTATACATCATGAGTTAGGAGTACTTTAGAGTATTGTTCTAGTGTTTGGGCGCCTGTCTATAATAACCACACTGACAGGATCGAGTCTATTCAGCGCCACTTTTTGAGGTATTTGTGTACAAGGCTGGGTCTGAGAAGTAAATTGCCAGACTATGCTGACCGGCTAACAAAATTTTCACTTGTCAGTTTGGAGAAGCGTAGACTGGCAAATGACTTATGTGTTTTGCATAAAATTATTAATGGCGAATATTGTGATGAACTCTTAAAACATATTAACTTTAAGGTACCAACTCGTTCAGTACGTAATTCTCAATTGTTTAGTTTGCCAGGTGTGAACAATAATGTGTCAAAAAATGCACCGCTTTTACGCATGTGTCATGCATATAATAACTTATGTTCTCAAAAGGACATTTTTAATTGTAGTTTAAGTTCATTTAAAGTATCACTATTACGTGATATTTAAATTGTTCTCCTTTTTTCTGTTCGAATTTGTTCATAACACTCACTTATTGTTTTGCTTCAATTGTTCTTTTCATTTTGCAAATTGTTAACTTTTTATTTTAGATTAGTTTAAATTATGTAGTTAATTGAATATTTTGTTTACTGTTGTTTTGGGTCAATGCTGTGTACAATTTTTATTGGGATTCAAATTTAAAAAGTGTTGGTTTGATGTAAATTGCAATGTTACAATTTGTATTCTGTTATTGTACCTTTAACAATAAATAAATAAATGAATAAGGATACTTAGAATCGATAACAGAACACGTTCTTACAGTTTTTAGATTTTTTGTCTGTTTATTTGACCGCGCAACACGTGAACTTCTTTCCCGGCAAGAAGTCTTAAAAACACTTTCGCGCTCTTTTCGACGTCACAGCAAAATGGCGGCCGCTTTTTTTTTTTAAATCTTAATTAATGGCTTCGCGTTTAGCATTTAGCCAATTTCAAGTATTTTTTATTATTAGTAATACATAAATAAACAATATTTCTTTTCTGTATGATGATGATGAATGATAATAGAAATGAGAAGTGAGAAATGATATACCCCCAACCCCTCGAGTATCTCAGTAAAGATGTGGGGCTTTACTTAAGTCCTCGGGCGGACGTCTTGAGAGAATTTGAAAAGTGACGTTGCACTGTTTTGTTTTATTTGCCAACACTCGTGCACACTCACGAACACTTAACGGTTAATAATCCACCATTATTTCACATTAATATTCGATATAACACAAATTTTCGAAAATAAAACAAAACCGCAGACATGACTCTTCACTTTCCCGCCAAGAAGCCTGCAATCTGGCGGCCGCTTAAGCGCGCGCGAAATGTCAAGGTCATAACAATCACTTTCCATTTTGTAATACCGTATCGCGATAAAGATTTCATACTATGTTATTGCTGTTTTTATAAGCCTCGATTTATAATGGGAGATTATTTGTTTTCGTTATGATGACTGCGAATTTTATTTGAATTTCGATTACGCTAACGAAAACGAGAATTTCTTTAACAAAATCTTAACTTTCGAAGAAGGGCGCTGCTTCAATCTCATACAACTTATACGTGTGTATCTTTAAGTCTATGTTTAAGCGCGATTTTCATTAAACAGTTTCATTAACATCATCGTCAGCATATATTATTATGAGTCTACTGCTGGGTGCCTAGTGCGAAACGAGAATTTGTTTAGCAAAATTTTAGTTCTCCCCATTTTCCACCAGGGGCGCTGCTTCAATGCCGTACAAATTTTCGTTTTCGTTAACGTAATCGAATGAAAACGGATAGTTTACAAAACTTACACTAGGCACTCTGGACATACCTAGGCACAGAGTAGGACATTGAAATTCAATTGTAATTTTACTACATGACAGCTAAAAAAATAAAAAATCTCAAAATAATTTTTAAGGCAAATTTTGTTGCGAACAAATTACAAAAACACAAATGTTGAAAGAAATGTCAGAAGGGTGCAGGTTCAAATCCTGCTCGTGGAAATTTTTTCAACATTTGTTTTTTTTTTATAAAAAATCTGTTGATTACCAATATTTATAATAATTGAAGGAAAATATGTGTACCACTAAAATATGGGTACCTAGTGTCACTTTTGTATATTATCCGTGTTCGTTCGATTATGTTTACGAAAACGAAAATTTGTATAGCAAAATCTTTACTCTTCTCGTATGTCGCTAGGGGCGCTGCTTCAATGCCATATAGTCTTGTGTAGTACGCGTACTAAGTACTAATAGGTAACGATACTTGGCACTGTACGAAAAGAAACGTTACCGAAGGCAAGCTCTTAATCGGACAGTCGGACTATTAGTACACCGACTCCCGCTACACTCAACTCAAGTGCTTATGTTGCTTGTCCGAATTACTCCGAATGTCCGAGCGAGAACGAACAAGGAACAAACGTACTGTATGTAAGAGAAAGCGAGATAGTTGTTGCCTGCCAGTCACTATCGAATACACACACATTATGCGAGATAGCAAATCAATCGCTTACACCGACCGTGCGTTTTATTGATAGAAAATCTTGCTCAGCGGTATTTAGCGCTAGCATTACTGAAATTGTTCAAAAACCGTAAATAATTTTAAAATGATTTCGAAAAGTGGCTACCGTTGGCAAAAAACAGTTTTAAAGCTATTTAGTTGCCTGATAAGATAACAGTGCCAAAGTAGATTAAAACAGCAGTGAGTCTATAGAGGATAGCGCACTGACCTCTATCTTTATTTCCGTGTAGGTACTGTTAGGTACTATTAGTACTAATAAGGTGTACTAGTACTTTACTCGGACTGTACTAGTATAGTACTAAACCGAAAAGTGTCCGATTAAGCACAAGACTAATGCCATACAAATTCTCGTTTTCCTAAACGTGATCGAATTTCAATCACTCTTGGCCCTCAGGTTCCTTTCGAACACTGTGTCACTCTAGGCCTTTGTTTTGCACGCCACTGAACAAAGTATAAAAAAGTCAGAAATAGTGTATGACTACTGCTGGTACTATATATATAGGTATGCATTTATTTATTTATAATATGTAGGTACACACCACACAAACAAACAGGTAGGCTACTTGACGCAAACTCAATCTCAATACAATTCCAATGCGGTTAATATGTATCGATATTGGGATAAGTTTCGCAATTTCGGAACGCCCCATCTCGATAATAATTTGTTCACTCAATTTCCACGCAATTTAATTTCAATGTAGCGCTATTATCGCTTTTAAGAGTGCCATTTGAATTTTTCAGATTTGGGATTGGAAATTGATTATTGCAATTGTGTTTCAAGAGTAACCCACCAGAAGGGAGAACATAGTAAGAATAGACAAGTACAAGAGCTCTGCTTATGTTACAGTGAAATTTCATCCAGCAGGCCCGTAGAAAGAGAAGACACAAAGAAAAGTAGAAAAATTGTGCCCTTCACAAAACAAACAGAGTATTATAGTCTAAACATACAGTTAAATAGATACGATACAAATTAAACATACATACAATAACGATGACATACTCAAGTGGAAAGATAGTGCTCCTTTACGCTTTATTTGTTATTTTTTTCATTTTATTTTATTTGAATCGGTACATAAACAGCCAAGACCAATATAAATGTACACAACCAGCTTAGTTTGATAACAAAAAAAAATAGTATAAAAGTAATGATACATGATGCTTAAACACTACAACTTACAATAATCACATTATTCATAAAACGAGAGGACTAACATGAAATCTGAAATCTGTGAACCACAAAACTTTAATACGTCATAAAGTACGGAACCCCTCGTGCGCGAGTCCGACTCGCACTTGGCCGGTTTTTTCTAATTAAATTTAACAAATTGGCTTAGGTAGATTGGCTAGATTTTTTTTGATAGAATTTGGCGTTGGCTTTTACAACACTTCCGGACTTTTTGGGGGGCGGCGAGAAACTTAAAGGAACCCAACTGTACTATATAAAATAAACGTTTTAACTTTGGTTTTGATTTTTTTTTAATATGTCACTGTCATCATCATAAATCTTCAGTTTAGATCGAAAACTTCTTATCTCCGCTTTCGAAAATTACTTTTTGGTATCGTTCGACGCGGCATTTCTGAACGCATCGTTTCCTTTTAATTGTGTTTTTAAATTCGCAACCACATTTTTACTTAAATTCAAGAAAAACGGGAATAGGTCTAGGAACAAGTGATAGAAAAAATACAGTTTTTTTTGCCCCCTGGAAAATAAGGTCCGATGGAGTTAAGCGGTTTTCGATCTAAACTGACGATATGGGACAATGTTCTTTGTTTTTACCGTTGAAAATGGTTATCAGATGCAAATCGCCTGAGACGTATTTTTGGCCATAGCTCCGAGGATTTTGGGAGAATCGAAATGAAAATAGTACCAAGAGTTGAGGAATTTATCAAGACACGTGTGAGCGTTTGGATTTTGAAAATCGTCTGGTAACCTTTTTTGGAATTTTGAAAAATTTTCAAAAATCGGTTTTTGGGGGGTGTTTGTATACTAAATTGTAAATATTTAAAAAAAAATTGACTTAAGAAAAAATTTAAAAAAGGGTCCTAGGGTATTAGTTTAGCTACAAAATGGGCAAAAAAATTTTGAAAATCGGTTAATAATTGTCCCTTTAGATTTGGTATTGTAGAAAAACGGGTATTTCCGTATATAAAAAGTGATGTAGCTTCTTTGATTATTGACCGATCGTCATGGTAATGGTGTTATAAGATGCGGATGCAAGCGAGAAGTGCATTCATGTAAGAATTGTGTTATTTAAAAAAAAATGGGTTTTTTTTCGTAAATTGTTGTAATTATTTTCAATGAAAAATCTGTGATTTTTTTTTTGCATTGATGTCCTTTTATTAATTATTATTTTTAAATGACCATAAAATTATTAATTTGTTAGGTAGGTACTTCTTAATTCTGAAATTATGTTAAAAATTAACCACAACTTTTGACATGTTATATTATAATAACTACTATTTTGGATTTGACAATATTGTAATTAATTAATTCTTCGGGCATGGTCCCTCAAGTTGTATACCATAGATAAAGTCGAAATGTAGTGATACCTAGTTGTCAACAAACGATTGTCATCTATTATTTTAATACTTACATTTCACAAATAAAGATATTCATCATCATCATCATCATCATCAGTCTATAAACGTCCCACTGCTGGGCACAAGCCTCCTACATGATCAGTAGCATATTGGGCCATAACCCACCACGCTAACCCAATGCGGGTTGGTGGGTTAATAAAGATATTACTATTACCTTAATACATCTTCATTTCTTTCTCCATAAAACATTATTATACTAGGTCGGGTCATACGTTCTGTCACAAATACTTTATTAAATAAATTGTACGGCTTGTTATGTTAGTTTAAATTTTATATATTAAAAGAAAGGTAATTAAAAGTAGATTAAAATGTTGTTAAAATTATTCGAAATGCCCTCCCTGATTTTGAATACAGGCTCTCAACCTCCGTGGCCACTCGTCGATCGCAGCACGCACAACGTCCATGTCTATATCAGCTGCTGCTTTAATCAGGGATGCTTTGAGAGACTCCAAATTCTGGTGAGGTTTAGCGCAGACTTTCTCCTCCAAATGTTGCCATATTTTGTAATTTAACGGATTTAAGTCTGGACTGGAGGAGGACCATTCTTCGTGCCTGATGAAGTCGATTCCAAGGGCAGTCAGCCAATTTTGCGTGCTTGCTGCCCTATGAGCCGGCGCAGAATCTTGTTGGATAACCCAGTGTCTGTTTTCGAAAATTGTGTGAGAAAGAGGTTCTACAATGTTTAAAAGCAATGTATTTTGGTACACTATAGCACTGGTTTTTACACCTTTCTCACAGAAAAACACCTCAATTAGGCCTGAATACGAGACTCCAAGCCAAACCATGAATGATGCGGGGTGATGCCCACGCTGGACTCTCGGGATACGCCTGCTCGCTTCTTCACAGTTGTGGGCATACACTTTATCATTTTGTTTGTTATAACTTACCTCAATGTCAAAATTTTTTTCGTCTGAAAAATAGATTTCGTGGTACTTTTTTTCCGCGTACCGCCTTAACAAAGCCCGAGATCTCTCTAGCCTTATTTTTTTCAGACGCTCATTCAGAAAATGTCCTGTTTTCTTGCGATAAGCACGTAGTCCCAGGTCTTTGTTTAACACTTTTTTAACTGTGGTTCTGCTCAACCCCATCTGAAGAGCTAACAATTTTTACTTGCGAACGGGATTTCGTTGGATACGCGCCCTCACTGCCTTGATGACCGCCGGTGTCCTAACCGTACGAGGCTGGCCGCTCCTCTTGCGATCTTCGAAGCTCGAATCTTCACTGAATCGTTTGATTGTACGATAAACAAACCTCAGTGTTATTTTCAAATTTTTGAGAAGTTTAAAAATCTCAGTTGGCGCGTAACCGCAGCGATGCAACTCAATAACCGCGATTCTGTCTTCTTTTTGCGTCCACTCCATGTTTAAAAATGGAGTAAAATAATATTGTATTTTATTTTTAGAAGACGCAAAACTTCCAGATTCAAAAACAATCAAAATATTTCTGGTCAGTATTCAAAATATTAAAATATTAAGGTTGTGACAGAACTTATGACCCGACTGCGTAGTTACCTTTAAGTAAATTTATATCGCAACTGCGTAGTTGGCTAATAATGAAATCCCCGTATAATCTTAATGAGTATTTTGACATTAAATGATGTGATAATTTGAATTTAAAATAAAATGGCAATGTATTTGTTTAATTTTTAATGATTTTGAAATATTTATACTTATTTTTATATCGTCACTTAGTTCCGATCTGTATTATTATTTATTATTAGTGATTATGTGTATTAGTGAAATAATTAATTAATTAATACTTAATTGTTATAATTTTGCACGCCAAATTGTGGCAAAACATGCTGGTTTTATTTAAGTCACGATCTGTACTTTACCATGTTTTATGCAAATAAATTCTATTCTATTCTATTCTATTCTAAACTAAACGAATCATCCATTTCGTTTTTTAAATAGCGGTTTTGCTGTGAAATGTCAAGGTCGCGCCCGCGCCAGTTCATTTTTGAAAGTGTCCAACCAAATACGAGTTTAAAACAGGTTTGGCTACAATATTAATAACATACAATACCGATATACTATCTGACAAAGGAATTTACAGATATCTTTAAATAAAATTAGATTTCTTTGTGCAATACAGAGTTCTAAGGGGTTTTTTTGAAGGACCTCGATGACGCCAGTGGTTAAAGCGCCCGGTCTGCGATTGTTGAAGTTAAGCAACTTTCGCAGACGTCTGTCATCGGATGGGTGACCAAAAATGAATCATCTCGAGGTCCATTAGTTTATCATTCTATTTCAATTTCTACTCTACTAGCGTTATGCCACTTGTCTAGGTCATCTTAATGCCCAAGTAGCAAAATTCTCCTATAGTGATCCTATAGTGTCTATATGACAAAACGTCATATAGAAAACTAATAGACGCTTTGAAATTCAAAATTCAAAATTATTTATTGTTTTGACTTTTACGATAGTACTGTATGATTGATTAGGACACTGGTCTTATAATAGCAAAAAACCGCTCTAGTTATGGCATCACGCTGATCACTATAAGACCAATTATACCAGTAACAGCACGCGTCAGATCGTTACAGGATCAGTCCCGCTTATTCAGTGCGTTTACCGGTTCTGTATAGGACCATTTGTTTCGTGAGAGCACCCAATAGGATAATTATAAAATCAAGTTGCACTCTACCGAACCATAACAAAACGACTATAGGACAAAATAGTCCTATGAACTGTACCTACCCAAATGACGTTTTATAGACGTTTTCAGGATTTCTATAGGAGTAAAAATTACCTAGGCTACTTACATGAGCATTTGTTGCTACTTGGGCGCATGGTGTGAGTTGTAAATGAAAGGTTTAAATTTAGTTTAGTAAGACTGTCCCACAGCCCACTGCTGGGCAAAGGCCTCCATCACTGAAATCAAGTCATCACTACAATTGATGGGTAATGGCTTAATCACCACGCTTGCCAAATGCGGGTCGGTGATGACTGATGACAAACGATAAATTCAAAATACATTTTGCCCGATCTGTAAATTGAACCCGAACCTATTTTTTTATATTTTTTCTATATTGACACGTCATAGTGACCACATCCTGCCTGATGGTAAGCAGCCGATGCAGTCCAAAATAATGAGAGCGCCGCTCACCGTGGAACAAGCACGGCAACAAGCGCACCCATTCATGACAGCCTGCATAAATGCCGTTTCACGCCCCGCTTAAAAGACCCGGGACTATAAGAGCTGGGAAACACATGCGCCGGCAAAGAATTCCAAAGCCGAATAGCTTTATATTACACATACAATTAAAAAATATAATACAGTAGCATTTAAAGTTTCCACTGCTAATTTGTACAAAATTAACTACGTGTTGAACACCAGTGCGAAAGAAAAAATAAAGTAAATATTAAATAAATCAAAACAAAATACAATTTTACCATCAAAATCAGGTTGAAAATATACATTTAAAATAGAAGTTATGTAGGTTTCTCTTAACAGTCTACGAAAACGAGAAATGTTTTCGTGAAATACGTCGATGTGATTAAAGGTACTATTGAATTCATTAAGGGCTCTTATAACAAGACTATTGCGTCTATAATTTGACTTACAAATTGGTACAAAAAGTGTGTGCTTGTGGAGAGCGCTCAGTCTGGAACATCTAAAAGCAATTTTACTTAGCAAATAAGGTGAATCTACACTGCTATGTATGATCTTATAGAGCAGGAACTTGATCTTTATATGAACGTCGACTTGTCAAGGATTTAAGTTCATCAATGTCAAAATGTTTAAATCGATATTTTAAACGTTTCTTGAACTTATTTTGAATACCCTCTAATAGGTTGATATATTTTAAATATAAGGGGTTCCACACGCTGGATGCATACTCCAATTGGGATCTAACGTACGCATTGTATAACAAAATCAGCGTATTCTCATTTTTAAAATCAACACTGACGGAAAATGAAGCAACTTGTATGCCTTCCCAATGATTTTAATAATATGTTACATAGGGATTGTATATACTTCTTCAATACGTGTGTTTATCACGGAGAGCGTTCAGGAGTCGAGCCGAGGGCATTGCCGCTTGGTCACCGAAGCGCCATAATGTTTAAAACTCTATAAGAGAATGCAAAATGTTAAAAGATAATCTTAAACGTGAAATGTCAAGATTCTAGTGTGCACTTTGACATTTTCTCTATTGTAATTTAAGCGTGTCGTTACGCTTTCAAGATGCTGTTTCGTGAAGAGCCTTCAAACGAGATTCATTGGTTTTTAAATGTCAGGTCAAATAAGAGCGTCATCGTGTCAGCTTAGGCGCTTTTTTCTACATGGGATGCACCCAGAAGCGTCTTTGTCCGTTTTGAATATTTAAAATTTGTAGAAAAGCAAGAGCATCTTGATCTTCATCAGAGAACGACATTGTCTCGAGTGCCTTTGTACGCCGACATGTCTCTGACATATCACCCTGGTGGATTCATTGAATGCCATGCCAGATTCATGATACATGCAGGTGGACAATCATGTTTCTGTCACGTTGCTTGGGTGGGCACAGCGCCTTAGGGTACCTAATATGAGTTTCATCTGTCATAGGGTCATGTTAACGATAACGAAAATCAATATGACATACGAGAAGAGTTAAAATATTGCCATACAAATTCTCGTTTGCGTAAACGTATCTTATCTTAACTTATCTTAGTGGGGCCTGCTGAGGTTTCCCTCTCGCAGTAACACCTCGACCCATCAGGATCTTTTATGCAACCCCGTCCTTTCACTCTTCTTCCTCTGTAAAGATAGATGCCATGAGTTTGCCCACGTCCTTAAGAGCGAAGAGCCTGAAGTCCTCCGGTCTCGGATAAGCCGATTTCAGGAGTCCCATTCTTTTCCTAGCCAGAGAGTCGCAGTCACACAGTAGGTGCTGCATTGACTCCGTTTCCTCTCCACATGCCCTACACAAGCTGTTTGTTGATAGATGCATTCTGTGGAGCATTTGTTTTGTGGCATAGTGCCCTGTCAAGGCACCGATGGTTAATCGGGCCTGCCTTCTACTGCCTCCGCATATGAACTTATTCCGTCCTAAAGCCTTTTCACCTATGAAGGATTTGGAGTGTTTCATACCCGTAAACGTAATAACGTAAACGTAAGTCGAATGAATACAGGGTGCCTAATAGTGTGAGTTTTGTTTGCTATCCGTATATATCCCATTACGGTTACGAAAACAAAATTTAGTAGGGGATTGAAGCAGCGCTTCCTGGCGACATACAAGAACAGTTAAAATATTGCCATATAAATTCTCGTTTTCGTTAACGTGATTGAATGGCGAATGAAACTCGCATTTGGCACCCTGAGTCCGAACCATACCCCTCGGAGAATTTAGTAGGGAAAGGGTACTCGCTTGCGTGATGGCATTCCCAATAGAAACTCTCTGACGGTGCTCCGATCACACGGCTTTAGGGAAAAAAATCCTTTATTCGGAATAAAATACAATTTATAAAATAAGGACGCGCGTACGAGCTGAAAACAGATTGATAGATAGCCGTCATTGTCCAGTAGTCGCCGGTGTCGGTGGTGTCACTGCGTCGTCCTCCCCTATTGCCGTCAGTATGCTTAACATCCTCCCCCTTGGAAGCTGAGGTTCCAAGGAGCTCATGAGAATCTCCTGTGGGCAGAGCGCAAACTTTAGTTAATGCTCTTTTTAAGATGCCCTTGGACGTAACGTAGTAATGTCCACAACTCTGCAAACACCGTCAGTTCCATAGTATAATTTGTTAATGCGTCCTAGGATCCATTTCATCGGTGAAGGGTGCTCCTCTTTAATAACAACCATGTCTCCAACCTGTATATGCTTTAAGTTTCGCTCCGGCCACAAAAAAATCTGGTAATGCTGAAAAGACCGTGTGGTGTGAGCCAACAGCAAACTATGTCCAAAAAAAATCTGAGCGAAGCTCTGGCCAAGCAGTTGGAGGCTTTCTACTTAATGCTTCCTCATATCAAAAAAAGTGTACTATGCTATATGTCTTGCACCTCAGTTTAAAATAATTATATAAGGATTACTACAGGCCACAGTTAAAAATAAACGCGAGTAGATCCGTAAAAGTTGTTTCATTTCAATGTGTAGTGTTCGCGTAAACTTTAGAAAACAATGAGTTAAAAAGTAGCACCTTTTATATGTAAAAAAAACCAATAAGTATAGGTAGTAACTATTAGGTACTTTAAAGCCCCGTCATAACATTAATTATTTTAAACCTTTATAAGTATAAAGTTTTAGAGTACAATATATAGTATGTTATAGTAGGTATAGTATAGTATAAAGTTTGTTAGACACAAGATAAATTATTTTATTAAGCCTTAGAGGATCTGTAAAAAGTACGGTATGATGCGCCTTCGGTGTGTGATACGTCTTACTGAGCGGTCCAGTGTTGCCAGTGGCCGATAGTCAAAAGTAACACGAGATGGTTCAAAAAATAACATTTTCACGAGAAAAGTAACAATTACTATTATTTTTTTGTAGAAAAAGACACTCCTTTAGCGTTATACCACTCGAAGTAATAAAAGTGATAAATTATCGAACTTTGTTTTCAAAGTTCGTTAGCTACCTCCACTTCCTCGTAAGAAAGAAAAGAAAATGGACAAAAAGTAAATAAACAAAAAAGATGAAACTATCTGGCGTTCCGTTTCACGATTGTCTTTGTATGGTGGAAATATTTTTACTTTTTATATTTTTTATTTATCATTTCAATAGTTATTACAAAAAATGTACCTATATTTTTATCAAGTTCTCAAAGTAACGTAAAAGTAATATTTTGAGTCGTGTAACATGGAAGTAACATGAGGTGGTCAAAAGTAACGTAAAATGTTACAAAAGTAACATTCTGGCAACGCTGGAGCGGTCAGACAGCACCATACATACATACAAGAACACAGAAACACACACACATAACATGCATTACCTTTACAAGTTCACTAACCCCGTGAGGTGAATAGCAATTCGAGGTAACCACTGACCCTTCAAGAATGCAGCGAGACAGTCAGACAGTATCGTAGGGCACCAGGGTGCTAGTGTGACTTATGAAATTCTGTCCGTATTTCGTATTCATTCGATTACGTTTACGTTTTTTTTTTGCCTGACTTTCATAGCATCCCCCAACATTCTTCTTCTTTTGTTTAAAAAACAGTTCACATTTAAATATTTAACATATTTTGTTTTTTGATTTATTAATATATTTAAGTTATTTTTATAATCCAGACATTTTGTTTGTCGGCGTCGCGGCGCGTCGTCTCCCTCCGGCCCTGTCAGAATAACAGCGCTTCTACGGCACTCAGCCCATCTTTGAGTGTCGTGGAGGTATTATGCTGAGACAGGGTCCTTGTTGGCCTCACAATTTAATTTGTATAAGTTTATAGAATTAAGATCAAAATTTAATTTAATTTTATTTGTTTATTGTAATGTTTCTCTTACTAAAATTATGAATTTTTGTATTGTTTGGCGTTTTTAAACTTTTATGTAAACTTTTGTTATGTTTTGTTATTTCTCGGTTTATGTTTATTGGATTTCTATTTGTACTTTATTTTATCATGCTCTTAATTTTTATTTTTATTTCGTTGTGAAGTCAATAAATATATTTTCTTTCTTTTCTTTCTTTCTTTCTTTCTTTCTTTCAAAACGAAAATTAGTATGGCATTGAAGCAGCGCCTACTGACGACACGAGACGAGTTAACTTTTTTATATGTTTTTATTTATTTATTTATTTATTGGGAAACAAACAACATTTTATAGTACAGAGATAATAACTTAATCTATGTTTCACATTTGCCAAAACAGTTTCCACTTATGATTAAGAATACTTTAAATACATACCTACCTACTTACTTAAAAATATATTTTGCCATAGAAATTCTCGTTTTCGTTAACGTAATCGAATGGCGAATGGAGCTCATTGGCACCAGGTAGGCTACTCTTGACGCAAACTCAATCTCAATACAATTCCAATGCGATTAATATGTATCGATATTGGGATAAGTTTCGCAATTTCGGAACGCCCCATCTCGATAATAATTTGTTCACTCAATTTCCACGCAATTTAATTGCAATGTAGCGCTATTATCGCTTTTAATAGTGCCATTTGAATTTTTTAGATTTGGGATTGGAATTGTATTGAGATTGAGTTTGCGTCAAGAGTAGCCTACCAGGTAGGCTACACTTGACGCAAACTCAATCTCAATACAATTCCAATGCGATTATTATGTATCGATATTGGGATAAGTTTCGCAATTTCGGAACGCCCCAACTCGATAATAATTTTGTTCACTCAATTTCCACGCAATTTAATTCCAATGTAGCGCTATTATCGCTTTTAAGAGTGCCATTTGCATTTTTTAGATTTGGGATTGGAATTGTATTGAGATTGAGTTTGCGTCAAGAGTAGCCTACCTGTGCTTCGTAAGCCCGGTGTTCGACACAGTTTTTATCGCCAAAAAATAACATACTTAATAGATTTTCTTCGAATTTTTTTTTGAAGCAGGTGGTCAGTATGAAATTATTGCTAAAGAGTCTTTATTTTGATTTCCTAGTCTATAAAAAAGACTAGAAAATCAGATGCTGATCCCTATTTTTAACCCTAGTGAATTATTTGACCGAAAACAACAATGTACAATAAAAGCTGTCGCACAATGTCAATAAAGCTTTATAGCGAACCAGCTGACCCGGCGAACTTCGTACCGCTTTGACAGTTTCCATCATTGAGTTAAATATATATCAATGGTTTCCATGACAACAAGACAAACAAATCATTTTGTATTGGAAAAGTAAATTGTCGTTTTTAGTATTTTATATATATATTTTTTTAATAGGTATAGCCTATGTTACTCAGCGCTAATGTAGCATTCTAATGGTGAAAGAATTTTTTAAATCGGTCCAGTAGTTTTTGAGTTTATTCGTTGCAAACATACATACATACATACATACATACATACATGAAAATGAAAAATGAAAATAGTTTATTTCTTTAACATTAGATAAAAATATATGCAGTGGCCAGAACCAACCCAGGAAACATGTGACCAAGCTTGTAGTGGGAGGTTCTGCTCTTCCCAAGATATAATAAACTAGGTTTTATACAAAGAGTAACTAGGTACAGTTATAAATAAACTATTTATATATGGTTAATTAATTACAATTAAAACTGTGTGTGCATACATATTATGTGTGCCCGTGCGTGCGCGCGTGTGTGTGTATGTGTGTGGGGGTGTGTGTGTTTGTGTGTGGGGGTGTGTGTGTGTGTGTGTGTGTGTGTGCGTGTGTGGGGGTGAGGGTGTGTATGTGAGGGTGTTTGGGAGTGTGTATGTGAGGGTGTTTGGGGGTGTGTGTGTGTGTGTGAGTGTGAGTGTTCGACTTAGAAAGCATTCTTGAATAATAAATCCTCTGTGTCACAATATCCAATTTTCACAAACGCTTCAACCAAGGTGTTTTTGCATTCGTTGAATGGGAGGTTAAAGATCTTATATCTGTCATTTAGCTTATTATAGAGATAAGCAGAGTGAGCATGAAACTGACGCTGTGCCAATAAAGTTCTACAATAAGGAACTTGGGCTATTTTATATTGTCTTCTTTTTGTTTGAACGGGCGTGTAAGGCAAGGTCTTATGTAGTTTAAGTACTGAATTAATAACATAAAGTTGTCTAATAGATAAAATGTTATAGTTTTGGTATAATTCGTCAGTGGGAAATCTATACGGTTTGAAAAACATAGTCTTAAGTAAGCATCTCTGGGCCCTTTCTGCTTCAAGGAATTTGACTTTAGAGGCACCACCCCATATGGGTATACAATAGCTCATAACTGTTTGTGCCAATGCAAGGTAAATACGTTTTAAAAGGTCAATTTGGGTGACGTGTCTCAGCTTTTTAAAGACCCAAACCAGTGTGCGAATCCTGTTACTTAAATTTTCAATTTGCATATGCCAGGACATACGGTAGTCCAGGATCACCCCGAGGTACTTTACACATGTAACTGATTCAACAACATCGCACGAACAGCTTAAAGTATTATTGAAATCACAGTAATGGAGTTTCAATTTTAAGTTAGCTGGAGGGAGTGAGCCTTTATTAGTGGCGAAACAAACATAGTTTGTCTTTGCAATGTTTAGGGTAAGGAGGGCGGATTTAAGCCAACTTGCAACCTTGCAGAGACCACGCTGGTTGTTTCGAAGACTGAGTTCCAGGATGTACCATTAAAAACAATGGCTGTTTCGTCCGCATATGAGAACACTTGTCCCTTTTTAATATCAAGGTTAGTTAAATCATTAAGGTATATTAAGAATAGTGTAGGGCCCAGGACGCTGCCTTGAGGTACCCCATACTCGATTTTAGTGTCAGTGCTTGTGTAACCGTTTATTTTTACACTCTGGGATCGGCCCAACAGGTAATCAGTTAGGAGCTTTAATGGGATACCCCTAATGCCGATTTTCTCCATTTTATTCACAAGAGTGGAGATGGAGACAGTGTCAAAAGCTTTTTTAAATCGATGAAGACTGTTAGACACTTTTCACCAAGGTCAAGATGTTGGGTTACTAAGGAGGATAAACCTAAAACTGCATCTTCTGTAGATTTTTCTTTTCTGAACCCATATTGGGAGCTAGATAAAATATTAAATTTTTCAAGATAATTTATTAAACGCGAGTTGATTAACATTTCAATAATTTTTGAGATAGCTGACAAAACCGCGATGGGCCTATAATTATTTATGTCATTTTTGCTACCACTCTTATAAACATACATACATACATACATCCATACATACATACATATGTACATACATACATACATACAAAAATGCAAAGGTTTCCTCTTTATAATATTAGTATTGATTACCAAATGATGTAAGCCAATCATTATCTGTTCCCATATTTAAATCTGAATTAAAGAAACTAATAATCGAGCTTTGTTATTATGGTGTTTTAGAATATTTAAATATTATATAAAATGAATTGATTTAAATGTAACTTATTAGAATTATTATTAACTAGCGGCCTCCCGCAGTTTCACCCGCGTGGTTCCCGTTCCCGTGGGAATATCGGGATAAAAAGTATCCTTGTCAATCCAGGCTATAAACTATCTGTAAGTATGCCAAATTTCATCCAAATCCATCCGTTGCAGCGTGAAGAAGCAACAAATATACACACACACCCACAAACTTTCGCATTTATAATATGAGTGTGATATTTGTATGCCGTTTGGTAAATGATGTATGTTCGTACTATTGTCGTGACCAGCTGTATTACTATGTTTTGAGCGAATAAATGATTATCATTATTATCATCCTCATCATCTTTTATTTATTTTTCTCATATCATCATCAGCTCATTTAATGTCCCCACTGCTGGGGCACGAGCCTTCCCTATGGATGGATAGGGAGAACGGGCCGTAAACCACCACGCAGGCCCAGTGCGGATTGTGGTTGTTAACGACTGCTAATGCAGCCGGGACCAACGGCTTTACGTGCCTTCCGAAGCACGGAGGAGCTCGAGATGATAAAGTTTTGGTCACCCATCCGATGACCGGCCTTTGCGAAAGTTGCTTAACCTTAGCACTCGCAGACCGGGCGCGTTAACCACTGCGCCATCGAGCTCCTCATTTCTCATATAAATTTACATTTTTAAATATATTTTTTAAACTTTTTTTCCTTTATTTATTTTCTTTCTTAAAACTAGATTTTTACAATATTTTAATATAAAAACAATAAAACATTATAAAAACCTAATTCTAGAGTACCGCCAGCAGCGAGACAGGGCCCAAACTACCGGTAGTCAGGGCTGCAGAGTGAGGAACCTCCTGACAAGAAAGAGTTGCCTAGTGCCACCTGCATTCGCCATTCGTCCTTTTTTTTAATATCTTATAAGACAGCTCTTGACCTCGATCTCGCCTGATGGTGAGCGTAGATGAGGTCTACGATGGAGCGAGCTGCTCTAGAAGATGCCTATTAACTCTCGCCTTGAAGGCATTCAGGTTATAAGTTTTTGGGAACACAGACGATGGCAGACGATCACGTTAACGAAAACGAGAATTTGTATGGCAAAATTTTAACTCTTCTCGTATGCCGCCAGGAGGCGCTGCTTCAATGCCATACTAATTTTCGTATTTGTAAAAATATTACGATCGGATATTAACGACGTTAGTTGTTGACATTGAATGGGCGCCTTTGGCTTTCAAAGTAAAAAGTAAATAGTGTTGAATAATCGGCGAGCTGGTTAGAACCACGATAGCTCAATTGGGAGAGCACCTGACCCGGTATGTCAGAAGGGTGCAGGTTCAAATCCTGATCGTGAAAATTTTTTCAATATTTGTGTTTTTGTAAAGAAAACTGCTTTTGAATCGTCCAAACATTTTTTTACCTACTACCAATTCAGGACGTCTATTTGTTAGCTGTGGAGAAAAAGTGGGCGCAAGAAACTGCAAAGCTTTATTAAAAGTAAGTGACCAAAAGATTATTATCTCGATCTCATCCTTGCTTCAGAACGCATGTAAAGTCGTTGGTCCCGGCTGCATTAGGTTACTCTTGAAACACAATTGTAATAATCAATTTCCAATCACAAATCTAAAAAAATCAAATGGCACTCTTAAAAGCGATAATAGCGCTACATTGGAATTAAATAGCGTGGAAATTAAGTGAACAAATTATTATCGAGATGGGGCGTTCCGAAATTGCGAAACTTATCCCAAAATCACCATATTAATCGCATTGGAATTGTATTGAGATTGAGTTTGCGTCAAGAGTAGCCTACCTGGGCCCGCGTGGGGGTTTACGGCCCGTTCTCCCTGCCCATCCATAGGGAAGGCTCATGCCCCAACAGTGGGGAGCTACGTTAAATAAAGAAATAGTGTTCAAAGTGTACAGTAGCCAAGTTATTGGGTAATTAGCGACCGGTCACTAGAACAGGTTTCAGTCTCAGCGCGAATTACTACATTTTGTTACGACATTGATAATAATCAGCGAAATGCCTAATGCAACTACTGAATCATTACATAACACTTAACGTTTGGTAGGTTGTTGATACGAATTTTTGGCATAATTACAATTTAATGGATTGCTAATATATGTAAGGTCACATTTTATCAACTGCAAATATTTTGACAAAACATCTAATTATATCAGAGAAATAAGGCCCCATTTAAAAAAAAGTTTAGGCTAGTTTTTTTTTTTACTTTTCCTGACACAAAAATTGAAATATTTTTAAGAGCGACCTCTCTGTCGGCTCTTCTGAATGAAACTAGGGGCACTTGTAAGCGGTGGAGGCATTGCGACGTCTCTGTTTCGGCTCCTTTGAATTGAAACTACCAAAAGTGCTTTATTTTACTTTTTAATCGAATGTCTTTTGGCGTTTTTCTTGAAAACTAAAGTATGAAAACTTAAGGTTTTTTTTATAAAAATAGTTTTATTTTATTTTATTTTATTTTATTTTATTTTATTAAGGAAACATACAGCTTTATATTACACATATAAACAATAAAAAATATAATACAGTAGCATTTAAAGTTTCCACTGATAATTTGTACAGAAACTACTTGTTGAACACCAGTGCGAAAGAAAAGATAATAAAGTAAATATCAAATAACTCAATACAATTTTACAATCAAAATCCGGTTGAAAATATACATTTAAAATAGAAGTTAAGTTTCTCTTAATAGTCTACGAAAACGAGAAATGTTTTCGTGAAATACGTCGATGTGATTGAAAGTACTATTGAATTCATTAAGGACTCTTATAATAAAACTATTGCGTCTATAATTTGACTTACAAATTGGTACAAAAAATGTGTGCTTGTGGCGAGCGCTCAGTCTGGAACACCTAAAAGCAATTTTACTTAACAAATAAGGTGAATCTACACTGCTATGTATGATCTTATAGAGCAGAACTTGATCTTTATATGAACGTCGACTTGTCAAGGATTCAAGTTCATCAATGTTAAAATGTTTAAATCGATATTTTAAACGTTTCTTGAACTTATTTTGAATACCCTCTAGTAGGTTGATATATTTTAAATATAAGGGGTTCCACACGCTGGATGCATACTCCAATTGGGATCTAACGTACGCATTATATAACAAAATCAGCGTATTCACATTTTTAAAATCTACACTCTGACGGAAAATGAAGCCTAGCAACTTGTATGCCTTCCCAATGATCTTAATAATATGAGACTCGAAATACAATCCAGAATCGAGCTGAACTCCGAGATCTCTAACCTCATTGACCCTTTTTAAATACTTGCCGTTAAGTTGATATTTATAAGTTATAACTTTTTTCTTCCTTGTAAATGTAATAATATTACATTTGTCTACATTTAAATAAAGTTTGTTAAGAGCACAATATTCACACAAACGATTAAGATCACTCTGTAAATTTTCGCAATCGCTCTGTGACTTGATAACCGAAAATATCTTTGTGTCATCAGCATATAATAATAATTTGGAATTTAGAAAACAGTTTACGACATCGTTAATAAAGACATTAAAGAGTAAAGGGCCAAGGTGGGATCCCTGTGGGACTCCGGAGGAAATCGGAATAAAGCTCGATGTAAAACCTTTTATTGTGACAGCTTGTTTATATATATTGTTATATATATTGTTTATATATATTGTTGAATTTATCCTCAAAATATTTGCAGTTGATAAAATGTGATCTTATATATATATAGGTATTTTAAATATTTTACGGGTAAGCACAGTGCCTTGATCGCACCTGATGTTAAGTGATGATAAGGCCAATGATGGAAGCGCACTTCACCCGGGATCCTCAGCTACTGAGACACTGGCTATCTTATCTCTAGCTACCGGAACACAACAATGCTACAAACATTGATGTTATGGCGACATATTTAGATAGGATGGTGGTAGCTATCAATTTTTTTTTTACAATTTCCAATTTCTGACGTTGGCGTAGTATTATATAGACATGTTAACATGGGTACGTTTCGGGAATACATATTACCAACACCTGTATATGCGTGTGTCAAATACATAGTAGTGTGTGTAATGTTTGTTTTATTGATTTAATGGATTTTTTATGCATAATTTAAAAAAAAATTAACATTCTGCAATCTTTCTCTATATAAACTATAAGTGTGAGAAATTTCATACTCCCCGTCCGCGCAATTTTCGTAAAAAGGGGTACAAAGTTTTTGCTTTACGTATTAATATATAGATAGAATTACTTACCGGTAGTTATAGTAATCTTTCTTCTGCAGTTATAGTGGGAATTTGGTAACGATGTATCAAGATGTGCAGCTGTCCAAATAAAAAAAGAACTACTTTAATAGTATTTCAAAATGCAATACTTAGAAGTTGCATTATTATATTTACACAATTCAGACATTGTTTGACCTTTACAGTACCTACCTTTCACTTTCCGTTGCATTCACTTACTGTTAGAAATAAAGGGTGCGTCAGCCTAGGCTAGGGTTGCCAACCATACCTACTTTAAAATAACGTATCCCACGTTATTTTCCATTTACATACTTTATTCTTTTTAATAAAAATCATCATCATCATCATCATCTCAGCCAAAAGACGTCCACTGCTGGACAAAGGCCTCCCCCACGGATCTCCATGAGGGGTATTTGCCGTAATCGCCACGCTTGGCAGGCGGGTTGGCGATCGCAGTTGGTTAAGAGTAACCTCAGAGAGATGCTGCTGCCCATCCTCTGGAATGATCCCTTAGTCGGCTTTTACACGCTAAATTAAATCTATACTAAAATTTCTCCATGAGGGGTATTTGCCGTAATCGCCACGCTTGGCAGGCGGGTTGGCGATCGCAGTTGATTAAGAGTAACCTCAGAGAGATGCTGCTGCCCATCCTCTGGAATGGTCCCTTAGTCGGCTTTTACACTTAAGCTAAATTAAATCTATACTAAAATTTTAAGTTGAACGCGCTAATATCAGAAACCCGGGCTATGCAACAAAAACTACTGGTTCGAATTGAAAAATTATTTTTGTGTTGAATTGTCCATTTATTGAGGAAGGCTATAGGCCTATAGCCTATGACTATTAACGCGGGTGAAACCGCGGGGCACAGCTAGTTAACTATAAAGTGCAGCCGCCCGCATTCCGGAAGACTCAGCTAGGCTACTCTTGACGCAAACTCAATCTCAATACAATTCCAATCCCAAATCTAAAAAATTCAAATGGAGTGCCAAATGGCACTCTTAAAAGCGATAATAGCGCTACATTGGAATTAAATTGCGTGGAAATTGAGTGAACAAATTATTATCGAGATGGGGCGTTCCGACATTGCGAAACTTATCCCAATATCGATACATATTAATCCCATTGGAATTGTATTGAGATTGAGTTTACGTCAAGAGTAGCCTAGCAGGTCCGATTCCTGGCTGAGTCGGGTGGGCATTTAATTTTTTTACTAAGTATATTTTTTAACTATTGAAAGGAGCAGCTTTTATGTTTATTTTCTATTGACTGCATTCCGTACCGGTAGTTAAATTACAAATCTAGCTTTAATAGAAGTAACTATGTCGTTTCTATTAAAGCTGTGGAGTTTCTTGCGCCCATTCTTCTCCACAGCTAAAAAATACACGTCCACAATGGGTAGTAGGTAAAAAAAATGTTTGGACGATTAAGAAGCATTTTTCTTTAGTTTATTTAAATAAAAAAAATTACGTTGACTTTGACTATTTAAAAATGCTTCTGTAACAGCCTATACCTGTCCCACTGCTGGGCAAAGGCCTCCATCATTGAAATCAAGTCATCACTACAATTGATGGGTAATGGCTTAATCACCACGTGGTTGGTGAACACAAACCCGGGCTATGCAACGTAAAATCTGAAACACACTGCCCGATCTGGGACTTGAACACGGGACCTTGGGATATAGGGCGAAGCGTTTTACAACAAAAAAATGAAAATAAAAGAAAATGTTAACTAAAATATTCTTTTATTCTATTAATTTAGCGAACGTTTATATATAGAGGGCGACTTTTTAATCACCGTATGTACAAACCTTCTGAGAGGACTCCTGTGATACAAACGAACAACTCTTACTATTGGACCAACTCGTTAACTCGAAAAAAAATTCAGCTGTTCCATACAAAACATCAATATTCATTAATTAATATATTTTTTTTTTAAACCAAAATGTATGGAACAGCTGAATTTTATTTTCGAGTTAGGGAGTTAGTCCAATAGTAAGAGTTGTTCGTTTGTATCACGGGAGTCCTCTCAGAAGGTTTGGACGGTGATTAAAAAGTCAACATTAAAGTCAACCTTAAAAGTCAAGTTATATAAGAATCTCAGTTTTATGACTATTTAAGTACATCTTTATTGTATAATAAAAATAACATATTATTAAAATTATATTAATAAAATTATCATAACCCGATGTAAAGTTTTTAGTGGTCAGTTGTTTACACGCACCACTAAAAACGTATTGAAGGGAGACAGCCAATGGATGGAGATATTGATAATGGATTATATGATTTTAATCAAATCGATATATTGTATGTCTAATAAAGTGTATGTATTTAGGTATGCCTTTTACTTCACAGATAAAAATATATTTTCAGATAAAAATTCGTCGAATTCGAACAAATTCAAAATTATCTTGTAATATCGAATTCTTAGAAAAAAACTTAGCCAAATTAAAAATACTTTATATTAAGTATATGTTTTTTTTTTCATTATTAATTAAACGAAATGTATTTATAATTTATAAAATGTATTAGGTATTCTTTGTTTAGAACTAGGTTTTGATTGACGGAAATCATACCGTAAAGGGGTCAAATAGGGGGTGAAAGTTTGTATGTAAGTCCGTCAGTTTTGAAGTAAAATACATGAAAATTGGTATATGATGGCTTATTGAGAAGAAATAAAGAATGACTTGTAATATATAAATTAGTTCTCGAGAAAATTTACAAGTGACGTTGCATTGTTTTGTATCATTTGCCAACACTCATGCACGCTCACGAACACTTAACGGTTAATAATCTACCATTGTTTCAAATTAATATTCAACATAACACACATTTTAGAAAACAAAAGAAAACCGCACTCTTCATTTTCCCGCCAAAATTCATCATGAGGCTTAAAAAAGACTATTTACATATAATTTTACGCAAATATTGTTGCGAACAAATTACAATCTGAAAAAAAGACAAAGCGTTGAAAAAATTCCACGAGCGGGATTCGAACCCGCACCCCGTGACATGCCGGGTCTGGTGCACTACCAACTATGCTATCGTGGCTCAATCCAACTCGCCGAAATTGATCAGGTAGTGCACCTAGTTCGAATCCCGCTTGTGGAGTTTTTTTATCACTTTGATTAATTTAATTTATTTAATTAACAATTTAAACGTATTTGTGCCATAAGTAAACCAGCTAGTTTGTATGAGGAAATTTATTAAAGTAGACATAGGGGCCAGGAACTGACTTTAGTCTTTAGCTATACAATTGAATACAAGCTACCTGTTTTCTAGCTGTCATCCTGAAAAAATTTTTTTGAAAAATTTTTGAAAAAAGTTTTACAATATTATTTTTTGGCGACGAAAAAATTATCGAACACCGATGATGCCTGCCACTACCCTAGATGTTTCATGATTATAATGAAGTATGTTTATTGTATCTTAACATATTTATTTTTGACAAAGTGTTGAATACGGCTCGGTTGATAATTTCGGCGAGTTGGATTGAGCCACGATAGCATAGTTGGTAGTGCACGTTACCCGGCACGTCATGAGGTGCGGGTTCGAGTCCCACTCGTGGTATTTCTCCAACACTTTGTCTTTTCTCAAAAACAAATCAATGATATGCAGTAATTAAGCTATACACTGCTCTCTGCTCTTGTAAAGAAGCAAATTTTCACTTCAGATTCTGTACTTAGGGACAGATGAAATATACAAAGTTTCTAGGCTTAAATCTTTTGACAATAAATTTTCTGTCTTATTTCCTAGATAAAAACAAGTAGGCCTATTGAAATAGCTAGCATATTAAATCAGTGTTTTTTAAATTTATTTATTATTTTACTTGAGATCTAAATAAAAATAGGTTTTAAAATTATTTAAAAGATAGTAAGTAAGTAAAAAGATAGCTTAGATATTTAAAACATAATTTTGGCAGTTCAATAAATTTGTATATATATAATAAATTGGATTTTTTTATATTGTAAATAACAAAGATATTAACAAAGAATAAGTGTTTCTTATTTTTTGATTTATTATATGTAAAGAGTGATGTTTTAAAAAGATAAGTTATTTACTCTTTGTTATTAAGATAACTTGATAAAAAATTTACATAAGTAATTATTTGATATAAATTTTTTAATTATTAATCAACATACCTAACATGTTAAATATAAATGGAATATTTTGCATTTAAAAATGTACCTAAGATATTATTATATACTATCACAAATTTCAACATTATTCACCAAGCACGCAACGTCATCAGTGTTTCCCGTTCACACCGTTTGTAGCGGCCTCGGTAGCACTTTTCAGATGGAATGGTGATATTGTGAACACTTCTCCTTTCACAAGGTCTTCCAAATTTTCCCCACCGTACGAGAGCAACGGTGAAATTTCAACGTCAACATTGTCAGATATTTCTCCCCCAGCGTCCCTTATATATTTTCTATGTAAACGTAACAAATCAGTCCTGGCAGTGGTTGGGCAGTCTATTTTAGCAGTATCCGCATTCTTCAACGGTGAAAACTCAACGTCCCTAGCTACTTCTAAACATACAAAGTTTTCAGCAAACTCAAACACATCAAAAATGAACTTCTCCATCTTTATGCCGTTCGGTGCGGTCGGTTTCTGTCTGACTCCGTTCTCGTCAACATACGGTATCTTCTTCTTTGCAATGTGCAGTTTCAGTTTCGATTCAAAGTTGCAGATCTTGGAAAGAAAATCAGCTGAGAAGTAGTGGTTGCAAATGTTACCTGCTGAGAATGTCAGACGTCCATCGGGATTTCTTCTGTTAGTTGCCTCTTCCGTCATCTCTGAATATTCTACCACCTTATAGTGACCGTTGACTCTACAAACCACACCGACTGCTTCACTCGGTGTGCACTTTTCAATGACTTTTGCGGCACAATCAGCGTCTTTACTTTTACAGTAACCAATAAACACAGGATCAGCAACTTTTATTAGTATATTATCGACGGAGTGTGCATGTAAATGGCACACACCTCGTCGAGCGATGTCCCGTAAGATACCTTGCGATTTCAAAGCAGAATACAGTCCACCGTTGCCGTCAGGGGCTGAGGATAAGTGGTGTCTCTCCTCTAAAATTAATTTGCCATTGAAATCGAAGCACGGCAGTCTCCCCTGCTCAAAGAAAACAACGTCGTCCTCTCTTAGGCCGAAGAAGTCGTGGTCTTTAAAGTACTCTGCTGTCGGTGCCATTGTATGTTCGGACGTCATTATATACCAAGTTACTTTACCTTCTTTGCTGTGTTTCTCCGCAGCCATTTTTTGCACTTTCACAATTCGCTCTGCTTGTAATTGGAATAGGGACTTCTTGGATGGTAGACCAACACTGTACATTCCTTTGGGGTGATCAAAGCCGAATCTAGTGGCCTGACCACCAGCTAGCACTAAAACACCAACTCTACCTTCAGATATCTCTTTTAGGCCGATGTCCTCGTACTCTTGGTGTTTGTCAGCGCTCAAACTTGGCACAGACTCGTAGTGAGTTTGAGGTATCGGCTTCAAGTCATCCTCAGTCTTTTCGAGGATAACTTTCATGGTATCATTCGCCCGACGGAAGATCTCGTTGACGTCGCCCAGGTCGAGCTTCTGGAGTTCGTTTGTGAGCTGTTCCCGCTCATTCTCGCTGAGTTCCGGCCAGAATTTGATTAGATGCTCCTGGCCGTGAGACTTTAAAATTTTCTCGAGCCTCTCGTAAGACATAGTATCGTTAATAGGTGTTGACGGCGCGATTAGAAAGTTCGGACTGGTGCATGGCACGCGCACCGCGTAGTTGCGATCTCCCACCACATTTTGATATTGTGCGAAAGGAAAATAAACACGTAGGTAGCGGTGAGAAGTTGGAGTTTGGAATCCGTTACTTGACGTTTGCTGTCATTTTTAGTTGTCGTCTTCCGTTTGAGGAAGGCGAAGGAGTGAAGGATATACAGCCAAATGTTTTGTTATTTTTTATTGTTTAATATTATTTAGTGAGACAATTAAAAAATTACATTTTATTTTGTTTTGTATTTTTTAACTTTATCGGGTTAGGTAGGGGCAGATTCTTTACTGTACACAGTTATACATTAAAGACTTTCCATTTCTATTTCTATTTTTAAGAAAACAAGTCCATGATCAGAGTTGTTTACAATAATGACGATAAGATGATAAAAACTGTTGATGATTGATCCATCAGTCATCCTTCACATTACATTCCTCCTGAGTACTAAAATTCACTGAAATTAGGTAACGATACTGTCAAACAAAGATACCGTCAAAAGAAAAGGTTACGTTATGTTTGGATATTTTTATCGGAAAATAACTAACTACTTTAGGCGCTGTCCACATATTTCCGGATCAGAGCTATCCGAGCTCCGAGTTGTTCGTTTCAGTATTCCCGTCAGGGAAGTGCCATCCATCGGTGACACTTTAAAACGCATACTGTTTATTGTCATAATTTCGATTGCCATACATCATATGGCATAAATATCAAAAAGCATAATATTATTTGGCATGATATTTTATTATGCATAAACATAATAACGCAGAATTTTTGAAAGGCATAATGTAAAAAATCATAATCGTTAAAATCTATATTTTTATTTGACATAATTTTATTAAGCATACTTTAAAACGCATAATTTTACTATGCATAACTGTTAACATTCATAATTTTGTTTTGACATAATCTTAAGTTGTTTTAAGGGGTGTATTTCATTTCATACAATTACTATTTAATTTAATTTATTTACTAATCTAATTACTAATTTCAAAGGATATAACGTTCATTGGATATAATTTTTACTTGTTCTAAATACACTTCTTAAAAAAACATTACGTATATTATTCACTTGCTATAATTTTACTAAGTTAAATTATGTTGTTTTTAATATAAATATCATTTAAACCTTAATTTGATTTAAAATATAGTCTTAAAACTTAATACATTGTGTTTTTAGTAATGTTGTGCTACAAAAATCAGTGACAGAAACGAATCGCTACAAATCCGACTCCACGTAGTCTTGTCTGTCCTACCCCTAGAGTGTAATTTAGCGCATAGGCGCGTAGGCGCGGAGGGGCGAGGCGGCCCGCGAACTGAGGAGCAGGTGGTTTTAACGCCCTCCGACGCGGCTGAGGCTGCAAGCCGAAGCTGCGATGGAGCGAAAACCATCTGCGACGATAAGCTCGCGTGGGACTGCCGGAGCCCCGCAGCGCCGGAGCCGTGACAGAAACCATGCCTGCTGCATGTTGCATGCTTGCTTGCATGGTTCATGTTTGCTTGCATGCTGCTAGCATGCTTGCCTGCTGCTTGCTTGCTTGCCTGCTGCTTGCTGCATGCATGCATGATAAGGTGTAGTAAATAAAACAATTATAAAAATGTGCCTTATGTTATTAGGGATTTAATCAGTTATGAATACAGAATTTATGCTTTTTGAAATTAAGGTAAATAAGTATTATTCCTTAAGAATATATGGGTTTTGTCAGTTTATGCTTATCAAATGTATGCCTTTTGAATATTATGCCTTTTGTTAATTATGATTATTGCAATTATGCCTTTCCATGATTATACCTTACAGATTTCGGCCACATGATGTTATGCGTTATGAAGTTATGCTATAAAGACTTATCGCAAGTGACGATTATGACCATGAACATTATGCATTTTCAATTTATGCCTAAAAACGTTATGCGTTTCAATAGGTAACCGCCATCCATCACCTGTGTTTACACATATATCAGGGAAATCGGTATCGGTGTATTCTGTTTCAGTGGCTGATACGCACACAACCCGATGTCCTTGTTTAACACAGAAAAATAGGCAATGCTTGCATTGCAATAGTTCTATCAACCTTTCTGTGTTCATGTTCACTAGCACAAAATGTCGTCCAGTCCACGTATATAAAAATCAGATAGCACTGTCTGAGCATCTGTGCCGTCTGTGCGTTCGAGCGTGCTCCGGAACACGGACGATCCGGATCCTTTTGATACGGAGGTGTGTGAACAAGTTCGCACAAATCGTATATACCTAACCAATTTTTTCTCCGTGCCTGCCGTGTTCCGTCAGGGACGGGAACCCGGATATGTTTATACAGCGCTTAGCAGATATGCTAAAGTAACGAAAAAAGAATCAATACTTTTCCATATAACGTTTACCGCTACCAATAATTTATCTATATAGTTATAGCTTGGGTTGTTGGTTGTCTTGTTGGTTTGGTCAACCTTTAAATAAAATAAAAAACGTTACTTAACGTGTCCGTTGCTAGCGTACACATGGTCTATTCACGTTTGTTAGTTATTTCTTAAATTAAAGAGGCACTATAAATTATTTTGTGTTTGCACTAATTAAGCTTTAATTACGCACTAAAAGATGGCATAACAAGAAACGTGACATCGACCATGTTACGCTGCCTTAACGGACACAAACAAATAGGTAGGTGGAAACACGGTATCACGAAAGCAATGATGTATGAGTGAGATGCCTTTGCCTTTCTTTTTTTGAAATATTTATTAAATACGTAAAACAAAAAAATGTCAGATATTAGAAGCCTACTATATTTATTGCTTGTTGTACTAGAATTTATCTTAGACGTACTATTAAAACTTTGCTCCAAGGTGCTCCTAGTCTTAAGTCAATCACTTCACCTATTATTCAATGCAATTATGACGGAAACATCGGAGGAACGCAGGCAAAACTATCGCAAGCCAAACTCTACCATCTCTAATCGGGGTGAAATAAGTCCGAACTGGCAGAAATTCTTAAATAGTCACTTAATAAACGACAAGAAGACTGAGAAGCCAGTTGACAGTGTTAAAAACAATAACTTCACAGGCACATTTAGGCGTACAAGAAAGAATAAAGCTAAACAATCAAACGCTGTGGAACCTAACCTCAAAACTTTAGATTTGAACAACTCATGTAGAAAGAATAGTGATCTTTTCCCTGTAGATGTAAACAAAAATATAGATAGCACAGTCAGAAACAGAAACAAAAGTAAACTTACGAAATTTATAGCCATAGACTGCGAGATGGTAGGCATTGGATATGATGGAAACGACCACATGCTAGCTAGAGTGTCTTTGGTCAATAAGTTTGGTGACTGTGTCTATGATAAATTTGTGAAAGCGCGAGAAGAAGTTGTGGACTACAGAACTGATATAAGTGGCATCAGAAAGGAGGATATGCTTAACGGAGAAGACTTCAGCTTGGTCCAAAAGGAAGTTTCCGATATTATTAAGGGTCGTATACTTGTGGGGCATTCGCTGAAGCACGACCTCTCTGTACTGTTCTTATCACATCCGAAAAGGAATATTAGAGACACCGCAAAATATAAACCCTTCAGAAAGGTTTGTTTTATTTAAGTAATAAAATTCATTCATTCTCATTTTATGTCCCCACTGTTGGGGCACGAGCCTTCCCTACGAATGGATAGAGAGAACGGGCCATAAACCACCACGTGGGCCCCGTGCGGATTGCTAATGTAGCCAAGACCAACAGCTTAACGTGCCTTCCGAAGCATGGAGAAGCTCAAGATGATAAATTTTTGGTTACCCATCCATTGACCGGCATTTGCGAAAGATGCTTAACCTCAGCACTCACAGACCGGGCGCGTTAACTGCTGTGCGCCATTGAGCTCCTCCTTTTAATGTATATTGCAAATATATTATCATCATCATCAGCAGGCTATACTAGTCCACTGCTGGATATAGGCCTCTCCAACAATATATTATATTTATTTATTATTATTTTCAGATCACCAAAGGCAGTACACCATCTTTGAAGATGCTAGCCAAAGAAATTCTAGGAGTCGATATACAACACGGAGAGCATAGTTCAGTAGAAGATGCCAGAGCAGTGATGAAAATTTATTGTTCTGTAGGTAAAAAGTGGGAAGCAGCTGTGAGTGATAAGAGAGGGTACGACAAGAGAATCTTAAATGATTAATAAAAATCTAACGTTACAATAGGCTGTTGCTTTTATTGTAAATCTGTGGTTTGTTGCAAGAACTCGTTAAGTATACTTTATATTACTTTTTGGTTTATCATCAGCTCTTTTTATGTTCCCACTGCCGGGGCACGAGCCTTCCTTATGGATAGATAGGGAGAACTTTAAACCACCACACGGGCCCAGTGCGGATTGGTGGTTGTTAATAACTGCTAATGCAGCTGGGACCAATGGCTTTACGTGCTTTCCGAAGCACGAAGGAGCTCAAAATGATAAAGTTTTGTTCACCCATTCGATGACCAACCTTTGCGAAAGTTGCTTAACCTTGGCACTCGCAGACCGGGTGCGTTAACCACTGCTCCATCGAGCTCCTCACTTTTTGATTACCGTTTGTGATTACCAACCTGTATTAGGCAAGCGTGGTGATGAAACCATCCATTACCCGTCAATTGTAGCGATGACTTGGTTTTAATCATTGAGGCCTTTGCCCAGCAGTGGGACAGTTATAGGCTAATTACTTACTGTGATTATATTCAATAGGTTTTGATAGGAGTAATAAGTATGTGTGGTTGCTCCCTGTACTTTATAATAAAGTATTGTACTTTATTTTGGGTAAACATACTTTATACTTTATGTAGGTAATACAGCTCGTCAAAATACTTCATTTTATCTATTTTGACTTGATGGCTTTATTCTATTGTTTCCTAGAAGAAACGATAATGTAAGACGTTTTTTGTTACTACACATTTATTAGATGTTGCCAGAAGGTGCCAGAAGTACAAATATGCATTTGGTTTTAAATTAGCAGGGTCAATAAGTGATACTTAATTTTTTTTACCTTAGAAAGTTAATGTACTCTATTTGCTTAAAAAAAAGTGGCAATACTCTAACCCCTGTATTAATAAACAAAGTGTAAGCTTGGAGTAGTTACTCCGTGATTTGTCTCTTTTACTCTAATATGAAATGATGTTTACATGACGGGAACAAAACACGGAGTAACTACTCCAAGCTTACACTTTGTTTATTAATACGGGGGTATAAGTATGGGAGATTTAATATAAAAAAATACTTATCTATATATATATCTTATAAATACTATATGAGGAGTTTCAAAAATATGGCACAACAGTCATTCTGACATGTCCTTCAATTTGATATTTGTTTTATTTAAAACTATGAGCATTATTAATATTTATTTATGAAATAACTGAAAAGTGTCCTTTTGTACTTCATTTTTATTATTTATGAACTTAATTTAAATTGAAAGAAAAAAGAAAATGTGGTGTTATAATTACTCAGTCCCCTCTATTTCCACTGTCCCCAGTGTAAAGTCAAAATTTCTGACTGAATTATTGTGAAATTGTCTTGAACTACTTGGCATATTCTGTTGTTTTTATCAAAAATGAGTCGTGTTCTTTACTTTTGAGGCTCAATTTTAAGCTTAAAACTACTTTAATCTATTAAAATTTGAAAGAAATTATCGTCCCCGTAATATGTAATTTCCGGACATTTCGGTTTTGTTACCGTTATTTTTCTATAAAAATATTCTACCAGAATATATTTTTTGTGTTCTAAATATGGCAACACTTATGCTCATTTGGATCGGCCATTTTGAAACGGCCTGACAGTGCAATTTTTTCGGCGGTGTCAAATGGTTGTGCGCCCAACTGGATTGGAACAAAATTTACCGTCAGGTTTGTGATGATTGTTTGATAACTTTTACTATCTTTATTTAAAACATATACATCATAAAGAGATACTGATTGTTATACGATAAGAATGTGCATGTAGTTTAATTTACCGTAAAACAGAAATGCTTTTAAGATATTTTTGAATGTAAGGTAGATGCATTATGTTACTTCGGTTTTGTTACTACAGATACGGTAACATATAGACGGACCGTCAAAGTAACAAAACCGACAGCATAAGGCTAGTTTCACACAGTGAATTTACATTAATTAATTTATCTTGCAAAGTCAAAGAGTTAGTTTGAAAATTTGGCATTATTATTAATAGGTACCTATGAAATTGCCGATTGTCACATACAGAGAAAATAATAACTTCTATTATTTAAAATATTTAACAATATCTTGATTTTATATCGAATTATGACCACGATAGTCTATCAGTAAAAAAAGTCCTTATTTTAGCTTTCTTAACATTAAAAAAAGATATGAAAGTGACTCTTTTTTGTTAGCAAAAATGATTATTTTGTAATAGACAGATTGTAGTAACCTGATGTGGTTGTCTGTGCATAAAAGTTTTGGTACATGAGTGTTCACGGTGGTTAAATGAACAAAGAAAATGCTAGAATGGAAAATACAATTTCTTGAAAATTCTCCATACTAATCGTCAAAAAAAGATCTATTACTATTACTGTAGGTTAATCTACCGCTATTTAAAAAATCGTTTAGATGTTTTCTAGTATTGTGGCATAGGCGTAGATAAATGTTGAATGGATTTTATGGAGGATGCGAATCGTGTGAATAATAAGTACTTACATACGAATGATAAATATTTTACTTTCAGAATTATGCCATTAACAGCCAGAGAAAAAATGCGTCAGTATAGGGAGAGGTTAAAAAATGAAAATCCAGAGAAGTATGAAGAACAGCGTAAAAAAAATTTAGCTAGGATTAAATCAAAAAAGAAAAAGATATCGGAAATGAATCCAGTTGAAGCAGAAGCTAAAAGAGAGGAGTGGAGAAAAGAAAAAAAAATAAGTAGACAACGTCGTCAGGATATGAAAAGGGCGTCACCTGTGCGTGAAGATGTGTGTTCTGCCGCCGCTTCTGATAATAATATAAAAAGTGAAATAACGGAAGACAAAAAACTAAAGAAATTAAAATCAAAACTTAAATTGTCCTTAAAACAAACCAACGACTGTAACGCTCAAATCGAAAAATTTAAAACCAAAATCGAACGTTATAAGAAAAGGATTCAGAGAGTGCATTTACAAGCCAATAAATCTATAGCTAGTTTGCAAAAATCACTTGACATTGTTAAAGCTCGAAATGAAGTATTAGAGAATGCATTAAAAGCTAGCTTTTCAAATTGTACCAAACATTCAGAAAAACAACAGTTAAAAAAAGTGGTTCACAATTCGAAAAATAAACTATATACATCTAAAGTGATTGGATTAAAAGTGACAGCCAGACAGAAACCAAAAAAAACAAAAAGGTTGGAAATACCAGAAATAATAGCATTTTATACGAGAGACGATGTCAGTAGAATAACATCAGGCAAAAAGGAATGCAGAGTTAAAAATAAACAGAAAAAGCAAATTAGATACCTAGTCGATAGTATACTGAACCTATACAAGAAATACAGAGCAGAGGGAGGGCGTTATGGCATAACTACGTTTTATAAGGAAAAACCTTTTTTTGTTTTGTCGCCTGATATCCATTCAAGATCAACTTGTCTATGTGAAAAACATGATAATATAAAATTTCAATACGAGGCATTGAGGAGACATCAGATAGTAAACGAAAGTTTTGACAAATTGTTGCAAGAGTTAGTATGTGACACTAAAAAATTCAGATGTATGTATAATACATGCAACGAATGCAAAAACAATACACCAAAATTTCAGACAGAACAAGATATTTTAGAAAAAACTGTCAATTGGTATCAATGGGAGCGTCAAGACCATGTATACACTAAAAAAGGTGGTACCACAGTTCATACAAAAAAAACTGTACGGGCAACGAAGAGTGATACTGTACAAAAATTAGTACATGATTTTAGTCAGGCAATTACTGCTTTTAAAAAACACCATTACAATTGTATTCATCAACAGCACGAGTACCAGAAAGCAGTCACAAACATAAAGACTACTGAAGTCGTTATTGTTTGTGATTTTTCGGAAAACTACGAAAGTAAACTATCAGAAGAGATTCAGTCAATGCATTTCGGGGCCTCAAAATCTCAAATTAGTCTTCACACCGGCATGATTTTTTTCAAAAACGGATGTCAGTCTTTTTGTACAATGTCTGATAATCTCAGTCACACACCTGCAGGTATATGGGCTCACCTAACTCCAATTTTGGCCACTGTTAAAGAAAAATGTCCTGATGTAGATGTTATCCATTATTATTCAGATGGACCAAGCTCTCAATACCGTCAGAAACACAATTTTTTTTTACATTCTTTTTTTACCAAAGAAATGAACCTGTCTTACTCAACCTGGTCGTTTTTCGAAGCGGGGCATGGCAAGAGTGTAGCTGATGGTATTGGCGGTACTATAAAACGCATGTTAGATTTCAAAGTATCGCATGGTACAGATATAAAGAACGCCAAAGATGCATATGAAGCTGTTAAACAGTCCAGAACACTTATTCAGGTTCACCTTATTGAGGATGATGTTATCAATAAGATTTCAAATAAAATTCCTGATGATATTCCAACGTTAGCTGGAACCATGAAAATCCATCAGATCATTGCAAGCGACGGAGATAAAATAAAATATAGAGATGTCAGTTGTTTCTGCGAACCTCTAAGAGGAAACTGTTCGTGTTTTTCTCCAGGCCAACACACTCTACAGAACAAAAATACCATTACAAAGAACTTCATGGCTTCAGTTACAAAAAGCAAAAACCTCACTAAACATGAAATTACTGCCAATGACAAACTTACCGTCAATCTATTAGAATCATCTCCGTGTGAAGTGAATAAATCGGAATCAGTTAAAGAACTTCAAAACTCATACCTAGTAGAGCCTAGTGAGGACATTGTAAACGATTGGGTTGAAGTTGAGGATGAATTAGATACTAGGCTAGTTGACCCACTAAACTATGGTATGCTTACCCAACCACCAGCAGACTCAACCCATGTAGCGCTGCTTAATGAAACCACCCTATTCGATACAGTTGATATGGAAGGGATTAAAAATTTTATTGATTGTTCGTCTAGTATAGTAGATTCGGATCTAGACATCAACGTATTGCCACTAATTATTTTACCAGAAAAAATATCAACCTCTCCTGACCCAAGTACTAAGGAAGATAAAAATTACCTAACACCACCAAAATTCTGTCCATCTAAGAAATTGAAGAGGAACACTGCAAACAAATCAAAGATAAATAAGATCAAATTCCAAATTTGCAATAAATGTTCTTGTTCAATACTTGGTCGGAAAGCCAAATGTATGGCTTGCAAACAATTCTACTGCGAGGATTGCACTGATGGTCCAGCAAATTTTGATTACATATGTGATAAGTGCTTTCAAGGCAGTGACTAAAGTAATCAGATTCTTGATACTGTTGTGTGTTTAAAATTATATACATATAATATATATATATATATATATATATATAATTTCATTGTGTTAAATTCTACTTTTTTTACAGGTTGACTTGTATCCACGTATTCTAACTATCTACTACTCTACTTCAACCCCATCACATATTATCGTCTTAAAACCACTATTGTAGGTAATTGCGTTTACATTATTGTCATTTGTTGGTCATTTTAAACGTATTTTTACTACTATTTTTATTATTTTCCAGATCAAATGACTTTTGCAACGTTCTCTGTAACCTTTTAAAGTGAAAAATCTTCAAGGAAGGCAAAGATGACAATCGTCGTGGACATCGATAAAACTTTAACAAAAGAGGATTTACGGCAGTATTATTACTACGAATTGAAATGGCCGTGGCTCGAGACACATTTCATCCTTTCCTATCAATGTTGGGAGTGTTATCAGCACGTATCGCAAACTACAGCTAAAGGGATTCGACCCTATCACTTTTCTCTATCAATGACTAATAATGATATAAAGATGCTGCTTGATAATGTAAAATTTTGGTGTGATCATTGTAATACATCCATTTACGATCATTATCCAGAAGATGAGTGTATCGTATGCTCTTAGATATTATTAATAGCTGCCAGTGGCCGCCTTTACCTACTTTTTTAATCAATTAAGTATGTTCTTTTCCGACCTTTTAAGACTGCTGATTTAATTTAATTTTATGTCTAAATAAGACTGAATTTATGATCATGTTGATTAATTTGTAAGAAGTAACCTTAAAATTAGAATGTGTTTTCACAGAATAAGTAAGTTGAATAATTATGATAAATAAGCAGATACCTATGTGCCATTATAAAGAGCCTCAGTTTTATTTTTATAGATATTTTACTTTTAGACTTAAGGAAACTTTTGTGATTTTGTTGAATAACGTCTTAAGAAGACTGAATTTACGTTGAATAATTTGTATAAGTTCCTATAATACCAATTATGGATCTCTTGTTTCGTTAATTTAGGACAGATAATTTGAGATTTTTATCCAAGATAAATTTTGATTAAGTAACATACTTATATAATATATAAATAGAGTCATTTGCCGTGCTACGTATAAAAAAAATATTTTTAAATTATGTACAGACAGCCACACATCAGGTTACTACAATCTGTCAAATTTTCTCAATTGATATTGAACCGAACGTGTTTGACATTAAGGTGAGAAGCGATTGAAGAAATTTTACAGATTTGTGTACATGTGTGGCTGTCCATACTAATGTTTGAACACTATGCCAACTTATTCTATTTACGATAAGCGAAAAAAATAAGTTTTGGCTAAGTTACAACAATAAAATGATCATTTTTGCTAACAAAAAAAAGAGTCACTTTCAAGTGTGACTGTCCGTACTTATTGTTAATTATAATATGAAATTACATTCTAAGGTCTTGTAAACTATGCCTTACAATTTTGTTACTGTCGGTTTTGTTACTGTCCCTGAAATTTTGAAAGCAAGTTTAAAGATTTTCTCGTAAATTTCTATCTTATTAGACATGTTTTGTCTCTAGGTTAAAAACAATAAATATTTAACGTTTTCTAATTGTATTCCTGGTTTGATATATTTCAATTTATATAAGTATCATTAAAAATAGATGTAGCTTTGGAGCAACAGTAACAAACCCGAATTAAAATGGGATTTTCTAAACTGTTTCAACATGTACAGTGCCTTCATTCATTTATTTAACGTAAAAAGACTGTATTTTTTCAATAAATAAGTCAGAAAGACAAAATGTATTATAGTTTTATTTCTATTCAACTTTGAAAATGGTAACAAAATGGACACAAATTCGTTACTTACCCACATATTTTTGTATTTTTTTTTGGTAAATAGCACTTTAATCTAAAAAAAATACGATATTTTATAAATTAAATAACATACTATTTTAATTAAATTCTTTAAACCACCTTACAGAAAAAATATTTTTTAAAGCCAAATTTCATCAGTTGTACCATATTTTTGAAACTCCTCATATACTAATATTATGAAGCTGAAGAGTTTGTTTGTTTGTTTGGTTGAACGCGCTAATCTCAGGAACTACTGGTTCGAATTGAAAAATTATTTTTGTGTGAATAGTCCATTTATTGAGAAAGGCTATAGGATATAAGTACATCACGCTATGACTGATAGGTGTGGAGCAGTAATCAAAAATGTTGCTCAACGGGAAAATTTGATTGTTCGCTTATAAACGAGCACAGCTAGTATACTTATAAAGGCTAGATGCCTCATACCTTAACACTACCAAATATTTGTCAATGTCACATAATAAGTTCTTGCAGCAAACCGACGATATGGTAGAATATCACTATAAGTTTGTTGGATCTTTATGGTTAGGCTGGCCGCACTTTCGATGCGTTTTCGCCGGAATTTGACTTATACAAACACATATTACTAGATGTTATTTATTGAGAGAGTTATCGATTGCCTCAAACGGCTTTTTTAGCTTCACCAGGCCTTTTTGGGGGGAACCCCAAAAAGGGAGCGGAACCACCCGGGCGCCTCTAAAGGCTCGGACCTTGGCTCGGTTGACCGGGCCGTGGTGGTGGGGAGAAGTGCCCAGCAGGTACATGTCTGCATTTTTTAGTTGGTGAAAATGAAAGGTATGGAATTCTATGTTGCAACGCACACGATCACGAAAAGTCGGCCACAAAATCGGTACTAAAAGCACGGCGAAAGAATCGGTCCTACAAAAAGTCGGTCGTGGGCGGGAGACGTCACTGTGCGAGGTACAGACACCTGCAAGTCAACTCACTACAAATTGAGGACAGGTGGGTTACTCTTGAAACACAATTGCAATAATCAATGTCCAATCCCAAATCTAAAAAATTCAAATGGCACTATTAAAAGCGATAATAGCGCTACATTGAAATTAAATTGCGTAGAAATTGAGTGAACAAATTATTATCGAGATGGGGCGTTCCGAAATTGCAAAACTTATCCCAATATCGATACATATTAATCGCATTGGAATTGTATTGAGATTGAGTTTGCGTCAAGAGTAGCCTACCAGTTGGTGGTAATTTCGTGAGTAGGGCGAGTGTACAAAAAAAAGAGTTCATTTGGAGGGCTCTAATTGCACAATGGCAACAATGGCAACGCGACTTAGTTGCGGTTGCTACAATCGGTCGGTTTATTTTAGAGCGCCCGCCGGCCGTCATGCACTTTTAGTTCGTCAATCGCTCGCTAGTGGCGCTATTGTAGCGCTCTACGTTCCGTAATACGAATATGTGTTTTGTTAGCAATAAATTGCAAATTGTTGCGAATGCGACTGTCACAAAGCACACTAGCGCCACCAATTGATAATTTGACAATTACTAACGGACCGGATCTTTATGTTATGTTATGTTATCTATATATGATGCCTAGTGTCGGAAAGTCCGACAGTTTAGCAGTTATCAAATTAAATCCATTAGCGGCGCTAGTGTGCCTTACCCTTCGCCTTTAACGAAAACGAGAATTTGTATGGCAAAATTCTAACTCTTCTCGTATACCGCCAGGGGCGCTGCTTCAATGCCATACTAATTTTCGTTTTCGTAAACGTAATCGAATGAATACGCATAGTATTCACACTAGGCACCCTGAGGCGCTTCGTAAACTGTCATCCCTCCCGACTGTTAGGCCTATACGTTGTAAGTTGTAACATAATGCCTTACAAATAAACAAAGAATAAGCTTGATAGTTTTTTGAAGTGAAAACTTCTTTAGCGGCGTTGTGCACTTTTTGGAATGGGTAAAAAATGTTAAACTCGCGTCAGGACACGTGACCGTCAGGACACGTGACCGTCAGGACACGTGACCTGATCGAACATTCGTAAGACGGATGGAAAGTAGACAGCTGGCGCGGCGTAATATAAATTTTTAATATAACTTTTTAATGTAATATAAATTGTCATGTTTTTGTACGATAGCCCAATAAATAAATATTGTATTCTACCACATAAATGAGAGTACTTTTATACTGATAATTAAAGCAATTCGTGCAAAATTATTCCCTAACCATTCCAAAATATCAAAAATGCACAACGTTAATATTCAAGTTTTCACTTCTGCCGGCACTCCCAGAGTGCAACCCGTCGTTTTTTTTTCTTTAGTTGATAGCCATCAAACTTTGACGCTAGCTAAGTGCCTTAGCTAGCTTCAAAGTAAGTCTTACAAGTTATAGTAATAAATAGATAGTATTTCTTCTGTTAATATATGATGATGATGAATGATAATAGAAATGAGAAGTGAGAAATGATAACCCTAACTTTGACTCTAGCTAAAAGCCTTAGCTAGCGTCAAAGTAAGTCTTACAAGTTATAGTAATAAATAGATAATATTTCTTCTGTTAATATATGATGATGATGATGAATGATAATAGAAATGAGGAGTGAGAAATGATATTACCCTCCCTAACCCCTTGAGTATCTCAGTAAAAATGTGGGCTTTTCACTAAATACCATACTCAGAGACGTCAATTAGGTTTTAATGACAATTAAATGTCTTTCCTTTTCTATTTAGCACTAATAATATATAAGAAAGTGACAGCAAGAGACTTGGTTGTCATTAAAACTTAAATAGACTTCTTGAGAGAATTTGAAAAGTGACGTTGCACTGTTTTGTTTCGTTTGCCAACACTCATGCACACTCACGAACCCTTAACGGTTAATAATCCACCATTGTTTCACATTAATATTCGACTTAAACACAAATTTTAGAAAATAAAACAAATCCGCAAACTTCACTTTCTCGCCAAGAAGTCTATCGAATAGTTTTTTTTAAAAAGTGGCGTTCACATCTCTTGTGGTTGAGATGTATTTTGCCAATGACAACTTTTATACCGTGTTTTGTTCCTGTCATGTAAACGTCATTTCAAATTGGAGTAAAAGAGACATAACACGGAATACCTATGCAAAGCTTATTATTTATTGATTTGTAAGACCTACAGTTTTTTTTATTTGTCTTATTTAAACCTCTGTTCAGTTAGTTTTTTTAAGGCTTACTGACTAAGCGGTTAGCCTCCAACCTACAGAATGTGATCCAATTTGTTTGTTATGAATGAATAACATAGTTGCAGCAAACGGTTTGGTACAGACGCTGACACCAATGATCCAAAACTGTCAAATTTCTGCAATAAATGTTCAAGCATATGCTAAAATTCAAAATTCAAAAATTCAAAATTCAAAATCTCTTATTCAGTTTAGGCTTAGAGCATTAAACCAACTGGAGACGCCACTGTCAGGCGTTCCCCTCTGCCAAAAGAGTATGACCGCCGATCATACTCGTTATATAAAACTAGTTCCAGCGTGTTCCAGCGTCATTTACAAATCACGGTGCACGCGATAAGACCTGAGCAAAAAATGCCAAATTGCAGCGTGTTTTCACGTAAAAAGCGATCAGAAACGTCGATTGTACAAAAGGATAACGTTACTTTTCATCTGTAACTATTATTTTGTCTTGATATTATTGTATAATGCACAAAATTTGCAAAAAACTGAAAAAATATTGTTAATCAAAAAGTGTTGCCACTAAAACGTCAAGTTGCAACTTTGCGTAACTTTTAAAGTTGAATGAGCCAACACTGAATTACAATTTATATTTCACGTTCTATAAAGTTAAAACTGTATTTTTACTATAAATGCTTATTTAATTAATGATAGATCACTACTTATAAATTGTAACTTATTTTGTTTTTACAGATTTTTTTTCAACTAAATTGCATTAAAAATTCTCAATACTATGAAACTGTATGTTTATGATCGGTCTACTTCATTAATATATTATATTTACGTCCCGTCACTTATCCCGAAAATAGGAAATTTTAATTTAATTACATTGGCCACACTGCAACAAAGTTAGAGCTGTGACAGTACAAAAACAAAATATTGATATCGACTTCATCATAATGTTTATTCTGGCTATTATAGGAAAATAATAATATAGATAAATAAATTAAAAAAAAAACAAATTATTAGAGATCGAAACATACTTATCTCCATTTGGAGAAAAGGTAGTGGAATATAAAGCGGGCTTCGTAGTATTTTCTACTAAAAAATTAAACGCAGTACATGCATAAAGAGTTTATGTGGGGGGCCAAATGACAAAAGTTTAACATACCAAAAAAGTCGTGGTGGCCTATTGTATGCATCAAAAGAAGTTATTGATTTATGTCTCCTTTGTGAATTAAAGATCCGCTTAACTGATGACAAAAAAATAAAAAAATAAAAATAAAAAACCTATTAAATTAATACAACATTATAAGCATCAAAATAATAGTTAATTTCTGACAGAAATAACAACACCTACACCATAGAATTTACTTAAAACTATAAGATTACGTTTTTTATTCCAATTTTTTTTTAAACTATATGAACACTTAGAGTAGCTTTGATGCATTAAAGAACTTTGCATCATTCAAAGATTTAACCTCAGAAAGCAGTTTAAACCTTGTCAGCATTAGGTATATTTCGCTGTTCGTTTGTATGATATCATTCTGGAGTTCGGTACATACCTGTATATTGATATGTTTGTTTTAATTTAAGTCTCTTGCTTTTAAATTCAGCCTTCTTTGGAAACTTATATAGAAAAAAAAAATATTCGAATAATTGCATTTGGAAATCTGAAAAATTAAGACCCTACGTTACCTACAAAAAAGAATTGATTTGCTTTATGGAACCATGAAAGTACTATACATGTTGTTAAATTTTTCGGTTCCTCTTGATTGAGAGTCGGTTAGATAGGTAGCAAACTATTTTTCCATAATGAAAGAATAAGATTGCAGCTTTTCTTAAAAACAACAATTCTCCTTGGAATGGAATAAAATTATGTAGGTATATTTTGCAGATTTTGACTTATCCTAATTAATAACTGTCGATTTTAGAATAGAATAGAATAGAAAAAAGTTTATTGGGTACCATACAAAAAACTAAGATTAAAATAAATCTAAACAATGAAATTAATCTAAAAATAAAACTAAAAAATATACAGCAACTTTGGTAGGTACTCCAAATAGGCCTCTGCTCAGTTTGAGCCATGACAACGCGTGTTGTCATGGCACTGGTATTCTGCAGATACCTTTGACGAGAAAAGGCGCGTGCCACTGTGCAAACAACCAATTCAGTTAACATAAAAACAAATAGAAACGATTTTAACAATAAAGAAAAGCAAAGTGTCTACCTTAATTAACCATACTGAAGAGCCTGATTTAAACAAAAAAAAAACCGACTGGTTGCACTCTGGGAGAGCCGGCAGAAGTGAAAACTTGAATATTAACGTTGTGCATTTTCGATCACGTGTCCCTGACGGTCACGTGTCCTGACGCGAGTTTAACATTTTTTTATCCATACAACGCCGCTAAAGAAGTTTTCACTTCAAAAATCACATTAATATTCATCATCATCATCATCATCTCAGCCAAAAGGCGTCCACTGCTGGACTAAGGCCTCCCCCAAGGATCTCCAATACGACCGGTTTTGTGCAGCCCGCATCCAGCGGCTTCCCGCGACCTTTACCAGATCGTCGGTATACCTTGTTGGAGGCCTGCTGACACTGCGCTTTCCGGTACGCGGTCACCACTCGAGGACTGTTCCGCCCCAGCGGCCATCAGTCCTGCGAGCGATGTGGGGCACTTGAGCTTAGCAACTTTTCGGGCTATGTCATTATTATTGGTATCGACAAATTAAATCGATAGTGTCAAGCACTATCGACGTTTACATAAAGTTGCCGTCAGACTCGTGCACGGACAGGTTATCCCTGTGTGTGAATTTATTAGTGTGCGTCTAGTTTATGCTAGTGTTTAATAATTTTGTCGTTTGCGTGCGTAGCGACGTCTTTGAAAAATGCATCAGTGTGAAACTGTATTTGTGTGCATTACCTCGTCCCCCGCAGAAAATGACAGACTTTTTTTCATAGAAATTAGTGCGCATGGCGTCTCCATTTGGTTTAATGCTCTAAGAGTTTAGGCTACAAGTAGCTCATATGAATGTCACTATGCCATCGGTTCGTAAGTCTACTCTGGGCGGGAGATCTTGTACTGAGAAGAACCGGCAAAAAACTCAGCAAGTGTCCAGCTCTTTTCTCCCTTACAGCGTCAAACATATTGGAAAATGCCCGATCATAGCAGGACACTTTCCTTTAATACATAAAGTTCAAACTATTGAAGAAAATTGACAGTTTCTGATAGTCAGGCGTGTGTACTTACATAATGTTATAATAATATTATATTTTTATAAAAATATTGTTGTAACTTTACTGAATAAAACAGTTGATTGTTACTATAGTTTTTTTTATTATAAACTAGTGGACCCGGCGGACTTCGTACCGCTTTGACAGTTCCCATTCATTCCCGTGGGAATATCGGGATAAAAACTATCCTATGTGTTAATCTAGGTTATAAACTATTTGTATGCCGAATTTCATCCAAATCCATCCATCCGTTGCAGCGTGAAGAAGCAACAAATATACACATTCAAATTCTGATCTTTATAAGATAAGAGATAAATCTAACCTGTACTATAAGAACTCTTACGGAGCATCGAAATAGAAATAAATAATGTAACTTTAAACTATCATGCTTAGAATAAATATTATTAACGGGATTATTACCATGTTTTTTTTTTATATACATAGCTCGGCAAATTACTCCATCCCACTCGATGTTAAGTGGAAATGGAGTCCAGACGCCGTGCCGACTAGGAATAATATAATTAAGGTGTTATTAATATTTTTCTCATCACAAAAGGTACTTAACGGTAAGGTATAGGTGGAACAGACCTTTTACTATCAGGCACTCTGGGCAAATGCCCAGGGCCCCGCAATCGATGGGGCCCCCTTACTCCTGCCAGATCACTAACCGATATTACCGATAAATATATTTGCTTTGCGTAACTAAACAATTACTAATAACTTTTTGACTTTTTTGGCTTTTTAATTCAAATAAACCAGGGGCCTAACACTGGCAACTCTTATCTGGCTGCAACTAAATAAAAATACCAGTCTAATAAATCTTGAGTTTTGCTTATCTTCTCCTTTTGCCTGTTGGCAAATCAATGGCAATGGATGCCAAAACTATATCCTGTCTGTGAGACTGATGCCTGAAGTAGGTTTCAAAGAAACCTGATGGTAGTGGTGGTAATCCTACCACCAACCATACCCAGTATTAATAATTATCCCTGCAGGGAATTGAACTCCAGATATGAGATCAATGGTCTATCCACTAGACTACAGAGATGGTTACTGTAGGTTTTTAGGGTTCCGTAGCCAAATGGCAAAAAACGGAACCCTTATGGATTTGTCATGTCTGTCTGTTCGTATGTCACAGCCACTTTTTTCCGAAACTATAAGAACTATACTGTTGAAACTTGGTAAGTAGATGTGTTCTGTGAACCGCATTAAGATTTTCACGCAAAAATAGAAAAAAAAAAACAAATTTTGGGGGTTCCCCATACTTAGAACTGAAACTCAAAATTTTTTTTTCATCAAACCCATACGTATGGGGTATCTATGGATAGGTCTTCAAAAATGATATTGAGGTTTCTAATATAATTCTTTTCTAAACTGAATAGTTTACGCGAGAGACACTTCCAAAGTGGTAAAATGTGTGTCCCCCCCCCCTGTAACTTCTAAAATAAGAGAATGATAAAACTAAAAAAATACATGATGTACATTACCATGCAAACTTCCACTGAAAATTGGTTTGAACGAGATCTAGTAAGTAGTTTTTTTAATACGTCATAAAGTACGGAACCCTTCGTGCGACTTGGTCGGTTTTTTAATATCCAGTTAGCACAGTGCCTTCATCTCATCTGATGATAAGTGGTGATAAAGCCGAAGAAAGCGTACTTCACCCGGGATCCTCAACTACTGAGGCACTGGCTATCTTATCTCTAGCTGCCGGAACACAACATTAATGTTATGGCGACATATTTAGATAGTGGTAGCTAGCCAGGCTGACAAATAAGCCCTGCCACCAACCAAACCGAGTACACAAACATGTACTTACACAATGTGTATGTATTCGCTGGGAATCGAACCTGGGACATCTGGGTCTGAATTATTAGACCACAGAGGCGGTTATTCCTTGTTTGTAGACCTAAATTAATAAATATGCCTTTATACAGGTGTATGGTAATAGATGTAGGTATATTTATTCCCGAAACAATGCCTTGCAACCAATTATAAAGAACACTGTTATAATATGCAAAATCATATTTACGTAGATTTACTTTTCCATAACAAACTTAAATTTAAAATGTTCAAAATAATTTTTAACGCAAATTTTGTTGCAAACAAATTACAAAAACACGAATGTTGAAAAAATTTCCACAAGCAGGATTTGAACCTGCACCTTTCTGACATACCTGGTCAGGTGCTCTTCCAATTGAGCTATCGTGGTTCTAACCAGCCCGCCGAAAATATTCAACACTTTTTATATTAAAGCTAAAGGCGCCCATTTGCTTTGGAAGGCACGTAAAGCCGTTGGTCCCGGCTGCATTAGCAATCGTTAACAACCACCAATACGCACTGGGCCCGCGTGGTGGTTTATGGCCCGTTCTCCCTATCCATCCATAGGGAAGGCTCGTGCCCCAGCAGTGGGGACATTAAATGAGCTGATGATGATGATGATCCAAAATGAAACAATCTAAACCGTTGAACAAACTTTATTTTTCAGACATAACAAAATTATGGCTCTTTACATCAATGAGTAAGTATACAACTTATTGACTATGGACGATTTAAATGATCTATTGTATAATCTATTTTATAAATTATACGGTTCGAGATTAATCACAAAAGAAAAAGTAAGTAGCAACAGTATTTGCACTGGAAATTGAACGTTAAATGTATGTTACATAAAAATCAGAATCATTTGACAATTTTGTTTATTTTTAAAGAGAAATAATAAATTGATCCACAAAAAATAGTAGGCTAGCACCTAAAATGCTAAGTTAGCATCTAAATAGTAGTTTAGGTGCTAACTTTGTATTTTTAGGTGCTAACTTAGTATTTTTGTGGATTAGGTTAGGTTAGTTTGGTGATCGATTAAATACAACCCATTTTTAAATACATAGTATACCTAGTTGCCTAAGTCATAGGCTGATCAAATTGTGAGAATTCAGTCTCATATTTTGAATAAAGAATCATATTTCTTAAAAATCAGCTGCTTCGAAAGGAAGTTTTTTAGATATATTTTAAATAGTAAATAACGAATATGATGAATTCAATGTCTAAAAACAGTAATTTTTATATAAATTCCCACAGAAGGAAGTTACGATTTAAAACATGATTAAGATTTGATCAGTGCCACTCATAGCTATTACTTATCGTTATTATCATTATATATATATATATATATATTACTATGTTATTATTAGTTTTATATACAATTAAAAATCGACACATTGTACATTTTGACTAAAACATTTGTTTGATGAAAATATTTATACAAAAAAAAAATTGGTAATTTTCTTATTTTCTAAATTGTGCGGAACGTTTCGTTGACACAATTCAATTGAGATGAAATGGTGTCTATGGTACACTCAAAGAGTAAAGTCCCTATAATGTATTCAGAAACAATTTAAAAAAAACTTTTTTTTATTATATATATACTTAATCGTCAATGTCACATGTAATAATAATATGTCATGTTCATATTATCGATTTCAAATTTACAAAAGGCCGTACGCTTGCGCGCTTCCTGTTACACTGTTACACATACTTCCGTCCCATTTCATAAAATCATTCCCACAAATTGCTTATATAGAAAGCGAACGGAAAGATGTTACACATCAAAAACAAAGTATTCGACGAATACGGATGTTAACTGAAGCAGAAGAAATCGCGAGCGGGCCTCTAGTAATTCAATAAATCTAAGCCGGTAATCGGTAGGTAATCCGTCAGAGTGCCTAGTAATTTTTTTGTTTATTAATTAATTACGTTAATTAAGGGGGTGCAGCGCGGAATTTGAAAATTTACGTGTTTTTAAGTCACTGGTGCTAGGCGCTGAATAGGTCTTATACATTAAAAGGACTAGTGTAGGTTAGCTTGATCCTTTCACAAGGTCATGGTTGTCTTGGAATTTGAAACAAATACCCAGAAACTGCATAAACATTACGTAAAATAATGATATTTAAAAACTTATTTCTTCAGAAACTTTGTAAATATAGCCCAAATGAAACAATGATCCGACATCAAAATGTTTGTATTGATATTCCGCAGGTCACTGTTGTCTTATTTTTCCATTAAAAAACATAAATATGAAAATATTAAGACTTTTCTTATTTTTTACCCAAACGCCTATGATTTTACGAAAGTAAACATTGCTCTAATTAAATCACCAGCCTACTCTGTACAGATATTAGTGTGCGTGCGTATTCGTAGTCGTGCGCCGTTGTCACACCACTACCACGCGCCGCTCGCTCGCTATCATAAAGAAACTTGAAACTCGCAGTTTTGCGTCCGCGCTGCACCCCCTTAATTACGTTTACGAAAACGAAAATTAATATGGCATTGAAACAGCGCTTTTTTTTAATATTTTGCGGGTAAGCACAGTGCCTTGATCTCACCTGATGTTAAGTGATGATAAGGCCAATGATGGAAGCGCACTTCACCCGGGATCCTCAACTACTGAGGCACTGGCTATCTTATCTCTAGCTGCCGGAACACAACAATGCTACAAACATCGATGTTATGGCGACATATTTAGGTAAGATGGCGGTAGCTAGCCAGGCGGACAAACAAGCCCTACCACCAACCAAACCGAGTACACAACATGTACCCTCCTCTGGGTCTAAACCGGTGGTCTTAACCACTAGACTCCTGGCGACATACGAGAAGTTAAAATTTTGCTATACAAATTATTGTTTTCATTAACGTAATCGAATGGCGGATGAATCTCGATGACAAGAAAAGGTTGAGGGAAAAGAACGAGACTGAAGGCTTCCGGTACACATTATAGGAGATAAATAAAAAATATGAGTAATAATTATTCAATATTATGCAACAATAACGCTGAAAGATTATATTCAGACGTGTATATAATTTGAGTGACACCTTTGTTTATTCTCAACACTTTTGTTACATAAAATTTTCGAACAATTATGTAATAGATTTCTGATGAGCGCTGGAAAAACGGTACACGTCTTTGGGGCCACGCACGGAGCCACAATGACGTTTGTGGCGATGGCAGTAAATATTAAGGCGAAGGGTAAGGCACACTAGCGCCGCTAACGGATTTAATTTGATAACTGCTAAACTGGATTTTTTTTCAAACATTGCGGACCTTCCGACACTAAGCAAACATCTATTATTTAATAATTGTGCACTACTTTTAGGTTTGTTTTTGTATTCATTCGCTAACACCAAAAGTGGCCATAGTTTTTAAATAAATGCGATAGCCCGTTTTGTGAATAAACCACGCAACAAAAAGTAGTGCACAATTATTAATTAAATACTATGGATGCTTTCCTGTTGTCGGACGGTACGCAATGTTTAAAAAAGATGGCGCTAGTGTGCCTCACCCTTCGCCTTAAGTACAAATATTTTACAAACTTAATTAATCTTTATGTTTAAGATTTAAGGTTCATAGTAAGCTGAAGTTGTTGATGCTATCATATTTTATATTTTCCAGATTTTGTTTTTCGAAATTTAATTAACGTATAAGTATGAGCAAACATGACTTCTTTCGAGATGAATTTTTGTTCCAGATCCTTTGTCTAGTACATCATTGATCGAAGTATAAAATACATATATTTATCATCATCATCAGCTCATTTGATGTCCCCACTGCTGGGACACGAGCCTTCCCTATGGATGGATAGGGAGAACGGGCCATAAACCACCACGCAGGCCAAGTGCGGATTGGTGGTTGTTAAAGACTGCTAATGCAGCCGGGACCAACGGCTTAACGTACCCGAAGCACGGAGGAGCGAGATGATACATTTTTGGTCACCCATCCGATGACCGGCCTTTGCGAATGTTGCCAAATATTTATCATCTCTCGCTCCTCCGTGCTTCGGAAGGCATGTAAAGCCGTTGGTCCCGGCTGCATTAGCAGTCGTTAAAAACCAATCCGCACTGTGCCCGCGTGGTGGTTTATGGCCCATTCTCCCTATCCATCTATAGGGAAGGCTCGTGCCCCAGCAGTGGGGGCTATAAAAATGAGCTGATGATGATGATGATTTGTGCGACAAAATTGGTATCAAACACTGGTGTACACTGAATTCTCATATGATGCTATATTATGACACTTTCCTCGCTTGTCTTGTAAAAAAAATTTACTAAGTTTTTATTCGCAATTCAGTCACAGCAAAATTCAATCAATCATTTATTTTAACTTCTTATGTATGAAATGGTCTTACAACATGTAAAGTGCTAACAAGAACCCTGTAAGGGTACAGAAAAAGCGCACCTATAAAAAAACATATTTAACATACAAAAAACAATTTTAAAAAAACACAAAATAAAATCAAAATTAAATTAAATTAAAAATAAAAATAAAACAGTTCTCTAAATTATCACCTCGTTTGTCGCTGCTGTAGTGCCATACAAATTCACATTTTTGTTAAGGCGCTGACAGCTGTGAATTTTTTGAAATTCCTGCATGTTTTATATAAAAAGTGTATAACACATAACGCCATAAAATATTTATGTTATAATAGATTATATTTGTAACAATGTTATTGTCTCCCAAATGCTGAATTATAAAATTTCTTCAATAGAAAAAATCCAAAGTCACTTCTAAACAGAATTTATTTACGTGATTATCTTTTTCATTTCCTGAAGTACGTCGACGAAATTAAGTAATTTATTTAAAAAACGCTATTTTTCATATATTTTTTTTCAATAAAACATCTAGATTAAAAAAAAATGCTTTTTTGAATGTCCTAATTTGAATACAGTGGATGACACGCTATTTGCATCGCTTTTGCTTGTATGCAGGTCGACAGTGAGAGCTGTTTAATGGTTTTCATGTCAGCGCCTTAACATGATCGGATGGTTAATAAAATTTACAAATGATTTGAAAAAAAAAACAAAGTGTTGAAAAAATTCGACGAGCGGGACTCGAACCCGAATCATGACATGCCGGGTCAGGTACACTACCAACTATGCTATCGTGGCTCAATCCAACTCGCCGAAATTAATCAACACTATCTTTTCTTAGTCTGTAAGCCAAAGGAGCCCTATTCTATATTATTTAATAGGTTTTTATTATTTTTTCAAATTGTAATTTGTTCGCAACAAAATTTGCGTAAAATTATATATAACCATAATAACACTGATTTATGAATTTCAAATAACATATTATTGGGACAGTAACAATACACACTTAAGTAGCTATCTATATATACATACGAAAACGAATAAACCGAACAAAACCGAATCACAAATGTTTGTTTAGTATAATGTAATTTCAAAAACACAAATGTTGAAAAAAATTCCACGAGCAGGAATTGTACCTGCATCCTTCTGACATTCCAGGTCAGGTGCTCTTCCAATTGAGCTATAGTGGTTCTAACCAGCCCGCCGAAATTATTCAACACTTTTTACTTTGAAAGCCAAAGGTTTTTCAACATTTGTGTTTTTGTAATTTGTTCGCAACAAAATTTGCGTTAAAAATAATTTGAACATTTTATAATATAAATTTCAATGTGTGATGCTTTTTATACTATTATAATACCAACAATTATTATTATTATTATTAATTTTGCCGTTATAAATTAATACTGAAACAAATATACTTGTGCTTTTATAAAGTTAGTTTCAAAAGTAATACATTTTTTTTTAAAGAAAATTTCTCTATTGTAATATTACAAAGACTACCCCAGTGACCAGGAAGCTCGTAAAAAGTTCGGACACGTCAGCATTTATATTCTAATAAATAAAGAGTTTTACCCCTTTTTAAGTAAATTGCGCGCGCGGAGTGTGACATTTGATATAGCTTAAAGTCAAAGTCAAAATTTTCAAAGTCATTTTTTTTAATTCAAATGAACTAAAGACAAGTTGCTTTTGAATCGTCCATATATTTTTTAACTACCCATTCAGAACGTCTATTTTTTAGCTTTAAGCGCAGTTATTAAACTTAATATTGATAAGAAAAGCAGAAAGATAAAATGTATATATGTGTGTTGTATATTTTGTGTACGGTCAATATCTGAGCAAAAAACTCCCTAGTAAAAAAAAAGGAAAAAAAGGTCAATATACCTACGTAAAAACTGTTGCAAAATAATACTTACTTAATTTCCACCATACAAATTAAAAATAAATCTAAATTACAAATGTTACACAATAGCAATAAAAATAAATAAACAAAGGTAATAAAAATTAGTAAAAAAGAAATATTTGGTCAATACATTCAATTAATACAAAAAAAAATTATTATAATTAGATTTTTTTAACCTATCTACTAAGACAATATTGTATTATAGAGGTGTGTGATGAAAATTATTAATACTTTTCTAAATTACAGAGATCATAAAACAACCATCTCTCAATTAAAATACGTAAAAAAAAACTTAAATTAAAATGTCGATGCGTCTATAATAAATGTTTTTTTAAGGTTTTATTCGGCTTATTTGTTTTTCGCAAACATTTTTTTTCGCCTAAATACATTTATGTACACATTTATGGCCAGTCAGTATTATTGATTCATTTTTCTACTCAACAGTACGATCGAAGACTAAATTGTATTCAATAACTAATTATATCATGTTTTACAACTTTTTAGGTAAAATTATTTTAATTAAATAATTAATATTTTTTTAACTTGTATTAAAAAAACAAACAGGTTTTAAACCCACGCTTTTTCAATCTGTTTAATTTTAATATATTCAAAATAATAATTGCTTAAAATATATATGATTTGATTATATAGTTGGAAAGATACTACTTTGAATACAATTTAAGTCTGCTCTTTATAATTAAATATATTTATTAAAGTCTTCATCGTATTACATCTTAGAGCATTTAACCAACTGCTCTCAGTATTATTACATACACCACAAGTGATAGACATATTACATGCCTACATACGTATGTTACGTATATATAAAATTTTTTTAGCCATTCCATAAAATGGCTGATAAAATTTTTTTTATCCAAAAAAACGGTTTACAACATTAAAATTATGCGTAGTATACATACTTTCTTGTTTGTCTACCAATTTTAGTCATATTAGTACATAGCTCTTGATCTCTGAAACAATAAAAAATATAATTTTTTTTTTTGCTACACGTAGATACAATACAAGATAGCCAGTGCCTCAGTAGTTGAGGGTCCTGGATGAAGTGCGCTTCCACCATTGGCCTTATCATCACTTATCATCAGGTGTGATGAAGTAAAAAAACTATATCTATACTACTCAAAACAAAATAAGGGCCACGAGGTATTTTGTCTGTACCATGAAAATAATAAAACCAATATTAATTTTTTTGTCTCCATAACGAAAACTAATGTTGTTTTTACCGTGTAGTCCAATAAATTTATTCCAATAATAATGATTAAAAAGTTTGTTTGCTTTTGAAAGAAAAAACACATTTAAGGTTAAAAATAAAAACAATGTAAAGTTACTGAAAACAAAAGAAAATACTTCATGCTCATCTTTTAGTAACGGGTATGCCCCCCTCGTTTCGTTACGCACTCCTGAAGCCTGGAGTGCATGCTCTCAATCAAATGCCTGACATTTTCCATTGGAATCTCTTCCCAGGCTCTTTTAACAGCGTTGATGAGTTGCTGTTGGTTGTGGATTTCCTGATCACCGTCTCTAACTCTTCGTTTCAACTGATCCCACATGTGCTCTATTGGATTTAAGTCCGGACTGTTCGCCGGCCACGGCAAGACTTGAATTTGAGACGCTTCCAGTACAAACCGAGTCGCTTGAGCCGTGTGTGCACGAGCATTGTCTTGCATCAAGATGAATCCAGGACCCGCTCGCTGGGCAAATGGGATCACATGTGGTCTGACGACTTCCTCAATATACCGCTGAGCAGTAACAGTACCCTCATTTAAAATAGCGAGCTCAGTTTTGCCGTGTAAGCTTATCCCGCCCCAAATCATTACATTTGGACCACCAAAACGATCGACTTCATGGATGCAGGCTTCTGAAAATCTCTCGCCGCGTCTTCTCCATACTCTGATACGCCGATCGTCGTTAAAAAATTTAACTTTGCATTCGTCTGTGAAGAGCACCATGCCCCATTGGTTTATGTCCCAGTCCAAATGTTGACGGGAAAATCTTAAACGATTTGCACGATGATTTCTGGTTAATGGAATACGGACAACTCGCCTTCTTGATGCCTGCTGGTCTTCATGCAATCGATTACGAATAGTTTGGTCACTGACACGAGTACCCGTTGTGAGCCGTAAACGATTTTGCAGCTTGCGCGCCGTCGTTGTGCGATCTCGGCGCGCACTTAATCGAATGTAACGATCCTCTTGAGCTGTTGTAATGCGAACTCTGCCCGAACCAGGTCTTCTTCTAACACTGCCGGTCTCTTGGAAACGATTCCATAGATTTTGAATAGCTCTTCGAGAAAATCCCAATTGCAAACCCACAGATCGCTGCGAATGACCTTCTTCAATCATTGTAACGGCTCTGGTTGCTGTCAGCGAGTCCATATGACGCCTGCGTGCTTGTGGCATATTGCAAAAGATGTTTCTGACTCGAGATATCAATGAACTCTGATAATTTCTAATAAACCAAGAAGCTAAGGAAAGCAAAACGTCAAAGAAAATGCAATCAAAATTTTCAAAAATAATTTTAAATCAAATTTTATTTAAAATTGTTGCCAGCATTAGATGAATACTACAATATTAAAAAGTTTAGGTATCAAAGAGTTTGTATACTCAATATTTTACTACTTTCAATATGTAAATGTTTAATAATTTACACCAAAATGAAAAAATACCTCGTGGCCCTTATTTTGTTTTGAGTAGTATATATTAATATTATAAAGCTGAAGAGTTTTTTTGTTTGTTTGTCTGAACGCGCTAATCTCAGGAACTACTGGTTCAAAATGAAAAATTATTTTTGTGTTGAATAGTCCATTTATTGAGGAAGGCTATAGGCTATATTACATCACGCTATCTAATTAACGCGGGTGAAACCGTGGCTCACAGCTAGTCAAACTATAAATATAGTACTTAATAATTTATCATAGTAGTAAATGCATTCAATGATTTTTTTTCATTATTATTATAATTCTGTCTCGATTATGATTGCATGTGGTGGCGACCTATAAATAAAATAGCACCTGACTTTCGCCGAAACATATATAAATCCATATATTTTTTGTATCGGTGTATATTTTGTAGGCCGTCCTGAAATTATTATTATTTTTTAAATACTTTTTACGGGTGAGCACAGTGCCTTGATCTCACCTGACGATAAGTGATGATAAAGCCAATGATGGAAGCGCACTTCACCCGGGATCCTCAACTACTGAGGCACTGGCTATCTTATCTCCAGCTGCCGGAACACAACAATGCTACAAACATTGATGTTATGGCGACATATTTAGATAAGATGGTGGTAGCTAGCCAGGCGGACAAACAAGCCCTACCACCAACCAAACCGAGTACACATGTACTCTCCGCTGGGAATCGTACCCGGAACCTCAAGGGGGTGCAGCGCGGAATTTCGAAAATTTACGTGTTTTTAAGTCACTGGTGCTAGGCGCTGAATAGGTCATATACATTAAAAGGACTAGTGTAGATTAGCTTGATCCTTTCACAAGGCCATGGTTGTCTTGGAATTTGAAACAAATACCCGGAAACTGCATAAACATTACGTAAAAGTAATGATATCTGAAAACTTATTTCTTCAGAAACTTTGTAAATATAGCACAAATAAAACAATGATCCGACATCAAAATGTTTGTATTGATATTCCGCAGGCCACTGTTGTCTTATTTTTCAATTAAAAAATATAAATATAAAAATATTAAGACTTTTCTTATTTTTTACCCAAACGCCTATGATTTTACTTGAGTAAACATTGCTCTAATTAAATGAGCAGCCTACTCTGTACAGATATGAGTGTGCGTGCGCATCCTTGTCCCGCGCGCTGTCCCGCCACTGCCACGCGCCGCTCGCTCGCTATCATAAACAAACTTGAAACTTGCAGTTTCGCGTCCGCGCTGCACCCCCTTAAATAAAGAAATTTCGCTCACCTTATATCACCCCACCCTCCGTTGCCCTTGGTTAATCTCTTGTTGTGCTTAGCTCCTCCAGTAGTGACTATAGCCGACACCCTCGAAGGGTACATGTAGCGTTTGGCCGTCTTCAATAGCTGTTGGACCTTACTGATGACAGTGGACGCATTGCAGTTGGATTTCTTGTGATGTATACCGCTGAGGAGAACAGTATTGAAAATGAGGATCAAAAGAATCGTTGAATTGTTCTCAGTTCTTTGTGATTTAGGTTGTTACGTCACTGTGGAGTTACTACCCTCACAATTGAATGAAACACTTTTGCTAGTATTTGACAATCAAATGCAAATATTTTTAATTTTATTTTTAAGTGCTAATTGCTGCACTGGAGCTGAATTAATTCAGTGCTTACGTCAGCCTTCCCGGTAGCATAATGGTCTGTGCAGCCGCCCGGATTGCGGAAGACCCAGGTTCGATTCCTGGTAGGCTACTCTTGACGCAAACTCAATCTCAATACAATTCCAATGCGATTAATATGTATCGATATTGGGATACGTTTCGCAATTTCGGAACGCCCCATCTCGATAATAATTTGTTAACTCAATTTCCACGCAATTTAATTCCAATGTAGCGCTATTATCGCTTTTAAGAGTGCCATTTACATTTTTTAGATTTGGGATTGGAAATTGATTATTGCAATTGTGTTTCAAGAGTAACCCACCTGGCTGGGTCAGGTAGGCATTTAATTTTTTCACTGTAAGTATTTTATAAATAAGCAAATATTTTAATTATTTTGAATTTTGCATTCATTAAAATTTTACTTAGAAAAAAACTTAACCAGTCTCAGGAGCTCGTGTGGGAATCGAACCCACGACGGTTCAATGCTCTGCCCGCTGAGCTATCGAGACCCCACAGCTCAGCGGTCAGAGCAATGGACCGGCAATCCAAGAGTCGTGGGTTCGGGACTCGTTGAATTTTCTAGTAAAATTTTATCGTTTAAGTAGTTAAAATATAAAATAAAATAATTAATAATAAAAATAATATCAGGGTCATAATTAAGGGTCAGATTTAGAAAGCAGTACTGCTTGACACGGCACGTATTGTCAGGAGGTTCCTCACTCTGCAGCCCTGACCACCAGTAGCTTGGGCCCTGCCCCGCTCCTGGTGGTACTCTAGGATTAGGTTTTTATAATGTTTTATTGTTTTTATATTTAAATATTGTAAAAATCTAGTTTTAAGAAAGAAAATAAAAAAGGAGATAATAATATTAATTATTAAAATAATAAAAAGAGTATTGAAAGTTATTAAAAAACAGAGGCGGATAAATTGAGGAGCTCGATGGCGCAGTGGTAAACGCTCGGTCTGCGATTGCTAAAGTGCAACTTTTGCAGAGGCCGGTCATCGGATGGGTGACCAAAATTTTATCACCTCGAACTCCTCTGTGCTTCAGACGTAAAGCCGTTGGTCCCGGCTGCATTAGCAGTCGTTAACAACCACCAATCCTTACTGGGCCCGCGTGGTGGTTTCAACGCGTTCTCCCTGCGATGTTACCATCCATAGGAAAACTCGTACCTACCAGTGGGACATATAATGATGAATATAAACTGTTTCTAAACCGAAAAAGTGATAAAGTAACATACCATTCTCCGATGTGGAACACCCTGGGACCCTTACATAGAATAACTTTGAATTTCTCCCTTCCAGGCCGGTTTTGAGACAAATGTAGCAAAGAATAATCCCAATTGTAGTCGTCGTACGCACAAAACTGGTCTTCAATTGCCATTATATAGTTCCAAACGGTGCGGTTGAACGCGAAACCCATGTTATGCATACTGGAATGCCACGGCGTGATTTCCACCTGAAATAGTAGGTTTTGCAATAAACTGGCAACATTAGTGGGACGCAATGGTAGTTTTTCTGTGACATGGTAGATTTTTACAGTCAATACAATGTTTACAAGGTAGATTGATTAGATGTATTCGAGTGTTAATGCTAGATTTGGGATGATCTTGTTATAGTGCTATTTACATGCAGATTTTAAAGGTTTTATCTGGATTAACAAAATTTATATGCTATATACATGCGATTCAAAAAAAGATTTCTTGCTTAATAAGTAGATTAGCGACACCAGTGTCCGACAGGAACCACATATCGACATCTTCCTTTCATTTAAGATTAGGGGTCAGCAACGAATAGTATGTAGCAACAATTTAATACAGACCTGGGGGCCGACCGCCTAACTCTCTCGCTTTCGATCGCTTTGAAAGCGAGGCGAGGAGGAGGCGTCATCTTGTCATTTTAAAAGGAATATGAAAGCAATATCGACAGCTATAGACTATAGCTTTCGATATTATTCGATATTATATTAAGATATTATATTAGGAGGCGAGGCGAGGGTCTCGTCTTCAAAGCGATCGAAAGCGAAAGAGTTAGGCGGTTGGGGGGCAGGTGGGTTACTCTTGAAACACAACTGCAATAATCAATTTCCAATCCCAAATCTAAAAAATTCAAATGGCACTCTTAAAAGCGATAATAGCGCTACATTGGAATTAAATTGCGTGGAAATTGAGTGAACAAATTATTATCGAGATGGGGCGTTCCGAAATTGCGAAACTTATCCCAATATCGATACATAATAATCGCATTGGAATTGTATTGAGATTGAGTTTGCGTCAAGAGCAGCCTACCAGTGCTTGTCATACCGTTATTTTCAATGAAAAAATCTGTTATTTTTTTGCGACGAAAACTGTTTCGATCACTGGTGTATCTACAATCATATATGGTAAAGATAGTTATTTCTTTTCCACATACGCATTCTTATTTTTAAGAGCTATAAAAAGGAATAATTGCATCGGTTATTTTAAAAGGGGCGCAAGTCACACCTTTTGGTCAAACTGAATTGTGAATGTAGTTGTCTACGGCCTCCGCATACTATTTCTGAAAACGGCGTTTGTTCACGGTTTCCTCTACGAGATATGACCCTACGAAATTTTTCAATAAACAGTTTTTTGTTGCTTTCTCCAGGTGGACTTAAGCCCCTTTCAAAATAACCGATTCAATTATAATTAAAATAACTCGTACGTTACAATTTTACAAGCTAATATTTACATGTCACAGTTATTTTGATAAAGCTGTGTTTTTATCATGTCCGCTTAAATTTTGGACGTTGTATTGTATTTTTTTTGTATTAGACAACATCAGATACATTGTTCTGGTCCCAAGGTAAACTAAAGCACTCGTTTCATGGAAATCAGACACAACGACGGTACCACAACCACCCAAACCCGACACAATATCGAAAAGATCGTTTTTTTTTCGATTCGTTCAAAATTTATTTGTTTTTATTCATAACTAATGAACTAGCCCGCTCGTGACTTCGTCCGCTTCTCTCCGACCTGTATCTCTTCAAAAACTTATTTTTTTTAAATACAATCATTATCCCGGAAATTAGGAACACAACAAAAATAAATCAGCCAAATCGGTCGAGCCGTTCTCAAGTGATGCTCTGATTTTTATTAATCTACCAGCTGACCTGGCGGACTTCGTACCGCTGGCATGACAACAAAACAAACAAATAATTTTGTATTGGAAAATTAAATTGCCGTTTTTAGTATTTTCCGTTACTTATTATTTACGTTTCTCACCGTTTAAACCTTTCCTGAACTTCCACAAATATTTCAAAATCAAAATTAGCCAAATCGGTCCAGCCATTCACGAGTTTTAGCGAGACAAACCAACAGCAATTGATTTATATATATACTAGCTGTGCCCTGCGGTTTCACCCGCGTTAATTAGCGACTGTTCCACTTCTATTAGTCATAGCGTGATGATGTAATAGTAATAGTAATAGTATACTTTATTGTGAAATGTAGGTTAGTATTACAAAATTTATAAATAGATGTTAATATTTCATATAATGTATCACTACATTTCCACCTTTTACAAGGTACACAATAGGTTCAAACACAGGAATATCAAATAAATTAAATTATATAAAAGTACAAAATATGAGATTTTAAAGTTGCATATAAATCAACTAGATGTCCAAATGATTAGAGTATTAATGCCAAACTTGAAATTATTAGGTATAAATTAAATGTCAAGAATGCAATAATAATAAAAAAAATATATAAATCAAACTGTGCTATAATAAATTCAGAATTATAAATTATTGAGATCATTTTACTATTAGGATAATATTATGTCATTCAGAAATTCAGTGGTCGTGTAATATGCTTTATCAATTAGTAGCCTCATTAAATGTTTCTTAAAAAGTTTAATTGGTAGGTTCTTAATGTCATTGGAAACTTTGTTATATATTTTTGGGGCCATCCCAAAAAAGCTTTTAGCAAAGAGTGCAGTTTTGTGTTTAGGTGCACATATTTTGTGTCCATGTCTGTGGCTTCTATGTGGATTCTGTTCTTCGAAAGTAGTGAAAATATGGTGATTCTGTTTGACAAATACCGCAACTTCATAAATATACAAGGATGGAAGTGTTAGTATGTTTAACTGCTTAAAAACTGGTTTACAGCTATCAGTAGATTTTAGGCTCTTAATGGCTCTAATGCATCGCTTTTGTGCCTTAAATACCACAGTCTTATTAACGGAATTTCCCCAGAACATGATCCCATAGCGCAATATTGATTCGACATATCCATGGTAGGCCATTACAACAGTCATGGTATTTGCTATCTTAGAAAGTCTGTACAAGGCAAAGACAAAACTACTCAGTCTTTTGCAGAGCGTCTCAGTGTGGGATTTCCAATTGGTTTGGTAGTCAATTTGAATACCTAGAAATTTAATGTCAGAAACAGATTCAATATTGTCATCATTTGCTTTCAGGGTAATATTTGGTAAATTTGTGTTTTGCCTAAAATGCATTATTTTGGTTTTATTAGTATTAATTTTTAAATTATTCTCTCTTAACCATGCAGTGACATTCCTCATAGCCTTGTTAACTTCTTCCTCATAAGTGTGACTATTACGTGACGTGATGTAATATAGCCTATAGCCTTCCTCAATAAATGGACTATTTAACACAAAAAGAATTTTTCAATTCGAACCAGTAGTTCCTGAGATAAGCGCGTTCAAACAAACAAACAAACAAACAAACAAACTCTTCAGCTTTATAATATTAGTATAGATATACATAGATAGATATAAATAAAAATCAATTGCTGTTTGTTAGTCTCGCTAAAACTCAAAAACGGCTTGACTGATTTGAATAATATTATATTTGTTTTGTTCCCTCTAATACCAGGATGGTTTAAAAGACAAAAAAAAATAGAAACACTCCAAAGAACGGCGGAGAAATCGAAAAATTAAACATTGGCAATTTTGTGTGGGAATCGCCATTTTGGAGTAATCCGAACATACAGACTTGTAGGGATGCCTGGTGGTACATCACGTCGGAGTCACCAATGTAGGGAAGCTTGTGGTAGGTAGAATGCCACATTGAGGAAGGGCAATAGGAAGATCTTCCTCCGAGCTGGGTGGTATAGCTCGGGGACCGAGGTCTAACGGATGTTAGTTGGAGGTGCTATATATAGCGAAGGACTTGGTGAAACTTCGCTATCGCGATGCAGGCTTCTCATACTATTTCAACGTCGTAGTATGGCGACGTCGTTGGTATGCGTTTGTGGCGCCATCTGTTGACACAGTTGAGAAGGTGTTTGCTTCGTGTCAATGTGCGGCGTATGCGGTAGATGGCGCCGCCACAGACTTAACCCATTCAATGGGAGCCTGCACGGGTGCGTGGCGACAATTAAATTTCTATTGTGTCTGGTTTTGAGGCAGCCAACGTGTGCGTATGTATGTAATTGAACTCCTTCTAAACTGTTCAAATAATTTTTAACGCAAATTTTGTTGCGAACAAATTACAAAAACACAAATACACAAATGTTGAAAATTTTTTGAAGATTTTTTCAACATTTGTGTTTTTGTAATTTGTTCGCAACAAAATTTGCGTTAAAAATTATTTGAACATTTTAAAAACACAAATGTTGAAATAATTTCCACGAGCAGGATTTGAACCTGCACCCTTCTTACATTCCGGGTCAGGTGCTCTTCCAATTGAGCTATCGTGATTCTAACCAGCCCGCCGAAATTATTCAACACTTTTAACTTTGAAAGCCAAAGGCGCCCTTTCAATGTCAACCACCACCAATAGAACCACGATAGCTCAATTGGAAGAGCACCTGACCCGGAATGTCAGAAGGGTGCAGGTTCAAATCCTGCTCGTGGAAATTTTTTCAACATTTGTGTCCTTCTAAACTGCTGGACTGATTTGAGTGAAATTTTCTGTGTTCAAATGGATTCGAAAATGGTTTAGATTTACAATTGGACCCGATAGGTGGCGCTGTTGTAGAAATCCATCATGGGATACGGGTGTTCTTAAGCGGACGAATGATTTGTTTATTTTGTTGTCATGGAAGCTGTCAACGTTTTGATTGTTTTGTTGTCATGGAAACTGTCAAAGCGGTACGAAGTCCGCTGGTCAACTAGTATATATTATAGATTATTATAAACTCGTCGCAAAGCATTCGCAAGTCACGTGCAAGTCGCAATGAAGACATCGTGAGCGCCATGACCTTTTGACTGCCATAGAATAAATGCCATATTTTTTTGGAGAGAGTTTGCCGATTGCCTCAGACACTTATTGGTTATAACAGACAGTGGCGGTAGTACAAGATGTGCTTTTCTTAATAATTGCCATGAATATATTTGTTCACGAAAGTTAATTGAGTTATACAAATCTACTTTTCAGTATTTTGAATTTTGCATTCACTATGTCATTTTAGTTAATAAGATAAAAAAAAAATATTAGAAAAATTTAACCAGCCTCATGAAGCTCGAGTAGAAAATGAACCCACGACCTTTGGATAACCGGGTGTATCGTGGGTTCTGCAGTATTAACGAACAACACGAAATGTAAAATTTTTATTGTTCCAAATAAAATTTGTATTATTTTATTATTATTATTATTCCCAAATATTAAAAATATTTTTAAAGGAATTATGTCTATATCGATCGTTAAATACTTGCAAAAGTGTTCTTTCTACTTGAGGGTAGTAACTTCACAGTGAACTACTAGAACAATTCAACGAGTCTTCTGGAGCGTCGGTAGCTCAGCGGTCAGAGCATTAGACCGGTTATCCAAAGGTCGCTTTGATTCCCACTCGAACTTCATGAGGCTGGTAGATTATTTCTAGTAAAATTTTATTTTATACAAATCTAATTACATGGTAACAAGGCATCATGCATATTTCTTATCAACGCACTTTCACAGTGCCTTTAGATGTCACAACGCACATATGCGTCAACGGAGAACGCATATACGCGTCATTGACAGTGAAAGGGACGTCACATCAATGTGACACGCCCCATTTTATTTTTAAATGCTAATTACTGCAATAAAACTGAATTATATAAAAAAATCGAACCTGGGTCTTCCGTAATCCGGGCGGTTGCACTGACCATTACGCTACCGGGAAGGCTGACGTAAACACTAAATTTTTTTCACTATTTGGGTTTTGACTGCTTTTTAGCGGCAGTAGTGACATCTATCCAACGGTTATTGCAACCGATTGGCTATGCAGATTCATCTTTACAGATGAAGATGAGTTAGCACTTATGATATAAAAAATAAAATTCACTAGTGTTGTGTTATGAAATTTGTGGTATTTCATCTGTAAAGATGAATCTGCATAGCCATCGGTTGCAATAACCGTTGGATAGATGGCACTGCTGTCGCTAAAAAGCTGTCAAAAATCAAAGCAGTGAAAAAATTCAGTGCTTTAGGCAGCCTTCCCGGTAGCATAATGGTCAGTGAAGCCGCCCGGATTGCGAAAGACCCAGGTTCAATTCCTGGCTGGGTCGGGTAGGCATTTAATTTTTTAACTATATTTTATAAATTATTTACACGCTCCAGTCAAATCGTAAAAAGCCAATACATTTTGTCTACATAATAAAAAAAAAGTGTAATATTGTTTGCAGAGCCGGTGGCATGCGTAACTATTACCATTAGCATAACAGAAGCAAAAATAAAAATTTTTAAACGTTTACCAACCAAATTAGCTTTAAAACTGTTAATATGAAGTAAAATAAAAATACTTATTATTGTTGTGCCTAAACTGGGTCATGTGGTCATCTGGTACTTTTAATATTTATAACATCTTGGAAATATCACATGAGAACACAATTAACATTTATGATTTTCATTAAGTGCCTGACTTTTGCAGATTTTTATTATAAAATGTTCAAATAATTTTTAACGCAAATATTGTTGCGAACAAATTACAAAAACGCAAATGTTGAATAAATTTCCACGAGCAGGTTTTGAACCTGCACCCTACTGGCCGTTCGGCCTTCTGGCCGTTGGCAATTACAAAAACACAAATGTTGACATTTGTGTTTTTGTAATTTGTTCGCAACAATATTTGCGTTAAAAATTATTTGAACATTTTATAAATAGCTTGCTTACTTCTTAACTGATCTTTAATATTTGTAAAAATATTATAATCGGATGTTAGTGACGGTAGTTGTTGACATTGAATGGGCGCCTTTGGCTTTCAAAGTAAAAAGTGTTGAATAATTTCGGCGGGCTGGTTAGAACCACGATAGCTCAATTGGAAGAGCACCTGACCCGGAATGTCAGAAGGGTGCAGGTTCAAATCCTGCTCGTGGAAATTTTTTCAACATTTGTGTATTTGTAATTTTTTTATATTAGCCTCTATATGTCAACTCAACAAATATAAATATTTACGATTAAAATAATTTTACTATTAAGCCATTTTGGTTGATAAAACGTATGATCGTTGAGCCGTTCGGTACAAAGCATGCTACTACACAATAATCAACCTTCTGCGTATTGGAATAAAGGTTCGGGTAGACTTGGAAGTTCCACGACTGTGTGTCTTGCATCCGTCTCCTTCTCTCTTCGTTTGCCGCTTTCACTTGCTGTATGTAGTTGAGAGTGAGCTGTTTCTTCCGCTGGCGTGCGACAAGGATAGAACATAGAGCGTAGGTACATAGTTTGTTCCAATATACTTACGAAAAAATATAATTATTGTTTTTCATCAATGAATTCGTAAAAAATATAATTTTTAAAAAATCTGATTTTTTTTCTTCGAAAAGTGTTAAATACCCGTTCCTTCGTAAGTATTAGTTTAAAAAGTGACATGAAATCGCAAAACTGTTATAAAACGTTTTTTTACATGTTTTCTAGTAACTGTTTCAACATACTATTGAAATGACAGCTGTCTGATCTATTCTGCTATATTGGAACAAACTCACAAACAAACAAACAAACACACATAAAAACAAATGTATGTGATAAAAAAACAATGTCGAAGGAACATTTAATAAGCCAGACACATCGAAAGCTGCCCAGTGACATATATACATATTTACCAAATGTTACTTCCTATAACTTAATTAAGGCGAAGGGTAAGGCACACTAGCGCCGCTAATGGATTTAATTTGATAACTGCTAAACTGGATTTTTTTTCAAACATTGCGGACTTTCCGACACTAGGCAAACATCTATTATTTAATAATTGTGCACTACTTTTAGGTTTGTTTTTGTGTTCATTCGCTAACACCAACAGTGGCCACTGTTTGTGAATAAATGCGATAGCCCGTTTTGTGAATAAACTACGCAACAAAAAGTAGTGCACAATTATTAAATAAATACTATGGATGCTTTGCTGTTGTCGGACGGTACGCAATGTTTTAAAAAAAAATCCGGTCCGTTAGTAATTGTCAAATTATCAATTGGTGGCGCTAGTGTGCCTTACCCTTCGCCTTAATAGGGCTTTTTTACTTTATGTTTTAGAAAGGATCTAATATAGAGCTGTATAACCACCTTTTTTAAAACAAGTTTTGGTTAATATCCTGTTATTTGTAAAATAATTTAAACATATGTATTATACTATTACTTATTCTGTGACATAGGTTGATGAACACATTAAGGCGAAGGGTAAAACACACTAGCGCCACCAATTGATAATTTGACAATTACTAACGGACCGGATCTTTTTTAAACATTGCGTACCGTCCGACAACAGCAAAGCATCCATAGTATTTATTTAATAATTGTGCACTACTTTTTGTTGCGTGGTTTATTCACAAAACGGGCTATCGCATTTATTCACAAACAATGGCCACTGTTGGTGTTAGCGAATGAATAAAAAACAAACCTAAAAGTAGTGCACAATTATTAAATAATAGATGTTTGCCTAGTGTCGGAAGGTCCACAATGTTTGAACAAAAATCCAGTTTAGCAGTTGTCAAATTAAATCCATCAGCGGCGCTAGTGTGCCTTACCCTTCGCCTTAATGGGTATGGTACTCATGATTACCAAAACATTACAACTACTCTCTTGAAATACGATATGGTCAATGTTATTTAATAAATAACATTGGGATATTAATCAGTATTCTGCCGGATTGTACTAAAACTGGACGCAAATTAAAATAAGACGTAAGTAAATCTTTATGTAAAATTAAGTAGCATCTCTCACTGGTTTCCACTGAAAACCAGCGTCATGGCTCGCCATGACACATGCTGAGTGGCGACCATTTTGGCTGCGTTACTTGTTAGTTTTAATATTTAATTATAATACCTATTCTAGATGTAAGGAATTTGATATTATTGTTCTCAATGTGTTGTTTGTGCACCAAATAAACATTTTCTTATTCTTATTCTTATTCTTAAAAAAAAAGGTGGTTGTATATATAAGATTCTATTCGAAACTTGAAGTAAAAAAGCCTTACACTGATGATATGTGATTTTGAAATGCAGAAAACGAATAGTTAATAAAAAATAGTTGTAACTTTAACTTGTGAAATATTTTTTAGTTCTAGTTTTATTAATGATTTCATCACATTAACGGAAACGAGAATTTGTATCGCTTTGAAGCTGCGTGCGTTTATTAAACACTTTGTCTTTTTTCAGATTGCAGTAATCACTACATAGTATAAAACAAAGTCGCTTCCCGCTGTCTGTCTGTCCCTATGTATGTACGCTTAGATCTTTAAAACTACGCAACGGATTTTGATGCGGTTTTTTCAATAGATAGAGTGATTCAAGAGGAAGGTTTATTATAAGGTCTCTTTTTATCAACTGCAAATATTATGACAAAACATCTAATTATATCAGAGAAATAAGACACTAGCATTTTTAAAAAATTTAGGCTTTTTTTTTTTACTTTTCCTGACAGATTGTAATATTTTTAAGAGCGCCCTCTCTGTCGGTTTTTTTTTAATGAAACTATGGGCACATGTAAGCGGTGAAAGCATAACGGCCTCTCTATTTCGGCTCCTTTGAATTGAAACTACCGAAAATGCTTTATTTTTCTTTTTTATCGAAATGTCTTTTGGCGTTTTTCTTGAAAACTAACGTATACAAATTTAAGGTTTTTTCATAAAAGTTTATATATGTTGTTGAATGTATTCTCAAAATATTAGCAGTTGATAAAATGTGACCTTATATGTATAAATACATGCATAATATAGTAGAGAAACACTGTTAATATCAGTATTGCACCCGTGCGAAGCCGAGGCGGGTCGCTAATACTGCTATAAGAGCTAGTTTGCAGTAACACTGCTTTCAGAGCTCTTGGTGATTTGCAAAGTCGCCTTATTAATTCTCGTTTACGTTAACGTCATCGGATGGTGAATGAAACAAGCACTCAGGGTGCCTAGTGTGAGTTTGTTTACTATCCGTATTCATTCGATTACGTTTATGAAAACAAAATTTGTATGGCATAACTCTTCTCGTATGTCGCCAGGAGGCACTGCTTCAATGCTGTCTTCGATCAATTAAGTACTAGATTCAAGATGAGCGCTTGAAAACGGCACGCGACTTGATGCCACGGAGCCACAATGACGTTTGTGGCGATGACAGTGTTCGCGCCAGAAACGCGACGGTGCAATCTTTTGAATAAAGGATGAGCCGACGGCGGAGCTAGATTTTTTATTCCGCTAACTACAACTACTTAATTACTGCTACCGCTGCATAGACGTGCAGTGTTCATTCCGTAGCAACAGTCAGCTCTCCGCTCTAGAACCTTCGAGAACTATCTCGTGAATAGCCTTCCGGCCGGTACACCCCTTCATAAGTCGCGTGTGTGTGTGTGCGCGTAATAAACGAATTCTACCAGCATCAGCTCCATCTCCACGACAGTCGTGTCGTAGCTACGCCGGTCGTCAACCAGGTCTTGAAACCGGTTTCATTAGGGTAAAACCTGTACTATCGTAAAGTACCGTTCCGGAGCGGAACCAAATAGGAGCTATATTTCGAACCTAAACAAACCGGTTTATTTCTAGCGATCGCTGGCTGCGACTTGTTGTAGCTTGTTAGACGAAATACCCGCGCGGCGCGCACCAGTGTTGCGTCGCGAGCGCTATCTCAATTCGATAGTTGCGCGCATCCTATCAATATGGGTCGAAAACGTAAATTAAGTATTTATCATTTTTAATTTTAACCGGTTTATTAAAAATACCCATTTTTTTGTAAACCGGTTCAATGGAACGTAACCTTTTTAATAAAGTTCCATGCATAATTTCGTGAAACCGGTTCAAAAAATTAACCGGTTTCCAAGCCCTGCCGTCAACGTCAGCTCGCCGGGAGCTGACCCTATTCCTATCAGCCTCATCCTCTGCTGTGTCGGCACTGCCTTCTTGGCAGCCGATACAGACAGTAAATATTAACTACAAATATTTTGCAACCTTAATTTAATCTTTCTGTTCAAGATCTAAGAGGGTGCCGCGCGGAATTTCGAAAATTTACGTGTTTTTAAGTCACTGGTGCTAGGCGCTGAATAGGTCATATACATAAGGACTAGTGTAGATTAGCTTGATCCTTTCACAAGGCCATGGTTGTCTTGGAATTTGAAACAAATACCCAGAAACTGCATAAACAATACGTAAAAGTATGATATCTAAAAAGTTATTTCTTCAATAACTTTGTAAATATAGCACAAATGAAACAATGATCCGACATCAAAATGTTTGTATTGATATTCCGCAGGCCACTGTTGTCTTAGTTTTCAATTAAAAAATATGAATATGAAAATATGAAGACTTTTCTTATTTTTCACCCAAACGCCTATGATTTTACGAAAGTAAACATTGCTCTAATTAAATGAGCAGCCTACTCTGTACAGATATGAGTGTGCGTGCGTATCCTTGTCCCGCGCGCTGTCCCGCCACTGCCACGCGCCGCTCGCTCGCTATCATAAACAAACTTGAAACTCGCAGTTTTGCGTCCGCGCTGCACCCCCTTAAGGTTCACAGTAAGCTGGAGTTGTTGATGCTATTCAATGTTTTTTCAGATTTTGTTACTCGAAATGTAAATGTATAGGTATGATCAAACAGCACCACTTTCGATATGCATTTTTGGTCCGGATTCTTTATCTGGTACATAATTGATCGAATTATGCTATACTAATTTTCGTTTTTGTTAACGTCGGGCGTCTAAGTCATCAGTATTTTTTTATTTTTGAAGTGAAAACTTCTTTTGCGGCGTTGTGCACTTTTTTTGGAATGGGTAAAAAATGTTAAACTCGCGTCAGGACACGTGACCTGATCGAAAATTCGTAAGACGGATGGAGAGTAGAGGAATGGGTAAAAAATGTTAAACTCGCGTCAGGACACGTGACCTGATCGAAAATTCGTAAGACGGATGGAGAGTAGACAGCTGGCGCGGCGTAATATAAATTTTTAATATAACTTAATATAACATATTAATGTAATATAAATTGTCATGTTTGTGTACGATAGCCCAATAAATAAATATTGTATTCTACCACATAAATGAGAGTACTTTTATACTGATAATTAAAGCAATTCGTGCAAAATTATTCCCTAACCATTCCAAAATATCAAAAATGCACAACGTTAATATTCAAGTTTTCACTTCTGCCGGGACTCCTAGTTTTTATTTTATTAGAATGGTGATTGAAACTCACACTTGGCAGCCAGTACTCGGTATGTAAGCAATGAATTATAACAAAACACGGCAAGTTTTATTGACAAATTAAATTTTTGTTTTTATATTTATGTGCTAATTGCTGCACTGCACTGAAGTTGAATAAAAAAAATTATAAAATAGTAAAAAAATTAAATACCTACCTGACCCAGCCAGGAATCGAACCTGGGTCTTCGATCCGGGCGGTTGCACTGACCATTATGTTACCGGGAAGGCTGACTGAATTTTGTCACTGCTTTTTAATTTTTGACTTTTTTTTAGCGGCTGTACTACTTACTCCAACGGTTATTGTAACCGATGGCCATGAAGATTCATCTTTACAGATGGAATACCACAAATTTGGTAGCATAATGGTCAGTGCAGCCGCCCGGATTGCGGAAGACCCAGGTTCGATTCCTGGCTAGGTCGGGTAGGCATTTAATTTGTTCACTGTATTTTATAAATATTTAATAGTCCCATAAGTTACCTTATCTCCATTGACGTGGTATTGGTAAGTCTTCAGATAAGTCCCGAGGGAAAGTATTTCGCATTGGGGACAGCTCTTGTCAGCCATATTCCGTAATAAGTACAACATATGTATAAAGTCTTCAGCGACATAGTGATCTTCTTCGAGGAACACTACTAGACCTGGAAAAATATGTTTCAAAATCAAAGTCTGTAATTTTGAAAATCGGTAAATAATTGTGACCTTTAGATTTGGTATTGTAGAAAAACGTGTAGCTACTTTGATTTTTTTTTTCCTTTTGTTGATGGCTTCGTGCGATTAGCACATTTAGCCAGTGTCAAAGTAATTTTTCTAACATGCTTGTTAGAAAAATTACTTTGACACTTTAATACATAAATAAACAATCATTCTTTTCTGTATGATGATGATGAATGATAATAGAAATGAGAAATGAGAAATGATATACCCCCAAACCCCTCGAGTATCCCAGTAAAGATATGGGGCTTTACTAAGTCCTCGGACGCACTTCTTTAGAGAATTTGAAAAGTGACTTTGCACTGTTTTGTTTCATTTGCCAACACTCATGCACTTCACTTTCCCGCCAAGAAGCCCTTTGATAGACCGATCGTCATGGTAATGGTGTTAAAAGATGCGGATGCAGGCGAGAAGTGCATTCAAGTTGGAATTGTGTTATTTAAAATACAATGTTTTTTTTTCGTAAATTGTTGTACTCATTTTCAATACGTGTGTGAGGGTGTGAGAGTGTGCGTGTGTGTGTACTACTCACCGGTGTGCCCTATAGTGCACTGCAGCTGGTTAAATATCCTGTTCGCCTTCCACCACCAGTGGTGCTTCGTCTGCGTGTATTTCGCTTCCCGGTAATGTCCATGAGAATCGGGATGGAGAGCGTTGTTGCATTTCAATTTTACAGCTCTGAAAATAAAATCAAATCTACATATTTATTTGCATTATTTAATCATACAAAAAAAATCTTAAAAGTTAACAGATTTTACATTCAAAGCGCTAAAAGATTAACAATTATTAAATTAAAAATAAAAATAATTTCAATATATCGAGCTGAATAAAATTAAAACTTGAAATTCTCAGACCATAGGAATATGTCAATCAATACAATCATATATCGTCAAAATTACATAAAAAAATAAGTCAATAAAATAAATGTCACAAAAGGTCAAATTATAAATTAATAGATTATCAAAATTATACAATCAAAAATATTACGAAAGAATTAACGTCAAACATCAAATACACAAAAATATAAATAAAAACAATTTTGGTATTTAAATACACATGTCATTTAAAATTTTGCGAAACTCATTACATAAGTGTCCTAATCTATCGGCAAATAGGTCGATTTCATCGTGACGAGCAAGAAATAACTAAGTGTCAGTGTGTAACTTACTAACAACCGCTTGCACTGAACTTATAAATCGCCTAAGTATTTGCCTAACTACTAGGTACCCGGTCAAGTTAAGTCGGCACCTGAGTGTAAGCGACGTTTTCGAGCCAGGTGCCGAGTTAACTTGATCGGGTAAAAGTTAAGTCAAGACTTAGGCGATTCATAAGTTTAGTGCAAACGGGTGTTAGTGTCAAGCATCAACATCATCATCTCAGCCAATAAAAGTCCACTGCTGGACAAAGGCCTCCCCGGAGGATCCTCTCAACGACCGGTTTTGTCACCTATAGGTGAAATATATATTTTTAAAATAGGTATGAATTTTATGTAATTATATATGTAAATTATAAGTGGAAACTGTTTTGGCAAATGAGAAACATAGACTAAGTTATTACCTCTGTACTATAAAATGCTGTTTGTTTCCCAATAAATAAATAAATAAATATAATTTTGGTAACTTTTAAACTCGGTGACCTTTCGCAGGTATTGCAAATATGTAGCTTATAAGTGTGTGTGTAAAGAGGAGCTCGATAGCGCAGTGGTTAACGCGCCCGGTCTGCGAGTGCTGAGGTTAAGCAACTTTCGCAAAGGCCGGTCATCGGTTGGGTGACCAAAAATGTATCATCTCGAGCTCCTCCATGTTTCGGAATGCACGTTAAGCCGTTGGTCCCGGCCGCATTAGCAGTCGTTAACAACCACCAATCCGCACTGGGCCCGCGTGGTGGTTTATGGCCCGTTCTCCCTATCCATCCATAGGGAAGGCTCGTGCCCCAGCAGTGGGGACATAAAATAAGCTGATGATGATGATGATGAAATGTGTTTACCCTAATAGAAGATACATACACATATTTTGAGTTAAAAAAGAATAGAAAGACATTTATTTATTGCAAGTAATAAAGTGAAGAAAACTAAAAGAGTGATATTTTTTGTTTAATTCAGTAGGTGATTGGAAGGTGTATTCATCATTACAATTTTAGTCGTTTTGTAAAATGACTATCTTATATTAATTTTAAAACAGAATAGTAATATTTATTTAGTGCAACTTATAAATTATAATGTAAGTAATTTTGTAAAATTACAAACTGTATTTTAAACAAAAAAATTAAATTAATAAATATAAAATAATAATTATATAAGTATTTAATCAAATAAATAAATTTTTTTTTTATTTCATTATTATAATAAATATTAATTATTTAAATAATTAAATTTTTAAAAATTTTTTAGCACATTTATTTAGTGCAACTAATAAATTACAGAACAAAGAGAGATTGAAATAATTAAATAATTATTGTAGTAAGTATAAATACTAATCACGATTATTTATATTTATTTATTAAACACCTATGTAGTAACTGCCTACATGAAAGTGCAATAATAGTGCAAGTATTATATTAGAAAACAATAAGTTACCTCAAACTTTTTCTCATTCTGGAAATGAAATAATTAATAAATAAATAGTTTAGTCATTATACAAAATGACTGATCTATGCAATATTTTATAATGTCATATATAGCGATCAGAATAGATACAGTATAGACAAAATAATGAATAAATAAATAGTTTAGTCATTTTACAAAATGACTGATCTATGCAATATTTTATAATGTCATATATAGCGATCGGAATAGATACAGTATAGACAAAATAATGAATAAAAAATAGTTGTCATTTTACAAAATGACTGATCTATGCAATATTTTATAATGTCATATATAGCGATTGGAATAGATACAGTATAGACAAAATAATGATTAAATAAATAGTTTAGTCATTTTACAAAATGACTGATCTATGCAATATTTTATAATGTCATATATAGCGATCGGAATAGATACAAAACAGACAAAATAATGATTAAATAAATAGTTTAGTCATTTTACAAAATGACTGATCTATGCAATATTTTATAATGTCATATATAGCGATCGGAATAGATACAGTATAGACAAAATAATGATTAAATAAATAGTTTAGTCATTTTACAAAATGACTGATCTATGCAATATTTTATAATGTCATATATAAGGTCACATTTTATCAACTGCAAATATTTTGACAAAACATCTAATTATATGAGAGAAATAAAACCCTAGCATTTAAAAAAAAATCAGGCTAGTTTTTTTTTACTTTTCCTGACACAAAAATTTTAATATTTTTAAGAGCGGCCTCTCTGTCGGCCCTTTTGAATGAAACTAGAGGCACGTGTAAGCGGTGAAGACATTGCGGCCTCTCTGATTTGGCTCCTTTCAATTAAAACTACCGAAAGTGCTTTATTTTTCTTTTTAATCGAAATGTCTTTTGGTGTTTTTCTTGTAAACTAGCGTATAAATATTTAAGGTTTTTTCATAAAAATAGTTTATATATGTTGTTAAATTTATCCTCAAAATATTAGCAGTTAATAAAATGTGACCTTATATAGCGATCGGAATAGATACAGTATAGACAAAATAATGAATAAAAAATAGTTGTCATTTTACAAAATGACTGATCTATGCAATATTTTATAATGTCATATATAGCGATTGGAATAGATACAGTATAGACAAAATAATGATTAAATAAATAGTTTAGTCATTTTACAAAATGACTGATCTATGCAATATTTTATAATGTCATATATAGCGATCGGAATAGATACAAAACAGACAAAATAATGATTAAATAAATAGTTTAGTCATTTTACAAAATGACTGATCTATGCAATATTTTATAATGTCATATATAGCGATCGGAATAGATACAAAACAGACAAAATAATGATTAAATAAATAGTTTAGTCATTTTACAAAATGACTGATCTATGCAATATTTTATAATGTCATATATAGCGATCGGAATAGATACAGTATAGACAAACGATTTTGAGAATAGTATTAATGTAAGTAGTTGTTACAAGACATTTATTTTATTAAAATTAAATATTTAATCAAAAAATATTTTTTATTGCCGCTGGGCATTTTCAGCTTCACCGGGCTTCTTAGGGGGCGGCGAGAAACTTAAAGGGTTCCTCAAGCCGTGGGTTTTCTAGAGGGAACGGCATCACGCACAAGTGCGTGTCCCCGCGCCATACTAGACTCTCCGAGGTTATTATAAAAAAAAGTGAGTTTGTTTGTAAATTAGATTTCCTTACTGGTCAAACTTGGCATCTCTCGGACAATCGTTGGGATCGGTGCCCGGGAACTCGTGCGCGTGTGTTTGTATCGAATACGGGTAGAATACTTGCATAACCTGTAAAACAAAAATATTTACTTAAGGAGGTGCAGCGCGGACGCAAAACTTCGAGTTCAAGTTTCTTTCTTTCAAACATTTTAATGTCGGATCATTGTTTCATTTGTGCTATACTTACAAAGTTTCTGAAGAAATAAGTTTTTAGATATCATTAATTTACGTATTGTTTACGCAGTTTCTGGGTATTTGTTTCAAATTCCAAAACAACCATGACCTTGTGAAAGGATCAAGCTAACCTACACTAGTCCTTTTAATGTATAAGACCTATTCAGCGCCTAGCACCAGTGACTTAAAACATGTAAATTTTCAAATTCCGCGCTGCAACCCCTTAATAATAATTTACATTTGTAATTGTATTTTTTAAAAACAAAATAAATAAAACATTTAAAAATATAAAAAAATAGGCATCCGCCGGCATCGGGACCAGGGTCCAAGCTACCGGTGGTTAGGGCTCCAGGGACAGGAACCTCCTCACAATGCGTGCCGTATCGAGGGGAACTGCCTTCTGAATCAGGCCTTGATCCAGCCGCCTAACGAGAGCCTCATTAGATGTTGATCGAGGCTCTTGGCTCTCTATTATTTTCAACCATATGCTTCAAGGCTTAAAATTCAAAGTCTATTGAGGAAATTTGACAGTTTGTGGTAGGTATTTGCAGGAGTGTACTTTTAGTGACAGTGTACCTTTAGAGAATATGTACCTTTTAATGCAAATGCACATTATAGTAATTCTGTACCTTCACTAACATTATCAACGTACCTTCGTGAAATCTATACTCCTGACCAAAGTGTTGATCTCTTCATCATAGTAGTCGTGCGAGAATATTAGGAGCGTCCTATCGATGTCTCTGGCTTGTGCGAGCGACACTATAAGATGGCGGAGATAAGTGAGGCGGGTGTGGACCTGTGGACAAAGTAAATTACGATCTTGATAAAGGGCTAAGTGCACCAGTATATTATATATATTATATGACTATAAGTATCGTACACTAGTCCACTCCGAGGTGGCAGAGAGCCTGGTGATCTGTAACACAGGTTTTGTAAGAAACCAGGTATAGACTCCAGCTCTCACAAAGGTTATGTGAACTATACTTGTATTTAGTACTAAGTTTAATTGTAACTACCTTTGTGGAGAAAATAAACTTTTTGTTATTATTTTATTATTATTATTATATTATATCGACATATTTTTCGCCACCAAACAACATAGATTTTTATTTAAATTTTACGAGATGCAGCTGGAAGCAGTTGATCTGTATTCAATTGTTGCTATAGACTCAAATTCAAATTCAAAATCATTTATTCAGTTTAGGCTACAAGTAGCTCTTGTGAATGTCACTATGCCATCGGTTCGTAAGTCTACTCTGGGCGGAAGATTTTGTATTGAGAAGAACCGGCAAGAAACTCAGCCAGTGTCCAGCTCTTATCTCCCTTACAGTCAAAAATATTGAAAAATGCCCGATCATAGCAGGACACTTTCCATTACAAATAAACACAAAACATACCTATAGAAGACAACCACAACATGTAAAAAAAAACAATTACTAAGGTTAATAGGTTAACAAAATAATTTTCATCCCACCATCTCGGAAAGAGTATTTTTGCTCTTCGATATCTGAGTGCAAAAGCTGTTTTTATCCCCTAGAGGATAAAGTAAATTGAATTTAGAACATCGTGTGCACTAAGTTTGTGAATTCAAAACATCATTAAACCTATTTGCTTCTACCTCCATGGTGCCCAATTTATCAGTACTGTAGCAACCGAGACTCCTTGCTCGGGCATATTTACTGGCCGCCACCGTGGCCTGCATTAAAATATAGTAGAAGAGAAAAAAGAACATCGCGGACTCGGTGATGGGTCGCGACGACGAATTGATTGTTATTATTTCATGTTGAAAGTAATATAAATATTTAAAGCTATAAAGCATTATTATTCGATACAACCCCCCGTTCCTTAAGTAACGACCCAGCGGGGTGTTACAGTACACAAGTTACTAACACCAACATTACAGTACCTAACAAAAATATTACACTTAGTAACTGTAGCAACGTTACTTTAAATTTTTCTTAATTATACCTAAGTATTGTTTGTTATAATTTAAAGATTATTCTGTAATACTTACCTTTCATAATGTAGTAGTTAATACCTAAACTGAAATAAAAGTATCTTGTGATTGTAAATGTTTTTTTGCATTTAGTCATTTCCTCGCTGAGGTGGAATGAAAAGTTAGGTGTTGCACTCGAGTGCAAAGATTTTTCACCTGGTGCTCTTTTGATTCCCTCGCTAACGCTCAGGATTCTAATTTTTGAATCACTCGCTGCGCTCGTGATTCAATTTTAGAATCCTTCGCTTGCTCGGTCATCAAAATTGAGCACGCGGTTAAAAAACAACTTTGCACTCTTGTATAACAAATAACTATTGCTGATCCTTATTTTTAAAGATTAAAGGAAAAAAATGTCGATCAGATCCCTGGTTCCTATCGAACACTGGTGATTATAATTTATGCACTGGTCATAACCCACCATCGATCTTGATTTTACGTAATTGCATCACAAATGTTCACAGAAAACATAATACGGATGAGCCATAATATAAATGACAATATTATTCGTGGAGGTTAAGATAGTCATGAGAAAAGCAGTAAAACGAATAAAAAGTTTTTTTACTAGTAACATAAACTGTTATGCTAATTTTATTAATGTCTAACGTTTAGTTGACACTTTTTGTTAATAGTTTTAGATAAACCCTTTGGCATTGTTGCTTGATAGTAAAAGTAAAGATAGAATGAAACAAACAGGTAAAAATCAACACATCAGATCTCATAATTTTAAAATATCAGAAAAAAAATATTTGAATTCCGAAGAGATATCCATATTAATATAGACGTCTCAGATCACTGACCCCAAATCGTTCTACCTACTCCGATCATTTGTTATGACAAACCTCATTGTTTTATAATAAGACCGTTTAAATTAAATTAATATTTCGATTAAAACATAAGTACCTGGATGACCGAGCTGCGCTCGGTATTTTTTTCCGGATAGGTCACATTTTATCATCAACTGCAAATATTTTGAAGATAAATTCAACAACATATATAAACTATTTTTATGAAAAAACCTTAAGTTTTTATATGCTAGTTTTCAAAAAAACGCCAAAAGATATTACGATTAAAAAGAAAAATAAAGCACTTTTTGGTAGTTTCAATGCGAAGGAGCCGAAATAGAGAAGCCGCAATGCCTTCACCGCTTACACGTGCCCCTAGTTTCATTTAAAAGAGCCGACAGAGAGGCCGCTCTTAAAAATATTAAAATTTTTGTGTCAGGAAAAGTAAAAAAAAACGCCTAAATTTTTTTTAAATGCTAGGGCCTTATTTCTCTGATATAATTAGATGTTTTGTTAAAATAATTGCAGTTGATAAAAAGTGACCTTATATTAGTTTTTTTATGTTGAAAGGAGGAAAACGAGCAGGCGGGCCTGGTAGGCTACTCTTGACGCAAACTCAATCTCAATACAATTCCAATGCGATTATTATGTATAGATATTGGAATAAGTTTCGCAATTTTGGAACGCCTCATCTCGATAATAATTTGTTCACTCAATTTCCACGCAATTTAATTCCAATGTAGCGCTATTATCGCTTTTAAGAGTGCCAGTTGAATTTTTTAGATTTGGGATTGGAAATTGATTATTGCAATTGTGTTTCAAGAGTAACCCACCTGATGGAAAGTAATCACCGCCGCTCATGGACACCCCAGCAAGTGCGGATTTGGGTGTTTACATTTTTCGCTTCCATCATTGGCTTTATCATCACTTAACATCAGGTGAGATCAAGGCACTGTGCTTACCCGTAATAATAAAAAAAAAAATATTATAATTATGTAAAATGTTTTGATTTGAATAAAGTATATCTTTATTTCCTATAATAAAAAACACAACAGCGACAATGCACTATGAAGCTGTAAATATCTAAAGCTTCATACAGTGCACATTGCATTTTTTTAAAAGATCGACTATGCTGTATGTTCTTACTCCTTGGTAAAAAACAAACAAAACGTCAAATTGAAAAAAGTAAGTTGTCATTTCTAAATGAAGTTTAATTTTATTCGTTGTACAAAACCGTTACTTTTTTAAATGGACGAAGATCAGGAAGTCGCTGTGGTTAGTAGAGAATACATTAGGCATTTGTACGATTGCTGAAGTTAAGCAACTTTTACAAAAGCCAGTCATAGGATGGGTGACCAAAAATTTATCATCTCGAGCGCCTCTGTGCTTAAAAAGGCACGTGAAGACGTTGGTCCCAGCCGCATTAGCTGTCGTTAACAACCACCAATCCGCACTGGGCCCGCGTGGTGGTTTATAGCCCGTTCTCCCTATTCCATCCATAGAGAAGGCTCGTGCTCCAGCAGTGGGGACATAAAAATGAGCTGATGATGATGATGATAGATTCACAAAAAAACTTTCTCCTCCCCTCTCCCCAACAGAAGCGCAAGAAGTCTGAACCACCGCCCCCCAAAAGACGCGCGAAGAAAATTGTGATACCACGCCGAGCGCCGTCCATCGTCATACCCGGCAGGCAGATCATATACATCACCGCCGATAAGATAACCTGTGCGGAATGCACTTGCTTCCCGAAAGAGGACCCTTACAGAAAACCCAAGTACGTATGGACAGACGGTTGCACATCAACCTATCCAGAAGTTTCAAATTTCATCAATAATTGTTCAACCATATGTATATAATATATACAAGCCTTATAAACAAAAAACATAAATGTTGAAAAAATTTCCACGAGCAGGATTTGAACCTGCACCCTTCTGACATTCCGGGTCAGGTGCTCTTCCAATTGAGCTATCGTGGTTCTAACCAGCCCGCCGAAATTATTCAACACTTTTTACTTTGAAAGCCAAAGGCGCCCCCATTCAATGTCAACAACTACCGTCACTAACATCCGATCATAATAATTTTACCTAGAACCTAGTACAAACCTAAAAGATCATAATACTGTATTAACCCTCATCTTTAGTACCTGTGTACACTTGGATCTTACTGTGCCTACATCTTAAGGGTTACGGTTTAGTTCAATGTAAAAGTGTATCCGAGGATATCGAGGAGCTCGATGGCGCAGTGGTTAACGCGCCCGGTCTGCGAGTGCTGAGGTTAAGCAACTTTCGCAAAGACCGCTCATTGGATGGGTGACCAAAAATTTATCATCTCGAGCTCCTCCGTGCTTCGGAAGGCACGTTAAGCCGTTGGTCCCGGCTACATCGTCCACTGCTGGACAAAGGCCTCCCTCAAGGATAAATAATTTTGAGGGGAATTTGCCATAATCGCCACGCTTGGCAGGCGGGTTGGCGATCGCAGTAAGGTGAGAATAATCACAGAGAGACGCTGCTGCCCATCCTCTGGAATGGTCCCATAGTCGCCTTCTACGACACCCACGGGAAGAGGTGGGGTGGTGCAATTCTTTACCCCTCGCACCACACGGGGATATCTATATATATATAAAATCAATTGCTGTTCGTTTGAGACGCGAAAACTCGAGAATGGCTGGACCGATTTGGCTAATTTTGATTTTGTAATAATTGTGGAAGTTCAGGGAAGGTTTAAACGGTGAGAAACATAAATAATAAGTAACGGAAAATACTAAAAAACGACATTCTAATTTTCCAATACAAAATTATTTGTTTGTTTAGTTGTCATGGAAACAGTTAAAGCGGTACGAAGTCAAAGAAAAGGTAAATAATTTAAAAAAAAGACATGTCATACATACATACATTTTGCACAATGAAGAACCACAATTCCGCGCATTAAAACCTATTCATCTGCCGACGCAGAAAACGACGATAAATAAATATAAACTCTTTCTTTCTGTGTCAGGAAATTGAACCCATGCCTGAAATCGCCGCTGACGTTGTACGAGCTAGCAGCTGAGGTGGTAGACGCCCTCAGCTTCCCTGAAGCCTTCACCTGGACCGAGGAGGAAGTGGCTGAGTGGATGTGCAATGTGGTGGGACTTCCGCAGTACAGGGTGAGATTCCTTTTTACAGTAAGCTTGGCAAATGATTCCACTCCACCTGACTTATGTAAAGTTTTTGAGGAAATTTGCTGATTGCCACTGGGCATTTTTAGCTTCACCGGACTTTTTGGGGGCGGCGAGAAACTTAAAGGGCTCCACAAGCCGTATGAAACGAATCACCGGCAGAGGTTTTCTAGAGGGAACGGCATCACGAACTAGTGCGTGTCCCCGTGCCCTACTAGATTCTCCGAAGGATCCGAGGATCGGATCGGATCGAGGAGCAAAACAACCCCAGGGCGCAGTAAGAAATGATATACCCCCCAACCCCTCAAGTATCTCAGTAAAGATGTGGGGCTTTACCAAGTCCTCGGGCGGACTTCTTGAGATAATTTGAAAAGTGACGTTGCACTGTTTTGTTTCATTTGCCAACACTCATGCACACTCACGAACACTTAACGGTTAATAATCCACCATTATTTCACATTAAAACCGCAGACATGACTCTTCACTTTCCCGCCAAGAAGTTCTATTTTTAAGTTTTATTTGAATAAAACATTTTGACTTTGACTTCAAAGGATATCTTGCCAACCTAATCGTAACTGTTCCGTTCTAGGAATGCATACTAGAAAACCATATAAATGGTTTGAGACTGCTGCTTCTCGAGGACCCATCAAAGCTACCGATGATCAATATACGCGACTTCAATGACATACAAGTAATTAGTTTTTAAATAACAATCTACGTGAAACTAGAAGTGTATACTACAACTGATGGGTTAGACCTTCACCAGCTCAATGTATGTCCTCACTGCTGGGGCATGAGCCTTCCCTGTTTTTTTTAATATTAAAAGGAAACAAACGAGCAGGCGGGTCACCTGATGGAAAGTAATCGCCGCCGCCCATGGACAACTCGCAAAACCAAAGTAATCGCAGATGCGTTGCCGGCCTTGAGGAAGGAGTTGGATCTTAAGGAGGAAGTAGGATTTGGGAGAAGGGGAGGGGTGAGAGATGGGCCTCCGGTACTTTCACTCACCGGACGAAACACAACAGCAACGAGTGCCATTGTTTCACGCCGATATTCAGTGAGAGGGTGGTGTGGTATTACGCCGGGCGAGCCGACCCATTTCGTGCTGCAACGCATTGTGGCTTTACCACTCAGACAGTGTCACGTGTAGGGTCTCAAGGGTAAACTTACGGACGCGAGTAACTTTAACCCCTAAAAAACGGTTTTTCTCAAGGTCTCCCGCCCAGTGTAGACTCACGAGCCGATGGCATAGTGTCATTCATAAGTGTTATTAACTTAAAATGGATAGAGGATTTTTGAATTTTGTTCTTTCTGATTCATTCTGATTTACAGCGCATAACATCGCATGTGCGTCGGGAGTTCAGCACAGAGTTTGTGAGGTTCTGCCGCAGCATTGGTCTACCACCAAGGAAACCGTTGACTCATTGCACTTACTTCAAGTCAAGGACCGGACCGAAATGGGGTATAAGGCAGAATTGGACGAGGTATTCGTAGCAGCTAACTGGCTAACGCATCATTATCATCATCACATTATCACCAGCTCATAAAAAAGGCTTTGGTTTTTTTTTATTCAAAATCATATTATTTTTTAAGTGGACACTGGAATTTCTATAAAATACAGAAATGCGAGTAAATTCATTTTAGAACAGACTACTAAGAAGTAAAACTATTTCTGGGATCCGGGATTCGATAAAAATATAAATTAACATAATTTTGGCGGTTTTAACCTTTCTTAGTCATGTCTTGTTGCCGACAAGACATGACTAAGAGTGGTTAAAAAATAATTCAAATCAAAATTTTGATTTTATTTAATTAATTTTGATTTTGATTTGAAAATTTGAAATTTTGATTTAATTAATTAATTAATCTGTCTTTAATTTTTTTGACAAATCAAATCAAAATAAATTTATTTGGAACTAGACAAATTAAACATACAGATAATAAGTGGAAAAAAAAATTAAAGACAGATTAATTAATTAATTAAACATTAATTCTTATCTTACTGATCACTATTACATAGAGCTTTGCAAGGATGTTGTGTAACATAACAACTTCTGACACCTATCCAATAAAATAAAATAAAAGAACTTAAAATATTAATAAAATGTATCGGTTATTGATTTACATTAGATTTCTCTTGCTTCAGCAGATCTTACCAGCTTACACTCACCAACACAACAATGTATTTAATTACCTGTTAAATTGTTTCTACCTTCGCAATTATATATCAATTCACTCATTATATTCATTTAGATATCAAAAGTTTGGCATTGTGAACCATAAAATAAATTAACTATAAGCATAAATATGTACTTCCGATATTTAATTTACTTTGGTGCACTTATTGTGGCTTTATCGTCTTCCTTGAAAAGTAAAAATTGGTTGTCTGTAAAGTCGGTTTACTGACGATAGTTGAACGTGACAACGTCTTAAGAAGGTGTCGGGAGGTGTTGGGGGTGTCGGGGGGTGTTGGGGGTACGTACCGCGGTGGCGATGCTGGCCACGGGCTTGCACAGCAGCAGCAGCCCGTCGAACAGGTAGGCGGGAGGAGTTGGTGGTGTCGGGAGGTGTTGGGGGTGTCGGGGGGTGTTGGGGGTAAGTACCGCGGTGGCGATGCCGGACACGGGCTTGCACAGCAGCACGGCTAAATTTCTACTCAGCCGATTGTGCTTCTTTGTCGCTCGTTCCGCGCTCTCGCTTGCACTTCAAGCCTTACATGGAACGCCTCAGAGCGAGGTAACGCCGAACTTTTTCGTGCGTGCAGCCGGCTCTATCGAATTATAAGACGTTGTCACGTCAAAAGAAAACTATTGTAACAATTAATTATAGGTACCTATTTTCCTGACCATTGTTTGGCCCCACCCCAAACAATGGTCGATAACCTGTATTTAAGGGAAACTTATTAGTTCAGGTACCTATAGGCCCGCCACAACCTGTAAATTGTTTAACTCTATTTTATGTAATTATATTACTGTGCATATTGATTGTGGTGTGAAATAAAAGTTACTTACTTACTTACTTACTTACTTACTTACTTATAAAGTATCCGCATTTGAGAGGACACAGTAAAATAATTTCCCACAACTCACGTAAGCACTTTTTGAGCAACAGAGTTTATTCCAGGCATCTACCATGCCTAGAATAAACTGCCCAAACAAATTATAACAGCACAAAGTGTCAACCAGTTTGAGAACAGACTAAACCTGTACTTCAACAAAATTGTGTTTTTGTAATTTGTTCGCAACAAAATTTGCGTTAAAATTATTTGAACATTTTTAAAATAAATTAAATTTATTGTCGACACGCTTAAGAAACGACTACTCTTACGATCTGTGTGCGATGGGCCCTAAGAGCAGATTACTTGATATATTGTGCACATTTCAGATGCGATATTCTACGTTGGATGAAAATTCTAATGCCCGCTCCAGTCTACCTAAATCACTGGGACTTGGTTTGGTAACTATGGCTTTTATAACTTCGATAAATAAGTTCAAAATTGGTTGGCAGCTAGTTTGTTCGCCATTCCCTTAAATATCTTTAGGGACTTCTTGGCGGGAAAGTGAAGAGTCGTGTCTGCGGTTTTGTTTTGTTTTCTAAAATTTGTGTTATGTCGAATATTAATGTGAAATAATGGTGGATTATTAACCGTCAAGTGATCGTAGTGTGCATGAGTGTTGGCAAATGAAACAAAACAGTGCAACGTCACTTTTCAAATTGTCTCAAGAAGTCCGCCCGAGGACTTTAGCCCCACATCTTTACTGAGATACTCGAGGGGTTGGGGGGTATATCATTTCTATTATCATTCATCTTCATCATCATCATACAAGATGGAAATATTGTTTATTTATGTAATACTTGTAAGAAAAATTACTTTGACACTGGCTAAATGTGCTAATCGCACGAAGCCATCAACTAAAGGAAATAAAATCTTTAAAAAAAATCGTTTTTAGAGTTGCTAAAATGTTTGTCTATTGACTTATCAGTCAACTACACATTTGTATGCTGACTGTACTTGTCCCCAGGTACCGGAAGCCAGACTTTCCCAAAGTGAAGTTCGCACGAGTCAAGAACCCGCCATCCCAAGTACATATACCACATTACAAGCCCATGAAAGAAGAAGTCTGCAGAGAGTACCTGGCAAGTATCTCATTGAAAGCAATATCACATTTCGGTAACACATACAAGTCATTTCGTGCTTCGGAAGGCACGTAAAGCCGTTGGTCCCGGCTGCATTAGCAGTCGTTAACAACCACCAATGCGCACTGGGCCCGCGTGGTGGTTTATGGCCCGTTCTCCCTATCCATCCATAGGGAAGGCTCGTGCCCCAACAGTGGGGACATAAAATAAGCTGATGATGATAATGATACAAGTCATCATCATCATACAAATAGTAAAACCGGAAATAGGAAAAAAACGGAAATCGGCAATAATATTCATGTTTTTCAAAAATCGGGTTTTAACGTAAAAACCGGTATTTTTGTTTTTTTTTTAAATGTAGATTGTGATTTGAGTTTGAAAGACCGGGACTTTTTTTAAATAAAGCATTCAATGTTTTTTATAATTAGCGTTTCTTAACGTTTTCACTGTCAGTATTTGAATTACTGCTGTAGAATTTATTTACTGAGTAATATTTGAATATTAATATTTCCTATTTTATTTTTTAATTGTATTTTTATAGTTAGTACTTTTTTTTAATATGTTTTTAAAATTGTATTTTTAATTGTTATTTTGGTTGTAGTTTCTTCATTTTATTATTAATCATTTTATTGTTATTATACAGGGTGAATGGTACATGACCCCCACAGCAAAATCACATAATTATGGAGCAAGTCATTTGCTTTCTTTTATAGCTTAGTTTTCCTTACTAAAGTTTTTGGCTAAGAAGATAGGATTTCTCTTTATTCTAGCGTAATATCTCTTTTAATCCTTGATTGAGCAAAGTTACCACGTAACTGAATTACGAATGTGTATGTGCTACCAAAATAAAAAGGAAAATTCACCAGAACGTTGAAAAAAATATGTTACGACAGCTTTAAGGTCAATTGACGACCTCCTTGGTCGAGTGGCTTGCACACCGGTTTTCATGGTGTCGCCATCTCTGAGGTCCCGGGTTCGATCCCCGGTCGGGTCAATTTAGAAATACCTGTTTTTCTAAATTGTTTCGGGTCTGGGTGTTTCCTATGTATAATAAAATAAGTATGTATTTAAGTATATTAAGTATGTTTATCCGTTGTCTAGTTAACCATTTTATCGAGTTTCTTAAGGAAGCTCTTGTTGGGACTAGATAATTGGTGTGAGTGTGGGAAACATTTATTTATTATTATTTATTATTATTATTAATCTTAAAAAAGTATAAAAATGGACCATCTCCAAAACTATAAAACTTTAGTTAGGGAAAGTAAGACAAATGACCTACTCTATATGTTAATTTGCTATTGCGGGTCATGTAACAGTCACCCTGTATCTAGACATATATTAAATTTAACATCCCAAGTAGGTCGTTTTTTTTATATAACCTAACCTAACTCCATTCTCATCTAACAGGCACCCAGGAAATTCCATCTACGCCCGGTTCCCAAAGACGCGATACAGTTGATATGGCTCGAGCATCGTCCAGGGTCGCCCATAGAATCCGAAATTAAGCCAAAGAAGAAGAAGAAGAAGGAAAAGAAGAAGACCGTAGTACCGAAGAAGACGAGATTGATGCCCAAGAAGATAAAACTTGAGGGGCTGAAGGGAAAAGACTTGATACTGGCCAGAAGGAAAATGCCTACGCCAAAGTTTTTAGCTTGAGAGTGAGATTGAGTAAAATTAAAGAGTTTTTCAGTTTATTATTATTATCTCCTTTATTTATTTTCTTTCTTAAAACTAGATTTTTACAATATTTTATTATAAAAACAATAAAACATTATAAAAACCTAATCCTAGAGTACCACCAGCAGCGGGGCAGGGCCCAAGATACCGGTGGTCAGGGCTGCAGAGTGAGGAACCTCCTGACAATACGTGCCGTGTCCAGGAGTATTGCCTTCTGTATCTGACCCTTAATCCAGCCATCCAGCGAAAGTCTCTTGAGATGTTGGTCGAGACTCTTCGCTATAAGGCCGTTTGCAGATACGACTATGGGAACAATGATCGTCGAATCCACATCCCACATTATATTATACATACAGTCACGTGCATCGCACCTATCCTAGCACCCGTGTTCACGCGTTGCTCCGCTAAAGACCAGTTAACTAGACCTCTGCCTTATTGAGTTTTTGCCCGCCTTCGGTGTCTAGTGTCCCTGGCTTGCTTAGGCCGGCCAGTTAAAAAGACCTGTGGTTTGTGAACATTAACACTAATTACCAGTGTCTCGCACGTCTGGATTGGATCGGTGTACTACTCAATTCGTTAAGTCAGGTGTCGTCAATCAAACGGGTCGCAACGTAACTGCTCAGATTATTTGATCGGTCGCCTCACCTAGGTACATAGTCTTCAATAATGGCGTTGATATGCGGTCGCTGCAAGGAGTCTGTGGATGATGGTGTGCGTTGTTCCTCATGTATGAAGCACTTCCATTTTGCGTGTGGTGCTATTACTGAACATGGATATCGTAAGCTGGGTGACCGCAAGTCTGCATGGAAGTGTAGCAATTGCAAATCGTCGAGTAAGACTCCTTCCAGTTCAGCGAGCTCACCAGTACCACCTGCCCCGCAAGGTCCCTTAACTTTGGAGAACATCATGCAGGAACTGAATAAGATTCAATCAACATTTGCACCCCTCCTCAACATAGCTACTGATATTCAAGCTATAAAGGATGATGTTAGCGAGCTCAAGACAGTGACTAAAACTTTTAGTAACCGTATCAAGACTCTGGAAGACAGGATTAAGCGAGTAGATCATCTTGAGAAAGAAATCGTTGCACTCAGTGTGCGAGTGGGGTCATTGGAGGATGAATTAAACTCAAAGGATCAGCTAATGCGTGCGAACAACATCGAAATTAAAGGTGTTCCCCAAAAGGCTAACGAAAATTTGTTCGACATAGTCACCAAGGTTGGTGCAGCAATCACGTACCCGGTTACGAAGACATGCATTAACTATGTGACGAGAATTCCGTCACGGGATAAGGGTGTAAACGCCAAGCCTATTGTGGTATCCTTTGTAAATAAATACATAAAAGAGGATTTTGTGGCGGCAGCACGTCTGAACAAATTTCTTTCACCTTCCGATGTTGGTCTGCAAGGATCTCATAAGATTTATGTCAATGATCATTTGACGGGCCGTATGAAACAACTGCTGTCTAAAGCTAAATCACTTGCAAATGAAAATAATTTTCAATTTGTCTGGGTCAAGCACGCCAAAATATTTGTTCGGAAAGATGCGATGTCGCCGCTGTTTACAATAACAAAAGAAAAAGACCTCGCAAGATTCAATGGGACATCAACCAGCACCTAACTCCTCATCAGTGTTTATTTTCGTTCATAAATACTGGCTCTATTTCTGCATTTCATAAATTGCATCATATATTTTGTTGCTCATTTGTGTGTGATGATGTTTTTCATAGCCTATTTTCCTTTGCGAATGTCGTTTATTTAAGGCTTTGCAGTCATATTTTTGTATTACTAATTAAGTGTATTGGTATAGCGGTCCTTCGGTTGAATTTCCCTGCTTGTCTACTGTTAGTTGCAATGTGCGGTGTGAGAAAGGTTATTTGTTGCTACCTTATTTTCGCGCATATAAAATATTGCTTGTTGATTTTTAGTTGTTTAATTTGTTTTATTTTTATTTTTTTAGTATATATTCATATATTTGTGAAAACTGTTTGTTTACGAGTGGTGATTATGAGTTGTTTTGTGAGGTTACCTCCTAATCGATTACTTGTGGTAAGTCTTAATTGTTATTGTATTTACGTTAATATGCGCACAAAATTAAAACAGTTACTATACATAGTTATTATTGTTCATAGTTTAAATGGCTAACATGGGTTATTTGAACATATATTATCAAAACGTACGGGGGCTACGGACTAAAACAGATGTATTTTTACGGAACTTGAGGTTGAGTGACTATGATATTATAACGTTAACGGAAACGTGGCTTTCGGATGGGATATCGGACAGTGAGCTATTTGATGACCGGTATATCGTTTGGCGTCGTGATAGGGATTATTCTCGGACTGGTCAGGCTCGTGGAGGTGGAGTGTTGATTGCGGTACGTCGTGGTCTTTTGGCTACTTGTAAACTTCAGTGGCAGTCTAGTGCAGAGGACATATGGATTACAATCACACTAACTGGTTATTCTAATAAAAATTTAAAACGCCAATCAGTCTTACAGTTACATATATGTACTATTTACCTATGTAATGAAAATAAAGGTAACTCTTTTAGTGTGCAGCTATATAATTTTATTAATAAACTTGCTGAAATTAGAAACAATAATCCATTAGACAAATTCATTATAATTGGCGATTTTAATATGAGCTCAATTGTTTGGGAACCGAGCAACCAAGGGTTGCAAGCAACTCAATTATCGAGCGACATGGCCATGGATTTTATCAACACTTTAAACTTTTGTTGTCTTGAACAATTCAATTACATACATAATAACTTCGGTAGAATATTAGATTTGGTCTTATCGAATGATGTTCTCTCAGTCTCTGCTAGTTTTGATTCCCTAGTACCGGAGGATCCGCACCATAAAGCGGTAGTAATTGCAGCCACTTTTGTGGAACTGTATCCACTGAACCCATCTAGACGCATTAAACACATGTATGGCCGTGCTGATTATGATAATATACGTTCTAAGTTGTCACAAACGGATTGGGAGGTTATGCTCTGCCATGGTTCTGTTGATGTGGCAGTTGATGCCTTTTATGATGTTATTTTTAGTTTAATAGAAGAATTTGTACCCAAAAGACGTCCAAAATTGACTAACTATCCACCATGGTACAACTCGGCTTTGTTAAAAATTTTAAAAGATAAATCAAAATTTCATCGTAAATTTAAAATCTATGGCAATAAATATGATGAACTTTCCTTTAGGACATTACGGGACCGGGCAAAGCAGGTTGAAAAAGATTGTTACGATAAGTATGTCGTCACTATTGAAGCCTCCATTAAAAGTAATCCCAAAGCATTTTGGTCTTACAATAAAAGCTTGCGTACCACATCATCGTTTCCAGCTTGTATGTCTTATCATGGTCAAACCTGCCAGGATGGGTCTGGAATTAGTGAGTTGTTCTCTAAATATTTTAAATCTACCTTTTTAGATTGTGACACTTCCGACTCTAACTCTGGCATAGGCCTCGTCAACCATGATCATACTGTTTTTGACAGTATAAATGATATTTCCTCGGTCGAAATAAAAAACGACGAAGTTTGTAAACTTTTAAGATCTTTGGATGTGAATAAGTCTGCTGGACCTGACGGCATTCCTGCTTTATTTTTGGTGAATTGTGCTGATGAGTTATCTGTTCCCGCTTCAATTATTTTTAAAAGGTCTATCAACGAAGGTGTTATGCCAACTAGATGGAAGACCGCATTTATAACCCCAATTCATAAGAAGGGACCCAAAGACTGTGTTGAAAACTATAGGCCTATTTCCAAACTATGCCACCTTGCAAAAGTGTTTGAAAGGATTGTTTATCGTCAAGTTTATAGTAGTTTGAAATTAGGTTTTAGCTCTCATCAGCACGGATTTTTGAAAAATCGCTCCACCGTGACGAATTTAGCTGTCTTCACGGATTATCTGACTGATCAAATGGATCGAGGTAATCAAGTTGATGCTGTTTATACAGATTACGCGAAGGCATTCGATCGTCTGGATCATAAAATGCTACTTTTAAAACTTCTGAGGGTGGGCATTAGAGGGGATCTTTTCAGATGGTTTTCTTCATATATTGAAAAAAGGTTGCAGGCAGTAGTCCTCAATGGATATATGTCTTCTTGGTCTAATATTCCATCTGGAGTCCCACAGGGATCTCTTCTGGGTCCTCTGTTGTTTATAATTTTTATCAACGATATAGGGCAATGTTTTTCCCATTCAAATTTTCTTCTATTTGCGGACGACATGAAAATATTTAAAATTGTCAATAATAATGATGATGCAGCCAAGCTTCAGGAGGATTTGGGAAGGTTGGATGCTTATTGCCACCTAAACAAACTCGACCTAAATGTTTCCAAATGTTTTTCTATTAGTTTTACCCGTAAAAAGAATCCATTTCGTTATAGCTATAAATTAAAAAATGAGAGGTTATCTATTCAACATGAAGCTAAGGATTTGGGAGTTACTTTGGACACTAAACTTTTATTCGATAAACATATTATTACCTGTATCAATAAGGCATCCCGTGCCCTGGGGCTTGTTATGCGGTCATCTAAGTCATTCAAACATATGAAAACTATCAAAATTCTTTACTGTGCATACGTCCGTAGCCACCTGGAGTACGCTAGTTCAATTTGGAACCCTCGCTATGATTCGTACATAAATAATATTGAAAAAATTCAGAAAAAATTTACACGTTATTTAAATTATAAATTCAGAATTCCTAAAATGTCTTATGAACAACGCTGCGCTGAGTTTCATTTTTTATCACTTTCTGTTAGACGGAATATTGCAGACGTTGTACTACTACTTAAGATAATCAGAAGTACACTAGATTGTCCTGATTTGCTGAGCAAAATTACTTTTAGAATACCTACACGGGCACCCCGAAACGATTCATACAAACCATTTAGCATCCCCTCCACTCACACCAACTATAGACAAAGCAGTTTTCTCGTAAGAGCTTGTATGTGTATTAATAATACTAATGCTAATATAGACGTATTTTTCGACAGCATCAATAGCATAAAAAAGGCGCTTACCGTTGTTGACGACTTGTCGACGATTCAAAATTAATGTTAATATGTTAAGTTTAGTTTTACTATTACTGTAAGGCCTGATTTTTCAATTCTCAGATAGGTTTTATCCGGCGAATGACATTGTCATTGTGACACATTTCATATGGAGAATCTGTCATTGTGTCAGAATTATTCTACGGATGGGCTTTGACTGACGATTGAAAAATCACTAGCCCTAAGTAGATATCTTAAATGTGGTAGCTTGTCAATAGCTTTTAGTTATAACTTTTGTTGTTATTTTTTTTACAATTGCAGCTGTTAGCTATCCTAAAATAAATAAATAAATAAATAAATAAATAAATAAATAAATAATATCTCAGTAATATATTTTTATTGTTTTGAATTTTGCATTCACAATGCTTTATATACACATCAAAAATGTCTAGAGATCAAGTACATTTTAAAGTACCTGTTCGGAATAGGCTGTATGGACAGTGTTTGCGTTGCCTTCAAACCAAAATAAAAGCGCGAACAGCTATATTTAATTTTAATTAAAAAATATTTCTTTTTAGATCTCAATTCAACGCGGACGTACTACTCGTATCAGGTAAAGTGTTAGTGCTAGTTACAAGATAAGATTTTACTAGAAAAGTCATAACCAAATTGGATAACCAAATGTCATAGGTTCGATTCCCACTCGGGCTTCCTGAGGCTGGTTGATTTATTCTAGTAAAATTTTAACTTGTAACGATTTATAAGGTAAGATTTAAAAAAAAAAATGTTGAAAAATTTTATTTTTTTCCACGAGCAGGATTTGAACCTGCACCCTTCTGACATACCGGGTCAGGTGCTCTTCCAATTGAGCTATCGTGGTTCTAACCAGCCCGCCACATTTGTGTTTTTTTTGCGAAAACACAACAAAAAAATTTGCGTTAAAAATTATTGGAACATAAGCATATTTTTTTATTGCCATAAAATTGTGTAAAATACATAGCAGGTGTTAAGCATATAATAATGGGAACAAACTATTTACCCTAGTTGGGCATGCAATTTTAGTAGGTAGGTACATGTTACATAGAAACAGCCGCTATGCTGTTTTTGTACCGAAATATTCAGTCAAACTGTAGAACGCCTCATCTATAAGCCATCTTATTAATTTAATTTTAAAACAGTTTAAATTTACTGAGGCTTTTTGATCTGTGGGCAGATGATTGAATACTTGCATACCAGTTACATAGGCACTCTTGTGATACATTGCATTATTAATATTTGGTAAAGACAAGTCATATGTATATCTCTTCCGTAAATTACAATGTTTTGTGCTTTTACGTTTAAAATACTGAATATTGCTTTTTATTGCATTATGAATACAAAATTCAAAAACAATAATATGAAAACATAAATGTTGAAAAATTTCCACGAGATTTCAACATTTATGTTTTTGTAATTTGCATTGTAACAAAATTTGCGTTAAAAATTATTTGAACATTTATAAATAGCTTGCTTGTAAAAATATTATGATCGGATGTTAGTGACGGTAGTTGTTAACATTGAATGGGCGCCTTTGGCTTTCAAAGTAAAAAGTGTTGAATAATTTCGGCGGGCTGGTAAGAACCACGATAGCTCAATTGGAAGAGCACCTGACCCGGTATGACAGAAGGGTGCAGGTTCAAATCCTGCTCGTGGAAATTTTTTCAACATTTGTTTTTGTAATTTGTTCGCAACAAAATTTGCGTTAAAAATTATTTTAACATTTAACAATAATATGATTTTTGGAACAAAACTCACCTGTATCGCTATAATTATGGTGTCGTTCTGCACCGGCCCGAAGATATCCTCATTGTAGATAGTCTGCGCTTCATTGTACCTGTGTATAGCTCGGAGAATGTCGGAGAGATTGCCCGCTGTGCCCGCCACCCGCTCTGTGGCGTTTGCTGAAATTTTATTTAATCTTTATTGTTTTGTTGAAGCGCCCAGGGCTTGATACAGTTACCAAATTCCCACTATAAGTACCGGTAAGCAGGGCTTGATACCGGTACCAAAAAAACCGGTATTTTTGGTACCGGTATCAAGCCCTGGCGCCACCCCGAACTCGATTACTATGCTCTTTCACTCGCACTTATGTAAACGCCTATTTGCTCTCAGTATTAGAACACCCACATTACACCGATCAAATGGTAAATACCTGTATAATCGATACCGGTACCAACTCGAGTATCGGTACTGTATCAAGTTAATTGGAACCGGTATCTGCAAAGAACCGGTATTTTAATACCGGTACCAACTAAAGTACCGGTACTATATCAAGATCTGTATTACCGGTATCTGAAAATACCGGTATTCCAAGCCCTACCGGTAAGTAACGTTATTTCTATAAAGGTACTGGTGATGTATGTAACGTTATCTGGAAAAGTATCACTACTTTTATCGTTACATATAACGCTTTAGCCAATCCGCGTAGGTTAGGTAATTTACCGGTAAAAATGCCGCTCAGGTAACGATACTAAGCATACCGGTAATTATTTATTTACCGGTATCTTCGTTTGACAAAAGTATCGATTTTATTTACATATAATTTTACGCAAATATTGTTGCAAACAAATTATAATTTGAAAAAGGACAAAGTGTTGAAAAATTCCACGAGCGGGACTCGAACCCGCACCACGGACGCGTTTAAGGAGGTAAACTAATAACTTATCTACATCCCTTTTAGTTAAAAAAGGTTATAGCAAACTTTAAAACACGCGAGTTATTACGCGTTTTAAAAAACTGAACTATCGGCATTTCGCATGTACTACACGCACGAGTAAGGCCAAGCGCACGCGCGGACAACGCCTCGCTAGTCGCTTCGCTCGCCCGCGTAGTAAATTGTAAATAAACAGAAATACCATTTCAGTTAGGAAAAAAGTAAAACATTAAGGTGGTGTTGGCTTCTTATATACCTCCTTTAACGCGTCCGTCGTCTAGCCAGTCACGGTGTATTGGCAAAATCGTAATTAATTATGGATTTATATTTTGGTAACTAGGCTAGGTTATTATTATTGGTTGTAGGATGAAAGCGGAAAGAATTATGGGTTGAAAAAGGAACAGATTATGGGTAGAAAACGGAATTATATTGAAGTGGGATGAAAAAGTGGGATGAAAACGGAAACACTCAACTTGTCGTATTTATAACTTGATGGTGTGTTGGAAACTTTTTCTGGTAACCTACATATGTTTGTAATAAATGAATAGTATCATACTTGTAACGTTCCTGTGATGAACTGTCAGGTATTTGTGCAGCTCAGGTGGAACCAGCGCCAGAACTTGTTCCGATGTCTCGTTGGCGTTCATCAGCTCCTCTGCAAAACGGAGAAGGTTAAACTCACAATCATAATCATCATCATCAGCTCATATGATGTCCCCACTGCTGGGGCATGAGCCTTCCCTATGGATAGATAGGGAGAACGGGCCATAAACCATCACGCGGGTCCAGTGCGGATTGGTGGTTGTTAACGAGTGGTAACGCAGCCGGGACCAACGTAAAGCCACGTGCCTACACGAAGGAGCGAGAGATGATACACTTTTGGTCACCCATCTGATGACCGGCCTTTGCGAAAGTTGCTTAACACGTTGACTGCCTCAAAACCAGACGCAATAGAAATTTAATTGTCGCCACTCACATGTGCGGGGTCCGTAGGGTTCCCACCTCTCCCGGAATTCCGGGAGTCTCTCGGAATTCAGCAATGAAAATTTTAATCTCCCGGCTTCCGGAAGGAAATTCAATTAAACACATTTCTCCCGGAATTTCAAACTTACGCGCGCTGGCGTAATGATTGAGAGTGCGAAGATCATAGGAGCGCGCGCGGCATCGGTCTGCTGGTCATTGCGTCAGCTTCGGGGTCGTTTTCAATCTCTCACGTCTGTATCAAACGCCGCTTGCGAGCGTGTTTTTTTTTTAGTTTATAAAATTGTTAACAAAATCATGTATACCAATACTACATTTTCAAATATCAATCAAATACATAAGAGAAGCAAACGGAGACCTTATCATCTTGTTTTCTAACATACCTTTGAGGGAGCACAGCTCTTTAACAAACTTCCATCGAACATTGAGAACGCGGATACTCTCGGAGCATTTAAGGCGAGATTATCCAGACATATTCTTTCGGACTATACCTTGCTACGGAACTGAATACGCGAGGTGTCTGTGCACTCGATGCTTGTACATTCTGGATAGGCTACTTTTAAATTTGTTTTTTTAACTTTTTTCTTTTGATATTTGTTTGAAATTGTAAGCTACTTCATTTATTTTGTTTTTATTTAGATTGCCACGATGCAAATTTGTACTTAAAAAACGACGGGTTGCACTCTGGGAGTGCCGGCAGAAGTGAAAACTTGAATATTAACGTTGTGCATTTTTGATATTTTGGAATAGTTAGGGAATAATTTTGCACGAATTGCTTTAACTATCAGTATAAAAGTACTCTCATTTATGTGGTAGAATACAATATTTATTTATTGGGCTATCGTACACAAACATGACAATTTATATTACATTAAAAAGTTATATTAAGTTATATTAAAATTTTATATTACGCCGCGCCAGCTGTCTACTCTCCATCCGTCTTACGAATTTTCGATCAGGTCACGTGTCCTGACGCGAGTTTAACATTTTTTACCCATTCCAAAAAAAGTGCACAACGCCGCTAAAGAAGTTTTCACTTCAAAAATTTCTTCTCAAGTAAGTGACATGTATGTCTTTTATGAGAATAAAGTTCTATAACCAGTCTGTTGAGGAAATTTAACAGTGTCAGTGGATGTGTAGACGTGTGTACAATATACGATTATAGTAATAACTTGTATCATTCAGCACGCCCGCCCACGACCAACTTTTGGTAGCACCGACAATCGATTTTTTCGCAGAGGTTTTATCACCTATTCTTTCTTTTAGTTGATGGCTTCGTGCGATTAGCACATTTAGCCAGTGTCAAAGTAATTTTTCTTACAAGTAATACTTAAAATAAACAATATTTCTTTCCTGTACGGTGATGATGAATGATAATAGAAATGAGAAGTGAGAAATGATATACCCCCCAATTCCTCGAGTATCTCAGTAAAGATGTGGGGCTTTACTAACTCCTCGGGCGGACTTCTTGAGAGAATTTGAAAAGTGATGTGCACTGTTTTGTTTCATTTGCCAACACTCATGCACACTCACGAACACTTATCGGTTAATAATCCACCATTATTTCATATTAACATTTGACATAACACAAATTTTACTGTTTCTCTTCAGTTTCCCGCCAAGAAGTCCTATCACCTATTCAATGACCGACTTTTTGTATGTGCGTTGCAACATAGGACTAGAAAATAGTATAGGCTGGCCGGTGGCTGCACTTTGGGATGGGTTAGGTCCTTGAATACCGTTAAAAAAGTAATTTTTTTTATACGTAGTACGGCAAATGACTCCATTTCACCTGATGTTCGTGAATATGGAATCCAGATGCGACGACAACTGGTGCAGCGTGAAAACAACGCAGCATCAGTTATAAAAAAAAAAAAAATATACCCTCACTCTGCCGGCCCACAAGGTGCCTCTTCACGCCTCGTTTGAAGGACCCCATATCATAGAAAGGAGGGAAAACGTGTGCTGGCAAACTAGTTCATGTTTTGGAGGTTTCCTTGGTATCGTTACCTGGGTGGCACTTTTAGAGCCCTCGCCCACGTCCGATGATTAACCGGTTATTGAGTCGGTGAAAATGAAACGTATAAAATTCTATGTTGCAACGCACATGTCCTACGAAATATCGGTCACAAAACCGGTACTAAAACCTCGGCGAAAAAATCGGTTCGATTATCGGTAATAGTCGGAGAGTTTGAAGTGGGAGACCTATTCGTACGTGTTCGCACGAGAGAGATTCGTACGAAAACGCATGCAAAATGTGACCGGCTCTCCCACACAGATAACACGTAATCAATAAGGAATGACCGTTATGAACGTGATAGTAAAATAACTAAAAAAACAACACAATGACATGTTTACACAAAAAAAAAGACAATTTTCCCATCGACGTATCTACCTACGTAATTTATTTATCCATTAATAATTACAACGGTCAACACCAATGGGGTATTTGACAGGTTTTAGAAAAATATGTCTAATGCTTCATTATAGCATAATATATTTGCAATTTGATTAATTCGTTGTGAATTTCTTTATTTTTCATGAAAATCGCCATTAAAATTCAAATGAAAAAAATAACCGTCAAAACGATGCATGCAGGTCACGTGATGACGTGACGTCAGTTGCATGTAAACAAACTGTTAAGCTGTCAAATCACACCGTACAAAACTTCGAGTGACATCTTTGATTTGCTTGCAAATGACGTCACATCACGTGACCAATCCCGTGCGTTTTCGATCACGTGGTCAATCATAAAAATTTAATTATTTTATAAATGATTTTTTATAATAATTATACTTATTTTAAAGTTATGTGCTGGATGAATTAGTTAAAAAAAATGTTTATTGTTAAGTTAACAACAGTTTGATCTATATTTTCATTGTAGTCAAATATATTGCAGTAAATAGAACAGACGATAATAAAATAAATAACAAAAATACAAAATGACAAAAACAAAATATAAGCAAGGACTTTTATCCAGGCCCATCGAATAGCGGGTTGAAAATGTAGGGGGAGCGGGGAGGATACATATGTATAATGGTAGATGGGGGTGCGCAAGCCACTTAATTTATTGGATGACCCAGTTATGACCGAAAGGACAAATACACATGAAAAGCTGAAGGGAAATAACAACCAAACATTAATTATAAATAAATCAATTATTTGGGTAATTAAAAATAAAAAAACTTAATTCAATTTAATTGAAAAAAAAAATATATCTTTCAGTTATAAGGCCATTTAGCCGACTTGTAATCATGTATGTATGTTTATTATTTTCTCCTTTATTTATTTTCTTTTTTAAAACTAGATTTTTACAATATTTTAATATAAAAACAATAAAACATTATAAAAACCTAATCCTAGAGTAACACCAGCAGCGGGGCAGGGCCCAAGCTACCGGGGAATCGACCGCCTTATTCTCTCGCTTTCAATCGCTTTGAAGGCGAGGCGAGGAGGAGGCGTCATCTTGTCATTTCGAAAGCAATATAAAAGCAATATCGAAAGCTATAGGCTATAGCTTTCGATATTATTTGATATTATATTTCGATATTATATTAGAAAGCGAGGCTGAAAGCGAGAGCGTTAGGCGGTTGGGGGACAGGGCTGCAGAGTGAGTGAGTGATAATTATACATATTTTTACTAGGCAAGATTGTGAACCTATTTAAAAAAATAGTTAAATGATAATCTAAATTTTTACGTGTCTGTGTTTTTGTTTTTTGTATGTATCATAAAGTATTATACTTACTTATTTAATTCTATCTTCTTTAAATATTATAATTTAAAAATGTTGTCCGTTTATTTGGGCGCATAAAAATAACTCCAATGATAATTGTAACTAATTCTCATTCTGATTTTTACAAATATGCCTTTTGTTCGCACAAGTGTATCCTACCTTTCTTTTTATTTGTTCTACCAGCAAAGTTACTAAAATCTGCAAATTTCTAATTTTTACCAAGATTAAAAGGTGGTGTTTATCTGAATGCAGATATTTTTCTATAATACAAACAAACAAACTCGCCATTTTTTCTAAATTACAATAAAATACATTCTAACCATATTTACACGGATACATAATTTTGCCATTTTAATACACATAATATATATCTTCTATAAACCAAAACAATTTGACAAAGACAAAGACAAATAAACAAAAAACAAGAAACAAAAATAAGAAAAAAAACTGAAACCTGTGGCCGGTTTAAAATGGTTCGAGGTGTTAGCGGCATTTTGCGGTATTTTAATGTCATCGGAAAACTCTGAAAAGGTAAGTAATGTTATGATGATGTAAAAAAATACAATAAATAAATGTAGGCGAATTTTTTTTTAAACCATGAAAGTTTGCACCAGTGCCTGACACAGTAACCCAATGTTCGACACCAATGTTCGTCGCCAAAAAATAACAAAAAATTTAATTGAAATAATTACTAAATTTTACTAGGAGTCGTCAAATGATTTTTTATTTATTGTTGTATTGTCGTTTTATTTGACTACCCAGCAGGGTTATTACCGAAAAAAGCAACCAGTTGTTATATAGTTGCGGTTGATAAATTGGTATTATGGACACAAATTGCTCAATGATCGCTCGCTTTGTGCATTTGCGATTAAAATGTATGTAATAATTTAATTACATGCATTCAGCGATTTGTGTCAGTAATTGAGGTTGCCACCTTTTTTCAGGACGAATTAAATCGCTCAATGTGCACACGAATACAAACACACAAACGAAACAGTGCGCACGAATTAGTTCGCATCAAACAACAAGACTCGTGTCGGGAACATTTCAAAAAGCTTGGTATTTTAACAGTTCCGAGCTTGTACATACTTATACTTTTGACGAATTTTGCTAAATATGTTTGTGAATTCGAATCGTCAGAAGAAAGAAAAATTAGGGAAAGTACAAGAAGAAAGGACTTTAAAAATAAATTTATTCCTCGATTAGAAGTAGTCAAACAGTTTACTCATTATCAGTCAATTCGAATATTTAATAAGTTACCAATTGAATTTAAAAAAATATTGTATAAGAATAGCTTCAAATTAAAATTGAAAATGTTCTTAGTAGAACAATGTTATTACCTTTAGATTAATTTATTGTGAAAAGCTGTAACTAGTACTTATAAAATGAATCAATATGAAATGAAAATAAGTGACATTGTACTTTGTACGTTATTGTTTTTATATTGTGTAATGACTGCGTTTTGTTTGTGTTTGTTTTGTGTTTATTTGAGATTTAATTATTTGTCATTTATTTTAATTTTGTAACATGATTAATTCAATAATTCTATATAATTAAAAGAAATTGTAATTTAAATGAACCTTTATGTATTCAACAAAATGTATATTGTTTGGAATAAATGAATTGTATTGTATTATATTGTATTAGGGCCACCGCAGACATGCTACTTTTAGCATCGGCGCGGTGATTGGCGATTCAGTCGCATTTTAGAAGCTGAATGCAGCGACCACACATTCCACACCGTACACTTAAAAACGCCAAACGCGGCGATTGAGTCGCTTTTCGGAAGCTCGACACAGCTTCTAAACGTTACACTCCGCACACATACGGATGCCCGGTCGCATCGAGTTGCATCGAGTTGCCGATCCAGCATCGGAGCAGTCGCTAAAACGCGCGATTCCGATACCGCGTTCGAACCGAACGCATGAAGCCGCGAAATCGCGATGCTGCATCGATAAGAATCTCACGATTTTACTGCGATCGATTTTACAGAGAGTCGCCAAAACGTGATTCAGCATCGACACAGTCGCAAAATCGCCGATCGCCGATGCTAAAAGTAGCCATTTTGTTAGAACAAAAATAAAGTACATATCATAAAAAAAGAGTATTTATTTATTTGTCATTAAAAACGTATTTTTTGTTGCCCTTTGCGACATTTAACAAATATTTTAAACCAGATTATTTAATGATTTAGTCTCATAAGTACTCATAACCAGTAACGAGCCAGTAACAATCAGTTTTTCGTAAATAGAGTATTTTAGCGTACTTTATTAGTGTCGTAGATTATAAAGTACGCCTACATGAAAAAGAGGACAATACTTTATTTTAGAGTACGGGTGGCAACCCTACCGTAATACCAGTTTATCAACCGCAACTAGACCAGTCCATCATCATCCATCATCAGCCCATTTGTGTCCCCACTGCGGGGGCACGAGCCTTCCCTTTGGATGGGTAGGGAGAACGGGCCATAAACCACCACGCAGGCCCAGTGCGGATTGGTGGTTGTTAACGACTGCTAATGCAGCCGGGACCAACGGCTTAACGTGCCTTCCGAAGCACGGAGGAGCGAGAGATGATACATTTTTGGTCACCCATCTGATGACCGGCCTTTGCGAAAGTTGCTTAACCTCAGCACTCGCAGACCGGGCGAGTTAACCGCTGCGCCATCGAGCTCCTCGAGAGACTAGACCAGTCGCGTTGCAATAATTAACAACTGGTTGCTTTTTTGGGTAATAAGGCCTGCGGGTCAATTTTTTTATGATTAAAGGTAGCGTCGACTGTCGATCACTGGATCCTGTCGAAAACTGGCGCTACTACCCCAGTATGTCTCCATCAATCTGCTAATGGCAATGGCGAAACCTACAAAACCAACGCTTAAGCCCACATACGAATATTACTTATAATAACTAACCCTTTTAAGGCGAAGGGTAAGGCACACTAGCGCCACCAATTGATAATAGAACAATTACTAACGGACCGGATCTTTTTTTAAACATTGCGTACCGTCCGACAACAGGAAAGCATCCATAGTATTTATTTAATAACTGTGCACTACTTTTTGTTGCGTGGTTTATTCACAAAACGGGCTATCGCATTTATTCACAAACAATGACCACTGTTGGTTTTAGCGAATGAATACAAAAACAAACATAAAAGTAGTGCACAATGATTAAATAATAGATGTTTGCCTAGTGTCGGAAGGTCCGCAATGTTTGAAAAAAAGTCCAGTTTAGCAGTTTCTAATTAAATCCATTAGCGGCGCTAGTGTGTAAGGCAAGGTGTGTGTTTTCAGGTGATCTAATGTCCGAGAAATGAATAAACAGCACAATTGCGAGGCCCCACCATTGTACTAATGTCATAGTTACCAATATTGATATCATAGTCTGAATCAAAATCTGGAAACAAAAATAAAAAGTGTGCCTTTAAATGATCATTATCATCATCTTCATCTCCAGCTCATTTTAAATCCCCACAGCTGCACGAGCCTCCTATAGGTAGAAACACCATAGAAAAAACGGCCCGTAAACCAGCACTCGGGCCCAGTGCGGAACTCCTCATGACTCATGCTAGCCTGGTACTTCAACCACCTCACGGCCTCACTCCGAGTATGTAGCTCCAGGCATACCTACTACCTTGCGACTCATGCTAGCCTAGTACTTTGGACTTTCTGTTTTGCTAATTTTATGTCCCCACTGTTAGAGCACGAGCCATCCGGGCCCAGTGCAGAACTCCTTATGATTCATGCTAGCATGGTACTTCAACCACCTCATGGCCTCACCCCCAAGTATGTAGCTCACTCCAGGCATACCCCCCTGTGACTCATGCTAGCCTGGTACTTTGGATTTTCTCTCTAGTTAATTTGATGGCCCACTGCTGGGGCACGAGCCTTCCCTATGGATAGCACCACAGGAAGAACGGGCCATAAACCACCATACGGACCCAGCGCGGATTGGTGGTTGTTAATGCCCGCTAATGCAGCCGGGACCAACGGCTTTACGTGCTTGTGATGATAAAGCTTTAGTGACCGGCCTTTGCGAAAGTTGCTTATCTTCAGCAATCCCAGACCGAGCGCGTTAACCACTGCGCCATCGAGCTCCTCAATCTTTAATGAATGAAAGAATATCTAATGATGCTGCGTATTATTTTATTAGAATTACGACAATATAGGTATCGTGGCACCAGTGTTCGACACTTTAAGCCCAATCTTCGACATAGTTTTCGTCTTCAAAAAAATAACATAGATTTTCATTGAAATTTTACAAAATGACAATTACAGTTACAGATTTTTGTTGCTAAAGTCAAAAACAGTTGCTAGGTGTTGCTAACAGTTGCAAACGTTTTGAATTTTAAATCTAAGGTATGTGAACTTCTACTTAATGAATTAGAATAATGAACTGTCTTAGAGTCCTAATTATTATTATTTTTTATATGTGTCAACTAGTAGTGGAAACTTTTCTGATTACTGTGTAACTTGTCTGTAACATTTTTTATATTTACTATTTTGTATTGTTTGTTTCCCAAATAAAATAAAATAAAAATAAAATAAATAAACTTTACTTGAAACGGTGACTTATTATCACGCCAGTGATTTTTGCTTTTGGAAACAAAAAAAATACATCACCAGGCTCCGCCGCTAGAAGAACACACCTATTTTTGTCTCTTTCTACAGCATTCAAATTCTTTATCGCCTGAAAACATGTGTAAATTCAATCGCCTGAAAACACATGTAAATTCAATTATTTAGTGCGATGGCCAAGTCTCAATATATTTATATAAAACATTAAAGAATGTTATAGACCACGATCGTGGTCTTAGAGACTGGACGTATTAAGACAGAAAGTCGCTTAAGTAGAGACTGAATAAATTAATAACCGACTTGGTATTACATGGATCTCACAACTTTTTACCGCAGAACAACTGAGTTGCGAGACTTGGTTTTTTTTGACAAGTATTGTTTTTGGTGGGATCCACAATATTTCGGGAATGTCCATATTAATACAACGTATCGCAAGTACATAAAATTGCTCTCTACCTATTCCGATCACTGTTCATAATTATAGTCGGTAGCTACCGACTATTCTTTGTCCATCCAAAGGTTGTCTGGAAGAGATCACTCTTAGTGATAAGACCGCCCGTTGTACGTGTATTTTTATGTAATTTTTTGTCAAATGTTTTATTTTTGGTGTACAATAAAGTTTATTTATCTTATCTTATCTTATCTTATAATTTTTATTTAATTTTTAATTTTACGGGTAAGCACAGTAAAACTGACGAGATAGTAAGAGAACTAGCCAGGGAACCGTGATCAGGCATTCGATAAAAATAAAGGCAACAACAACATTTTAATTATTCAAGTTTTGTCTGCAACTTCAGGCAAATCAGCCATTTTATTCCAATTTTTTTTTTTTCAATTTTTTTTCACTGCTAATGAACGATTAAAAAGGAAAAGAGCGTCGATCATTATTTCCTATCAAACACTAGTGCCACTAAATAACCTATTAAAGAAAAAAATAATATATAAATGTTAAAATAATTTTTAACGCAAATTTTGTTGCGAACAAATAACGAAAAACACAAATGTTGAAAAAAATTTTTGTGTGTGTGAAAAAATGTGGAAATTTTTTCAACATTTGTGTTTTTTTTTTAAATAATATATAGATAAGAAGTTATATTTATGATTATTGCTATATATAATTTTACGCAAATTTTGTTGCGAACAAATTACAATTTGAAAAAAGACAAAGTGTTGAAAAAACTCCACGAACGGGATTTGAACCCGCGCCCCTAGTTGGTAGTGTTACAAACACTGTCTTTTTTCAAGAAGTTATATGTTAAATTATGAATGTTTTACGTGAATATGAATAAAATAAATCTATGTTTTTTCTCTCTTCATTTCTTTACTACGTAAAAATTGTGACATTAAGGCGACGACACACTGAAAAAACGCAACAACTTTCGCCGAATAGTTAAGATTATAAGTATAATATGACTCACGAATCTGAAATGTTGATATACGTAAATTCATGTCTTTATCATTGAATTTGCTTGCTCAAATACACGACACGATTGCATAATTTTGACTCGATCATAATTATTTTCGGAAACACCACTAAAAATCACTATTGTTGAAATTACAACAAAATTACTTTTTTATAGATAATTTTTTGGTTCTGTTAATTTGCTGTCTCAATTGTCGCAGGCGCTCGACCTTATGTCAGCGCCTGTAATGACAAGCCTTTTCGAATGTTCCCAATCGAGGTGTCGCCTTAATACATAATACAATACACTGATTGATACTATATGCCAATATATAACAGATGTGAATGCAAAATTCAAAATAAAAAAAAAACTATATGGCTTTCATGTAATAAAATGATGAAAACGCAAACCCTGATAGGTCTATTAAAGTTTGTTCATTATAGCTTGGTGCCTGTGACAGAAGTCATCAAAATCAAAGACGTGACTTTGTAAAAGCGTATGAAATTATTTGACTATATTAAAATAACATTATTATATATAATCCATCACTTAATATACTACAGTTACTTTTGTGTTTCTACTTTATATGTTAGATTAGTTTTATCCGAATAAACTCCCCCCATAACACACATTTATCATAATTTTAAAACATACAACAAAATAAAGTCTCCCTTGACCACGAACCCTGCAAAGGGTAAAAAGTAATATGTAAAATAAACGCGAGTAGATCCGTAAAAGTTGTTTCATTTCAATAAACGTACTCCTTTACAAGGTCATGTCATTACAAATAAATACCAGTGTTGGGATAGTACACCAAGTGAAGTTCAATTGATATTCAATAAGCAATCGATTAAATTGAACTTCATATTTTTCATCCTAGCTGTATTCATTAATTTGTTAGTCTTTATTTATTTTTCTTGAATATATGACGTTTTTACAGAACTTCTAAAAATAAGAAAAGAAAATCAATTGGCACATTTTAACTGGTGCAGTAGGAAGAGTACTTCATTAGGATAATGATATTCAATTGATAACCTCAATTATCATTTGATGCAATTAGGTACCTCAGCATTGTCTCAACCCTAGGCATGCCAATTTGACATCTGTCACGGGTATCAAACTATATTGAACAGACTATAAAATCTGAAATCACTTCCGATTTACATACATAATTGTTTGTACACTATCATCATCTTCATCATCACCAGCTCATGTTATGTCCCCACTGCTGGGGTACGAGCCGTCCATATGGGTGAAGACACCATAAGGAGAACGGACCATAAACCACCACGCGGGCCCAGTGCGGATTGGTGGTTGTTAACGACTTCACATGGCCTTCCGAAGCACGGAGGAGCTCGATATACTATTGTATGGGATCCCGAATTGTGAAATAACTTTTACTTATAAACAAATTCAACTGCTATGTGGTCTAGTGGGTAAGTCCAGCAGTCTAAGACTTATAAGTCCCGAGTTCGATTTCCAGCGGGGGTACATATTTGTGTACTCGGTTTTGTTGATGGTAGAACCTGTTTGTCCATCTGGCTAGTTACCACCACTTTATCTAAATATGTTGCTATCAATGTTAGTTACAATAGCATTGTTGTGTTCCGGCAGCTGGAGATAAGATAGACAGTGCCTCGGTAGTTGAGAATTCCGAATCGGCCAACGGCTTTACGTGCCTTCCGAAGCGTGGAGGAGCGAGATGATAAATTGTTGGTCACCCATCCGATGACCGAAGTTGCTTACGCTCAGCACTCGCAGGCCGGGCGCGTTAACCACTCCATCGAGTTCTCGATTATTTTTATTATTATTATTAAAATGAATATTGAAAGAAAACGAACCTCCATCCCTGTATATCCCACCGCTCGATGCCGACAGCATGATCTGTACCCACAGGCAGAACAGACCAAGTATCACGAATACACGCACGACCGAAGCATATTTGAGCCGTGGCATCGTTCACACGACAGATGGCGCTGACATTTTTCACGTCAGCTACCTCCTTTCTAGTTCCCTCCGCATTTCATAGATGGTGTTGTACGCTCAAGTGTGTGCTGCTACGGCTCACTGCGTAATGCCAGTTTCATTTGGTAGATGGCGCTGCTAGTTGACTTTTCAGTTCACTCTTCATTAAATAGATGGCCCTAATTCAACACTATTTTAGTTCACCTTCCATTGGATAGATGGCATTAGTTACTATGATATTTACTAAAACTCCTCTTCAGTTCGAGTTTTGTTTACTAGATGGCGTTAACTCATGCTTGACTAGTTTCACTTTCTTGATGTGCTGTGCGATCTGAAATTAAAAAGAGACAATACATTAAAATAAATAAACAACTTTGAGGGCTTCTTGGCGGGAAAGTGAAAAGTAATGTCTGCGGTTTTGCTTTATTTTCTAAAATGTATGATAAGTCGAATATTAATGTGAAATAATGGTGGACCGTTAAGAGCCCTATTACAAATTTCCACTCTGCGAGAATAGGTATATTGAAGCGTCCCGACTACTCATTGAAGCTCGCGAGTCCACAATACTGTGTCGAAACTACGACCAAGCGATTTTGATAGTTTTCCCAAAGTTTATAAGTATGTTTTAGTATTTCTATGGAGTAATTCGTTATCGCTATACCCGCACATTTTTAGTGTGCCATGGAAGTATGTGAAGAAACAGATTATAATATGAAGATGATATCATAAATGAAACAGATGATAATTTGTTAAAAATAAAATTTATTTTTTTACTTAGTACTTTATCTAGCAAAGGACGTTTTTCGTTTTATATAAAAATTAAAGCTTAGATTAGAATAAAACTAATTACAATTTACATGGGAGTATAAAACAGAACTACCTATTTGCCAAATTTCAATCAAATCGATCCAATGGTTTTGGTGTGAAAAAGCAATAGAAAGGCAGAGTTTTTATTTCAGATTTAATATTACGACCTTTATTTTCTTAAGTTTACGCGACCACTTCACATTGAAATGAAACTACTTTTACGGATCTACTCGCGTTAATTTCACACATTACTATAGATAATGTTTATCCTGACGTTTCGAACCCTTTGCAGGGTCCGTGGTCACAGGGAGACTGAGGTGTCGGTCGTCTCATAATTAGTTAGTAGCTTGTATACCCTCATTTAAATTTAATCAGGTGCGTTCCGTTTTACGCAGAAAGAGCTTACAGTATCTTTTGGTCTGGCAGTATGGTATTGGGGCTGGGATTTAATATTGTGTATGATGGGATCCCAGGCCGGTGGTAGATTCCAACCATCTTCTCTATTGAAGTCAGGATGTTTTTTAAATTCAATAGCCTCGCGTATTATCCTAGGGATGAACCATTGTTCTCTAGCGAGAATTTGTGGTTTATCAAGTCTGATGTAATGGTTCGGCCCCTCTAGGGAATGTTCGCATACGGCAGACTTATTTTTGCGCCTATGCTTGACGTCAGCTATATGTTCTTTAACGCGGGTTCCTACACATCTCTGTGTTTGCCCGATGTAAGAGAGTCCACAGTCGCAGTCCAGTTTGTACACGCCTGCATTTTGAAGGGGTATGTTGCACTTGACTGGTCATAAAAATTGTTTGATCTTCGACGGCTTGAAGTAAGTGTTGATTGAAGCTCACTTTTAGATATGTCCAATCTTGTCAGTGACACCTTTCATATATGTAGGAAGTACAGCAGGTTGGCGCTTAACTGTGGTTGGTTTATTGCGTTTTCTGTACCGAAACTTTCAGTTTATTATCCTGTAGTACGTGCTTGACATGCTGAAGCTCAGCAGCCAGGTGTTGGGTGTCACAGATGCCGCGTGCTCTCTGAAACAAAGATTTTTTGCAATCACAATGTAACACGCTTTTATTTATAAAGAATTTTTTTCTTATTATCAGGTTTTAAATTAATTTTATTTTTTAGTTCTTTTTTTATTAATTAGTAATAAAAATTTGTTTTCAAAAAGTTTTTTTTCTTCTAATTTAATTTTTAACTTTTTAGTATTTTTGTAGGGGGATAAGGGCTTTAGTACAACAGGGTTAGGTTACCCTGGTACCCTGAGGCGCAAAGTTAACGATATGGCATGTTTATACACCCTCATACCATTCAGCCCTCGGCACGTGCTCACTTTGGCATTGGGTCATCCATCTAATCCATCTAACCAAAGACAGAATCTACATTCATAACAAACGGAACGAACGAACCTATTTTCCCGAGTTCCTATGAACATCTTCCAGCTCCATCATCAGATCCTGGTTATCATCTAGCACCTAAGTACTCGTCAAGACGGATCAAACGAGTCCAAACTCGAGGGGGTTGTGTCGTTTATCTACCGAATTCCTATAGCCACCTTCCAGTTTCATCATCAGACCCCGGTTACCATCTAGCACCAAGGTAGTCTTCAGGACGAATAATACGAGCCCAAACTCGATGGGGTTGTGTCGTTCAATTACCGAGTTCCTATGGCAATCTTCCAGCTCCATCATCAGATCCTGGTTACCATCTAGCACCAAAGTACTCGTCTAGACGATTGATACGAGCCCAAGCTCGATGGGGTTGTGTCGTTTAATTACCGAGTTCCTATGGCCATCTTCCAGCTCCATTATCAGACTCTGGTTACCATCTAGCACCAAAGTACTCGTCAAGACGGATCAAACGAGGGCAAACTCGATGGGATTGTGTCGTTTAACTACCGAGTTCCTATGGCCACCTTCCGGTTCCATCATCAGACCCTGGTTACCATCTAGCACCAAGGTAGTCATCAAGACGAATAATACGAGCCCAAACTCGATGGGGTTGTGTCGTTTAATTACCGAGTTCCTATGGCCATCTTCCAGCTCCATCATCAGATCCTGGTTACCATCTAGCACCAAAGTACTCATCAAGACGAATCATACGAGCCCAAACTCGATGGTGTTGTGTCGTTTTATTACCGAGCTCCTATGGCCATCTTCCAGCTCCACCATCAGATCCTGGTTACCATTTAGCACCAAAGTACTCGTCAAGACGGATCAAACGAGTCCAAACTCGATGGGGTTGTGTCGTTTAACTACCGAGTTCCTGTAGCCACCTTCCGGTTCCATCATTAGACCAGCTCCATGTCAATAAGTTAAGTTTTAGGTTATTAAATAAAATACTGAGTTCACGTTTGCATGCCGTGGCAACCTTTAATTAAGTCAGCACTTAGAATGAGATACAGTTCACTTACATAAGTCTTTTGTAGTGTATGCCTTGTTGGTTGTCCTAATAAATAAAATAAAAAATAAAATAAAATAATATTGCATTGGTATCCGATTTACACATGCATGCAAAATTTCAGCTCAATCGGTAACCGGGAAGTGGAACAAATTTAATATGCAAGATTTGATTACAGACACCGGGACATAAATAATAATAATAATAAATAAATGTTTCCCACGGGTCTCTATCGTATCGCCTAATTTTTGTACGCCTAATTTGCAATGGCACCCAAACGAAAAGCCTAAAATTTTTTCGCCTAATTTCACTCTTCAGAATCGTGTTTGCCCTAATTTCACTTCGCCTAACTTTTTATCGCCACATTGTCATTTACCAAATGCGTAATTTGGCAGAACAATTCGTAATTCCTAAAGTTTACAATTCCTAAATATTAATTCGCACAAAATTAAAAATAAAACATGCAACATGCATGCAGACATGCAGCATAACATGCAGCATGCATGCAGACATGCAGCATGCAAGCAGAAACACAGCATGCGTGCAGCATGCATGCAGATATGCAGCATGCGTGCAGGCATGCAGCATGTAAGCATGCAAGCAGGCATGCATCATGCAAGCAGGCATGCAGCATGCAAGCAGGCATGCAGCATGCATGCAGGCATGCAGCATGCATGCAGGCATGCAGCATGCATGCAGGCATGCAGCATGCATAGTTTCCGTCACGGCTTCGGCGCTGCGGGGCTCCGGCGGTCCCACGCGAGCTTTTATATTGCACTCTAGCGTAGGGCAGACAAGACTACGTGGAGTCGGGTTTGCAGCGATTCACTTCTGTCAATTTATTTTCTCAATAAAATTCTATGCTTTTATTCCAATACATTATTGGCACATTTCATTTTAGATATGCTAAAATTAGAGCTCTTATAAATTTTGCGAAATAATCGTTATGCCAAAATAAAGTTATACCAATATAGTTTAGGCTATTTTACATTAGACATTCTAAAATTAGGCCTTTCAATTCTTAGGCCAAACTATAATGGTGGCAAAACAATTTTTAGGCGAAACAATAATTGTACGTTTTAAGTTTAGGCCAAAACGGTTTGGCCAAACCATATTAGGACAAACAATTTTAGGCGAACCGAAGGGCACCCGTTTCCCACACTCACACCAATTATCTAGCCCCAAGAAAAGCTTCCTTAAGAAACTTGTTATATGGTTAACTAGACAACGGATAAACATACATAATATACTTAAATACATACTTATTATACATAGGAGACACCCAGACCCGAAACAATTTAGAAAAACAGGTATTTCTAAATTGATCCGACCGGGGATCGAACCCGGGACCTAAGAGATGGCGACACCATGAAAACCGGTGTGCAAGCCACTCGACCAAGGAGGTCGTCAAAGTCACATTTGAAACTAAATAAAAGCTTGTAAAAGAATTATACTTACTTGATCAAAACTTGGTAGTCGCACTATACATACACTGACGATGACGCTCGATCGATATTGGCGCGAAGAAATTCGACACAGGTCCAACACTGAGCAGCGCTCGCGCTGTACTGAGTTCGGACGGCCGGTGCATCGCATTTTGTAGTAATTTTGCAGTTGTATTTATCGTTTTTTATCGAAATAGGAGAATAAATTCATGCTTAAAAATTATAAAATCTTTATTCCTCATGAAGTAACCATTATTCTGGTATAAATTTTGTTCAATAATATTATCGTAGATAGGAGAAATTCACAGTTAGTTAACTTAAAGCTATTTTCGAACTTTTTTGGTTTAGAATAAGATTTTTTTTCTATATAAAATCAATGAAATCTAAAAATTCCGAGGCCGCTACAAACTATTGGACTATATAAGAGATAACATATTTTTTTTTTATTTCATTTGTTTAGAACAGTAGTTCAATCTAGGAGCTCAAAAAAGTGGCTTCGCGCATTTTATGAAAATCGTTCTCTGCAATTTTGGGTTTAATTAAAAAGTTAAGCAAAATTTACAAAAAGCGACCGCTACAAACTATGCCAATAGCTATTTTACACTATTCAATGAATCAAAATTGTTAGTGTATTGTTGTTTCTGAGATCAAGAACGCCAAAATTGTCTATTTTACGCAAAAATCACAGTCGAGGTGTAATAGGGCTCTTAAGTGTTCTTGAGTGTGCATGAGTGTTGACAAATGAAACAAAACAGTGCAACGTCACTTTCAAATTCTCTCAAAACCGTAAAACCAACATAGAAATAAAAAGCATGCTGAGATTACCTAAAGAAACAAAAGAAAACTTAGTAGGTATGGTGGAGAAACTGGGAAAGTCTGTGAACTGTGACATTCGCAAAGACAATATCAGAGACATCTACAGAGTTCCAAGTAAGAAGAGTGATAAGAGTGACAACACCCCGATTATAGTGGAGCTATCATCTACTATGCTAAAAACGGAAATACGAGGGCTGCACTAAAAGTATCGGGAATGGAATATTACCACTGTTCCTGTCATATTTAAATCTTTTTAATTGAAAACCCCTTGGTTTTAAAAATCGAATACCATTTATTTATTTAAAAAAAGATTCTCGGTCTTGTCACAAAGTTTTGTCAAACTTGTTTAGTCGTTGAGAAAATGGAATTGACTCGAGAAAATTCAAGAGCGATGATTTATTATGACTTTCGAAGTGGTTTATCACAAAAACAGTGTGTTGACCGGATGATTTCTGCATTTGGTGATGAAGCCCCATCCAAAACCACAATTTATCGCTGGTTTGCTGAATTTCAACGTGGACGTGTCAAGCTCAGTGATGATCCCCGTCAAGGTCGTCCAAAAACTGCAGTCACCCAAGAAAACGTTGATGCTGTGCGTAAGCTGATTGAGGAAGATCGACATGTGACATACCGCGAAATTCAGGCAACTTTAGACATTAGCATGAGTCAAATACAAATAATCTTGCATGAACAATTAGGTGTAAAAAAGTTGTTTTCCCGATGGATACCGCATTCGCTCTGTGAAGAGCAAAAAGCGGCTCGCGTTACTTGGTGTGTCAGAACTCTCGAAAGATTCCACGCAGGATCCTCAAATGCTGTATACAACATCGTATCAGGTGACGAATCCTGGATATACGCGTACGAACCCGAAACAAAAAACCAGTCACGAGTTTGGGTGTTCGAAAATGAGTTAAAGCCAACAAAAATTGTTTGTTCACGGAGTGTTGCAAAAAAAATGGAGGCCACATTTGTCTCCAAAACCGGCCATGTTGCGACTATTCCTCTTGAGGGACAAAGAACGGTTAATGCAGAATGGTATGCTAGCATTTGTTTGCCACAGGTCGTTTCTGAACTCCGTAAAGAGAACTGCAACCGCCGCATTATCCTCCATCACGACAATGCGAGTTCTCACACCGCGCACAGAACAAAAAAGTTTTTAGAGCAAGAAAACATAGAATTATTAGACCATCCGCCGTACAGCCCCGACCTAAGCCCTAATGATTTCTATACTTTCCCTAAAATAAAGAATAAATTGCGTGGTCAGATTTTTTCATCACCTGAAGAAGCTGTGGACGCCTACAAAACGGCCATTTTGGAGACCCCAACTTCCGAATGGACTGGTTGCTTCAATGATTGGTTCCATCGTATGGAAAAATGTGTCAAATTTCACGGAGAATACTTCGAAAAGCAATAAATACATTTTTAAATAGTTATGTTGTGTCACTTCCTTGATTCCCGAAATTTTCAGTGCCGCCCTCGTATTATTGATGACCAAGATATTTAATAACAAATACAAAGAGAAACTCCGTGCCAAGCACTTGGGTGCTAAAAGAAGAAACAGCTGTTTTTGTCTCTGAACAGCTCACTGAAAAAGGAGCTCGTCTATTCTTTCTAGCTCGAGATGTCGCCAAGTCAAAAAGTTTCAGATTTTGTTGGACCTCCTATGGGCGTGTGTATTTGCGTAAAGAAGAAAATACACCCGTTATTCTAGTGAAGAGCGAAGCTCATATTCAAGCTCTAATATTGTCTAGCTGACTAGGTAAAAATGTTGCTTTGTTTTTTCTAAAATGTTTATGCAACCTCTATTACAAGATTGTGCTAATTAGATACATACAATCATAATACTCACACAAATACATCTACATCACATACTCACTCCATTGATTACATATTACATTATTTTACATACATACACAGATTACATCAGTCACAATTTTACACACTCATTCATCTATTTATACATGAACAATTATACCCATTCTTTCACGCCTCAAATTACCGTGCTAATTTATGATTATTTGAAGTTGACAATACTTGCTATTGTTTCGATTGAATTATTGTTTCGTTATTATTATAACTCTAAATGAATAATTGTTTAACAAATATTAATGAAATAGATCATACAGACATTGCCTCCTCATTTATATGCCAAACTGATCAGCTTTCATCTATTATAACCGTACAATCATCAGACTTTACAGTAATCTCTCAGAATATACGCAGTATTTATGCTAACTTGGATGACTTGCGATTAAACATATGTAAAAATTTTGAAATTGATGCTATTATTCTAAGTGAATGTAGACTAGACTCTAATAAAAATATACCTCAAATAGAAAACTATATAGCATTTCATACAACTAAACATCTCAACAAGGCTGATGGAGTAGTTGCCTACATAAAGAACACTCATAACGCCTCTTTCAAAGAAATAAACTTGACTCATGCATCTGGCCTGGAAGTTAATATTGAAAATATGCTCATTATAGGCATATATCGCTCCCCATCGACAACTAATGCGGATGATTTTATAAATTCTCTAAACTTATATCTGAATACAATCACGCAAATTAAAAACGTTATTCTGACAGGCGATATTAATATAAACCTAATATACTACCCTGACGAAACCACCCAAGGTCGCTAAAACAGAATCAATTACTTAAATATGCTGGCCACCCATGGCATGCTTGCTGGGCATGATTTTCCTACTCGAGGTCGTAATTGCCTTGATCACTTTATACTAAAATTGGACACTTGCAATAAAAGTGCTAAAGCTGCTGTAATAGAATCTACTGTCACTGATCATTTTATGATTTTCTTAAAAATATCTTGTTACAAAAGAACGTATGTAAATAAAAAAATAAAAGAAGTAATAGATTATGATAGCGCGTTACAACATCTAAAAAATGAAAATCTAAACGATCTACTAGCCCTGACTGACCCTAATCTTATTACTCAAGGATTGATCAGTACTTTACAAAAAAGCCTTGCTTTAAATACCATTAAAATTAAGATTCCTCGAAGAGAGCAAATTATTAAGCCTTGGATGACTGCGGGCGTACTACGCTGTATTAGAAATAGAAACGATTTACAACGTAAACTAAAACTGGATCCTGAAAACCTGACACTTAAAATAACATATAAACGTTACCGTAACATCTGCACTAAAATTATAAAAAATTAAAACGCGAATATGATAGGATTCAATTAAAAAATGCCATCAAAAATCCAAAAAAGCTATGGAGCATCGTTAATAACTTAACTCAGCGTAAAACACCCAAATCACATAACTTAGAACTTCTTAATATTGAACTAACTCCAGAATCGTCTTTAGATAAAGTTAATACTTATTTTGCTACTATTGGTGAACTGATGGCTCAAAATATTTCTACTCTCAGAACTGAAGATGATTCTGATACTACCACGCCCCCGATGATATCATTCGTGCTCTTGGGTACTGATCCTAATGAGGTTCACTCTATTATCATGTCTATGAAGGCTGACAGTGCTCCTGGGTGGGACAAAATACCGGCACGATTCTTAAAGATAGCATCAAAAGAGATTGTACCTATCCTAGTTCATCTCATTAACCAGTGTTTTGAGTGCGGGATGTTTCCGACGGCACTAAAGCAAACAACTATTACGCCCGTACATAAATGTGGTAAAAAAACGGACCTTTCAAACTTTAGACCTATATCTGTAATATCTATGATAGCAAAAATTATAGAAAAATTAATAAATATACGGCTGCAAATTTTTTTCTCTAAATATATGTAATATATTTTCTAAGTCTCAATACGGATTTCGAAAGAACTTATCCACGGAAGACGCTGTACTAGCCTTGACCTCAACTATAGTTGAAAATGTTGATGTCGGTAATAAATGTCTGGCGGTTTTTCTTGATTTAAGAAAAGCCTTCGATACTGTATCTATACCAATTCTTCTACGCTGTCTTCAGGACGTTGGCATTAGAGGAAATCAACTCAAACTTATAGAAAGTTACTTAACAGATCGTATTTCGCGTGTAAAGGTAGGATCAACATTGAGTTCTGAATGGGTAGTCAACTACGGTGTGCCCCAAGGTAGTGTACTGGGTCCTACCTTATTTCTCGTATATGTAAATACTTTATGCAATATGCAACTGGACGGAGGTAACATATATTCGTATGCAGATGACACTGCTATTGTTTTTGTAACTAAAGATTGGGTAAACTTAAAATCAAGAACTGAAGGGGGAGTCACCAAAATCGCTACTTGGCTGAATACACACCTTTTATCACTAAATGTCAATAAAAGTAACTATATTTGTTTTAGCAAGTATGACAACGGGCAACCCTGTCCTGATTTCTGAATAAAGGTATACCAATGTGTTGAAAATACCTTCGTGTCTTGCTCTTGTCCTGAACTTAAAAAAGTGACCTGTACAAAATACTTAGGTGTTATGCTTGACCAGCGTCTATCATGACACAATCATATTGAGCTGCTTATGAACAGAACGAGAAAACTGATATGGACATTTAAAACTTTACGATATGTTGCCTCAGAACGTCTCTTGCGTCTAACATACTTATCCTTGGCGCAATCTGTCTTGACATACTGCATAACTGTGTGGGGTGGAGCTAATAAAACTATCTTTCTTGATTTGGAGAGAGCTCAGAGATCATTACTTAATGTCATGTATTTTAAGCCGCGAGAGTTTTCAACAGACTTGCTCTACTCCTCCTGTAATTTACTGACTACCAGAAAATTATATTTTTTGTCCACCGTGTTAAGGAAACACAAATCGCTTCCTTACCAACACAATGTAAATAATGCCAGAAGAAAACGTAATGTCACACATCAACCACGGGTGAGGTCTGTTTGTCATCGAAGCCAATGTTTTATATAATAAAATTAATAATGAACTCGACATTTACAAATTGAAATATACAGCATGTAAATCTGTGCTCACTGAATGGCTGATAACAAAAAGTTATTGTGATATTGAACTGCTTTTACTTCCTATCATAAATTATACCTACACACTGAAACTCACGGCACACACATGGGTGCCCTTCGGTTCGCCTAAAATTGTTTGTCCTAATATGGTTTGGCCAAACCGTTTTGGCCAAAACTTAAAACGTACAATTATTGTTTCGCCTAAAAATTGTTTTGCCACCATTATAGTTTGGCCTAAGAATTGAAAGGCCTAATTTTAGAATGTCTAATGTAAAATAGCCTAAACTATATTGGCATAACTTTATTTTGGCATAACGATTATTTCGCAAAATTTATAAGAGCTCTAATTTTAGCATATCTAAAATGAAATGTGCCAATAATGTATTGGAATAAAAGCATAGAATTTTATTGAGAAAATAAATTGACAGAAGCGAATCCCTGCAAACCCGACTCCACGTAGTCTTGTCTGCCCTACGCTAGAGTGCAATATAAAAGCGCGTAGGCGCGGAGGGGCGAGGCGGCCCGCGAGCTAAGGAGCAGGTGTGTTGAGCCCGCCGCCGGGGCTGAGGCTGGCCGGCTAAGCCGGCCAGCAAGCCGAAGCCTCGGTGGTGAGCGAAAACCATCTGCGACGAAAAGCTCGCGTGGGACCGCCGGAGCCCCGCAGCGCCGAAGCCGTGACGGAAACTATGCATGCTGCATGCCTGCATGCATGCTGCATGCCTGCTTGCATGCTGCATGCCTGCTTGCACGCTTACATGCTGCATGCCTGCACGCATGCTGCATGCGTGCTTGCATGCTTATATGCTGCATGCCTGCACGCATGCTGCATATCTGCATGCATGCTGCACGCATGCTGTGTTTCTGCTTGCATGCTGCATGTCTGCATGCATGCTGCATGTTATGCTGCATATCTGCATGCATGTTGCATGTTTTATTTTTAATTTTGTGCGAATTAATATTTAGGAATTGTAAACTTTAGGGATTACGAATTGTTCTGCCAAATGACGCATTTGGTAAATGACAATGTGGCGATAAAAAGTTAGGCGAAGTGAAATTAGGGCAAACACGATTCTGAAGAGTGAAATTAGGCGAAAAAATTTTAGGCTTTTCGTTTGGGTGCCATTGCAAATTAGGCGTACAAAAATTAGGCGATCCGATAGAGACCCCACACACATGCATACACACAAGCTTGCACATACACACACACACACACACACATCCCCCCCTCTCACACACACACACACACACACACCCCCCTCACACACACACCCCTTCACACAGGCACACATTCACACACATAAAATGTTTTCTAAATGTTTATATTAGGTACTACTGTGTTTTTATTAATGTATTTTGTAGTGTTGTTGATTGGTATTTGAAGCAGTCATTTTACGACTGTTAAAGTGGTTTAGTCTATTTGTAACCATGCTATGGAAGAGCGGTGCTGCCTACAACAAGTTATTTTAGCTCAAATGGGAGCACCAACCACATTATGCCTGTATTAGACTAAGTTGCTGAAATAAACTTTTTTGTATTTTTTTTGTATTGTATTGTATTTTAATCTAAATGTCTTTTGGCGTTTTTCTGGCGTATAAAATTTAAGGTTTTTTCATAATAATAGTTTATATAAGTAGTTGAATTTATTCTCATTTGCAGTTGATAAAATGTGATCTTATATATGTTTCTTTATTGTATAGTGTCATTAAACTTTAATGTAAACTCTTTTTATTTTTTTATTTCTATTTTTCGGTAAGTATGTTTTTATGATTTCTAATAAGTACACTTTTTTATCAAGATCTTTGTTTTTCTTTTTATTTTGTTGTGATGTCTTAAAATGTATTTTTTCTTCTTTCTTTCCAGAGTTTCCATAATTAAGTCGTGGTGTAACGTAGATATATGTAGCGTCTACAGCAGTGACAAGTAATAAAGACTCGGACGTAAGTATAACGACAAAGGGTCATTATTCACATGATAATGAGCTGATGTATAATTTCAATGTCACAGTAGGCTACGCTTTGTGTGGAATGGCTTGCTACCAACACTTATAGCTGACTGTTCATTGAAGGATAGCTATGTTGTGCAGTTTTTGAATGGGTATAATTTAAACGCTCACCAGAAATATTTTTTAGACCCTAAGCCTAAGTACACATATTATTTTTGCTTCTCAAAATGGATAAATGCTCACCAAATTTTTACACTATTATTCAAACTAGTGGTCGCCCAATGGTCGAAATTCGACCGAAATTTTAAGGTTGCACGGATTGTATCCTAAGTATTAAAAAATTAAAAAAGATAGAATGTGAGTTTGGATTGACATTGACAGATGTCGGCTGCATTAAAGACAAACAATACGTGTGTGTCAAATTCATGGTAGTGTGTGTAGTGTTGTTTTTGTTGATTTAATGATTTTTTATGCATAATTTTAAAAAAAAATTAACATTCGGATAACCTTCTCTATATAAACTACAAGTGTGCGAAATTTCATACTCCTCCGTCCCGCGCAAGTTTCGTAAAAACGGGTACAAAGTTTTTGCTTCACGTATTAATATATAGATGATTGAGGATACTCCCTACCCTGCCCTACTCCTGTAGGTCACGTGATAGGTTAGAAATTTAAGATTTTATTCAAATGATTGAGGATACTAGATGCCCTGCTCTTGTAGGTCACGTGATAGGTTAGAAATTTAAGATTCAGATAAGGTTATTTTTTTTATTAGACAACAGAAAGCAAAAATTACCAAATTGAAACTCGAGGCATAAAATATTGGTGTTATCTATTTGGTGACAAAATAACATATTTGGTCTGAAATGCTGTTAAAAGGTATTCATATATTTTTAAGGCATTAAATAAAAATATAAAGTGTATCCTTTTTATAATATTTTAGGAAACACAATCCTCCCATACAACAAACGTGTTTTTTTTGCTGGTTTTGCTCGATATTGATAACGGTAACAGGGTAGACGCTTGATATATTCACAAAATATTGAGTTATATTATTCACTTTAAAAATAAATAATTAAAATAAAATAAAATAAAATAAATATTTAAGAGAGGTGTATCGGATGCGTAAGGCAGGCAATGCCGGTACAGCGACGTGGGAGTATAATAGGAACTATGGGGACTTACTTGGTACTAAGTATGGGAACCCCGCCCGATCCTCTAAATGTCACTACACATTTACAGAATACACTAAACATACACACTAGCTTAGGTCCAAGACACCGTACTCGTAGAACAAGGGTACGAAGAACCGGTTCACACGCGCTCTATACCAGGTACAGACATGTACCTGGGCGCTTCTCTCCTCCTCCACGGCCCGGTCTACCCGAGCCGAGGTCCGAGCCTTTAGAGGCGCCCTCGGGTGGTTCCGCCCCCCGATCCGATCCGAACCCTTCGGAGAATCTAGTAGGGCACGGGGACGCGCACTAGTGCGCGATGCCGTTCCCTCTAGAAAATCTCCGAAGGTGATTCGTTTCACACGGCTTGAGGGACCCTTTACGTTCCTCACCGCCCCCCAAAAAGCCCGGTGAAGCTGAAAATGCCGTCTGAGGCAATCAGAAAACTCTCTCTCGAAAAAAGAAATAATAAGTATGGGAAAACTCGAGCAGTCACGTATCTTGAGTTGATGAGTGATTGAGTGAACGAGCGAATGAGACCATGTCGTGTTTCTAGCGCGAACAGGGGGCTCCCATACAGACATGATTTTTTCCAATTTTTTTCTCGGTCTTAAAAACGATAACAGGTAGAAACTTGAAATATTTCTATAGATAATGGTACGGAACTCTTCGTGCGCGAGTCAGACTCGCACTTGGCCGGTTCTATGTTCCTGCTGGGGCACAGGCCTTCGCTATGGACGTCAACACCGCAGAGAGAACAGGACGTAAACCAGCACGCGGGCCCAGTGCGGATTGGTGGTCGTTACCGACAACTAATGCAGCCGGGATCTAAGGCTTTACGTGCCTTCCGAAGAGCAGAGCTCGAGACGACACATTTTCGGCCCGATGACCGGCCTTTGGTGGCCTTCCCCCGTGTGGTGCCGGGGGTAAAGAATTGCACCACCCCATCTCTTCCCGTGGGTGTCGTAGAAGGCGATTATGGGACCATTCCAGAGGATGGGCAGCAGCGTCTCTCTGTGATTATTCTCACCTTACTGCGATCGCCAACCCACCTGCCAAGCGTGGCGATTATGGCAATTTCCCCTCAAAATGATTAATCCTTGAGGGAGGCCTTTGTCCAGCAGTGGACGTCTTTTTGGCTGAGATGATGATGATGATGATGATGACCGGCCTTTGCGAAAGTTCAGACCGAGCGCGTTAACAACTGCGCGTACGAATTAGACCACCCTTTGAATTGAAACCTACATTGATTAAATTACTTTGAAGTTTGATTGTTTTTTCTGCAATTGGCATAGTTACTACCTACGTACCTACTATGCCTATCGCTTGTATATTACAAACAATGTATTTTAGCACTCGGCTCGTGAAATTAAACATTCATAAAAAGCATTGAAGTGTTTCTGCGTAATAATGAATCCAATGAAAAACATATTAAATGTAACACGCGATAAAAAATATCGCTCGCGACATCGTTCGCTTGAGTGAACACCCGTTTCCTTTAGACCAAGGATTCCCAAACTATTTTGGGCAAGAGATGAACTGATACCTAGGACCTTCATAGCCAAATTACTAAAAAAAAATTATCTCTACTTTTTTTCCTATTGATATAAAATACTTACCAATTACCAATACAGAGGAGCTCGATGGCGCAGTGGTTAACGCGCCCGGTCTGCGAGTGCTGAGGTTAAGCAACTTTCGCAAAGGCCGGTCATCGGATGGGTGACCAAAAATTTATCATCTCGAGCTCCTCCGTGCTTCGGAAGGCACGTTAAGCCGTTGGTCCCGGTTGCATTAGCAGTCGTTAACAACCACCAATCCGCACTGGGCCCGCGTGGTGGTTCATGGCCCGTTCTCCCTATCCATCCATAGGGAAGGCTCGTGCCCCAGCAGTGGGGATATAAATGAGCTGATGATGATGTTGATGATGACTTACCAATTTAAAAACTTTGCGGCTGGTTAAGTAAACTTATACTTCATACTAAAATATTAGTCATTCTCATAAGTAGTCAGTACACGTAATACAACTTATACAGTATCTTGAACGTTTCAAATAAAGACAAAAAAAAAGACTTGTGTTAATTAATAGGGGTCCAATTTTAGACCTCATCGACCCCCAAAATCAGTTTTCGTTTATGTCGACCCCTGAGAAACCAATTTTGCTTTAAAACTTTATAGCCGTCATCTACCGGGTCCAATTGTGAATCGAAATCATTCAGAGACGCACCATAACACACACAAAAAGATTTATTAAAATCGGTCCATCCGTCTAGGAAGAGTTCAGTGACATACACACGTAATGAAGAATTATACATGTATAAGGTCACATTTTATCAACTGCAAATATTTTGACAAAACATCTACCTAATTATATCAGAGAAATAAGGCATTTAAAAAAAATTCAGGCTACTTTTTTTTAAACTTTTCCTGACACAAAAATTGTAATATTTTTAAGAGCGGCCTCTCTGTCTTTTTAGAAAATAAAACAAAACCGCAGACATGACTCTTCACTTTCCGCCAAGAAGTCGTTATTAACTTTAACCAGCCAAAATTGAGTATGCTTCACGTTAAAGTATGACGTATATCATCGTAATTTTAACGATTGTTACATGCCGTAATAAATTTTCGCAAAACGATTGATTTGACGGACGATTTGACGTTGGACCGTTCAACTCAAACTTAACTCAACCACAGATTAGTTAATAGTTCCTACTCAACTCAAAACAGTTGTAAGTTAAATTGCGTTAAAAAAAAGTGTTTCATTTTATTATTCTTAGGGTAGACACTTGGCCCATATCTCACCTGATGATAAGTGAAGTGATGATAAGGCCGTTGGAAGCGCACTTTGACCGGAATCCTCAACTACTGAGACACTACCTTGAAGTTCGAGTGTATAGTATTCGACATTTGAAAAAAGCACCCTTGCTCTTCACGCCGGATTTTGAAACTAGATGGCGCCACAATCGCTTTCGCCGCGAGCCACGCTTACCCACCGCACCAAAGAGTACTTAATGCAATAAAAACTTCTTGCAATAAATCAATTATAAGATAAGAGCCGTCGTTAATACACCATGCAAATGTAATATACCATTAAACTGTAGCTGATTATACCGTGAACCACTTGGTTATAATTAAGATAACGATATTGAAGCTATGAAGATTGCTGAAGTTAAATTGCTGGGTAAAAGCAAAGGAAATTGCCTTTATAGGGTGGAAGAGCTCAATGGCGATGTCTGCGAGTGCTGAGGTTAAGCAACTTTCGCAAAGTACGGTCCTCGGGTGGGTGACCAAAAATGTATCATGTCGAGCTCCTCAGTGCTTCAGAAGGCACCGTAAAGCCGTTGGTCCCGGCTGCATGGTGGTGGTTAATGACCTGTTCTCCCTATCCATCCATAGGAAGGCTCGTGCCCTAGCAGTACCTAACAGTAACATAAAAAAACGAGCTGATGATGATGATGACAGGGTGCAATGGTTGAACGCCACCTGGAGGGAAAGTACTCTAAATAATAGAGATATCTAATTAAGAAATAATAAATTGATCCACAAAAAAATAGTAGGCTAGCACCTAAAATGCCAAGTTAGCATCTAAATAGTAGTTTAGGTGCTAACTTTGTATTTTTAGGTGCTAACTTAGTATTTTTGTGGGTTAGGTTAGGTTAGTTTGGTGATCGATTAAATACAACCCTATCTAATTTCACTTAAAAGAATCATTCCTTTATTTTTGACAAGAAACAAAACTGCATTAAAATATTTTTTTAAATACGCTTCCCACATCTAGGAATCGAACTGATTAAATTCGAAAAACAACAACCTGTACTCTTATGGCATCAGTCGATAAGGTCAATCATAATGATCAATTCAATTCAATTTCTTGTAAGATGGTTCTCGCTATGATTTAGCCAGTATCTAGTTAAGGGCAGGTTATTAATGTTTTGACCTTGTCCGTAAGAGTAAGCTTATAACTTTAATAGGCGTTGTACTTGTTCAAGACAGAAAATGTCCAAAACACAGACCCAATTTTGAGAATACAGGTAGCTACTGATTTATTCTGTTGAGATACTACAGACACCACAAACAAATAGCAGACAAAAACAAACACAAAATCAATCAATAGAACTTCAACAGAACCGAAAAAAAACTTGTATCGCGCACTCAACCTTGAAAAGCCAAGGATACGAGAATACCTCTCATCATAGGGATCAAATCTCTATAACAAACATGGCAAATTAAATGAAAGGGAAGATGTCATACTGTCACACTGCTGGGTAAAGGCCTCTTTGGCGACCAATCATACGTCTGCATAGTACCAGCTGCCGGCGACACTGAGGCTGAGATACGGTAATAGTATCTTACCGTGGCTGAGACGAGCCTTGCGTTCATATTTACGTGTGTCGTGTGCCTGCAAAATGTGTGTAGGTAAAATATAATAATTTAATATTGTTTTCTAAAGTTTACGCGAACACTACACATTTAAATGAAACAACTTTTACGGATCTACTCGCGTTTATTTTACTTTACATTATTTAATGTTTATCCTGACGTTTCGGATCCTTTGCAGGGTCCGTGGTCACAGGGAGACTGAGGTGTTGGTCATCTCATAATTAGTTAGTAGCTTGTATACCCTCATTTAATTTAAACGGGTGCGTTCCGTTTTACGCAGAAAGAGCTTACAGTATCTTTTTCTATCTACCACCAGCCTGGGACCCCATCATACAAAATATTAAATCCCAGCCCCAACACCATACTGCCAGACCAAAAGATACTGTAAGCTCTTTCTGCGTAAAACGGACCCCGCATGTCATAAGGAGCGGGCTCGAATCCCGCTTATGAAATTTTTTCTACACTTTGTCTTTTTTAATGTCTCTTAAAGATTAAATGAATACTCACAAATAGCATACCAGGGCCCTTAGCCAAAGTAACATTACAAACACGATAGCGAAGTTCGAAAAGAACAAAATGTATGGATTTGACATAAGCCGCGCTAAATCACGTGGTCAACGTAATGTCAATCCCATACATTTATTCTTTTCTAACTTGGCTATCGTTTCGCTATCGTTTTTGTAATGTTACTTTGGCTACGGGCTCAGAAGAGTATCGGATAGATTAGCTTATGGATCTCAGATAGCCTACCTATAAGTATAACACGGTTGAAACAACGACACGTAAAAAATATTTCCGAACCAACGATCGATATCCAGTGTTTCTTTCTTGGCTTTTTACTGCAACGCAAGCTGCAAGGCCAAGGCTGAATGAACGCTACGATAAGCTTCGATGACACTCGTATGTACAGGCTGTTCTAAATCGATACGCTACAGGGTGTCTTCTTGTGTGATTTTTAGGGTTCCGTAGTCAACAAGGAACCCTTATAGTTTCGCCATGTCTGTTTGTCTGTCCGTCCACAGCCTAGCTCATAGACTCTTAGTACAGAAAGCTGTAATTTGGCATATATTAACTCGGCAGGAGGCGCGCCCCATAATGCAACACAGACTGTCGCTACCGGGTAAAAAATACCACAATGGATTTATTGTAAAAATGGGGGTTTGTTATAGGTATTTTAATAAACCAAATTTTTATATTATATTTTGTTATATTTTAAACGAAATAATGTGGTAGTTATCTCTTAATGTAATGTATTAACTTCTTTTTTAAATCACAGTATAAAATTTAACATTTTTTGCACGTAACTTATACAGAAACCAAAAATAGACTAAAAATATTAAAAAAAAATAAAAAAACGAGATCAATACAAAATTAACATAACGTATTCTTACTTATAATGATAATTGTAACATGTATTCATTTGGCATTTTTTTGAAAAAACTTAAAAATACAACTTAAAATGAATCACTCTCCTTACAATATGGCACATTGAATGTTCTATGTGACTATATTTTTTGGGCACATTCTTCACAAATAGGAACGATATGTTCTCTACATATTTTTTATGGCATAAATTGCAAACAGTCTTAGTTTTTCGATCCTTTTTCCAAGGACACACTGCACATATTGATGCAGACATTTGCGAGCGCGGCTGTAGTAGTAGTAATAGCTATATTAGTGTAGTCAACAATTTTTTGTAACATGCTATCTGTAAAAAGTAGACTAAAAGCCTTAGAAATAGTAGCACAATTTTTAACTTTACGAATTGGACCGGGTAAATGAGTAACAATATTATGAGATCGCGTTCGAACATTCTGTGGGGGTTCCAAAACTTGTCAATGGGTAGTTTTATCTCTTCCGGTAAATTCTCCACGTTTTCTAAACTGCAAGGGCAAGATTCCGATGATTTTGTATGTTTACACGGGGCTGAGGTACAGTATCCTCTTCACTAGACGTCGACATAGCTGAGGATGCCCGTATGTCATCTCCTTCTTGCTCTGTACTTTCATGTTCACTATAATCTTCATTGTCTTCGATTTCAGAAATATCTTCTTCTTCACTATCTTCTAAAAGTAGGCAGTCTTCTATTTGTTCTTCATTAAGAGGAAAATAAGGCATCTTGATAGTCTAAATAGCAAAAAACTAAATTTAGACTAATAAAAAAAATTAAGCACAAATAGTCGCTACTGGGTAAAAAATACCCATACGCACCTTATACGTGTGTTGTGGCTGAACGTCGCGCGTGCACTGTCTGATTATTCAAAATGACGGCCTGTCGTACGTTTCTCCTAAGGTACCTAAAGTGGCGCGGCTCAAAATTAAGCAAAAAAATAAATATTTACGAATTTATGCACCGTGTGGTAAATTTTACCCGGTAGCGCCTCCTGCCGAGTTAATAACGCCGACAAAGTGGTGAAGTAAAATTTTAAAATATTTTTTTTTAGGTTACCTCCCCTACACGTGAAAAGGGGATGTAATTTTTTTTCTTGTCTACCCCACAGTGTGGGGTGTCGTTGGTGTCGTTGGGTTGTCGTTCAATTTCAAAAACATTGCGGGTTTGTGGAACTGTTTTTAGATTGAGGCATCCGTTACTATCACAGCTAAAGTATTAAAAGTTTACTAGTAGGTAACAGTCGACCAACTTATAAAATGTATTTGGCGCAGTACATATTCCTCAATGGGAACTACTTAAATAACGTTGCCAGGTGTGTGAAACCGGTAGTATCTACATTTAAGTATATGAGCCATCGTTAAGGGGGTGCAGCGCGGAATTTGAAAATTTACGTGTTTTTAAGTCACTGGTGCTAGGCGCTGAATAGGTCTTATACATTAAAAGGACTAGTGTAGGTTAGCTTGATCCTTTCACAAGCTCATGGTTGTCTTGGAATTTGAAACAAATACCCAGAAACTGCATAAACATTACGTAAAATAATGATATCTAAAAACTTATTTCTTCAGAAACTTTGTAAATATAGCACAAATGAAACAATGATCCGACATGAAAATGTTTGTATTGATATTCCGCAGGTCACTGTTGTCTTATTTTTCCATTAAAAAACATGAATATGAAAATATTAAGACTTTTCTTATTTTTTACCCAAACGCCTATGATTTTACGAAAGTAAACATTGCTCTAATTAAATCACCAGCCTACTCTGTACAAATATTAGTGTGCGTGCGTATTCGTAGTCGTGCACCGTTGTCACACCACTGCCACGCGCCGCTCGCTCGCTATCATAAAGAAACTTGAAACTTGCAGTTTTGCGTCCGCGCTGCACCCCCTTAAATAAATGTTCATAAAAGCCCTCTTCTCAGAGTCCGCATTATTGAGATGGGCTACGGAACCGTAGATACTGCGCGTGGCCCGACACGCACTTGGCCGGTTTTTTTATTTTAAGACACCTCGATTTGTGAGCATTCAAAACGGTTGATCTTTACTGGCGCTGTCATAAGGTCGAAAATACGTATCGTCCGCGAAGATTAAGACCAGAATAAGATTCGCGTATTAATTTCGCTTAATAAATTACGAATATTGATGTTATCTATGTATTTGAGTGGTTTCCAAGCGTATAAATTAAGTAATTTCATTGTAATTTCAACAATAGTGAGGTTTTTACCATTAAAAATGGTTATCAGATGCAAATCGCCTGAGACGTATTTTTGGCCATAGCTCCGAGGATTTTGGCGAATCGAGATGGAAATAGTACCAAGAGTTGAGGAATTTATCAAGACACGTGTGAGCGTTTGAATTTTGAAAATTAACCTCCTGGCGCCCAATGTACAAAAGGTTTAACAAATCCACCATATATACTAAAGCCCAACGCTTTCTAAAATAGCTTTAAAATTAATGCCCACTGTCCAACACAAATGACAAATAGTATAACTTTAATTATTTTTGAATTTCGCGCTTTTTGACACTATTTAACCGGCTGAATAAATAGTATGCACTTCCGGGTAGACAAAAAAAAAGAAATGTCACTGTCATGTAATGTCAGTCGGATAAAATATTGAGAAAATGCCGGGTCGCGTGCAACGAGGTAAGTTAATCAGTGATTATCTCATCAATCAAGTAGTTTTATGGTATTTAACTTTGATATTATTTGAATTAATTGTTTTAATTTTAATTTTGAAGTAATATTTTCAAAATAACCCTATTTGTACAACGTAAAGGACATAGGGCGTTAGATACATAAATGACGTGTTTTTATTTGTCATTTCATAATAACATTGGGCTATAGTGATGTGGCAATTCGTTTTACAGTTTTGGGTGACAATGACATCGCACACATTCTTGACGAGTCTGATATTGAAGACTATGTACCCAGTGACGAAGACTTAGGCGATGCGGAGTTCTTAGTAGAAAACGAACAGGAATCGTCTTCTTCCTCTGAATCGTCTACTTCTGAAGAAGAAAGACAATCAAATTTTGGATCTTCGAGCACATCTAACAGAGGCAGAGCATCAGGCGCCTCAGTTTCCAGGCGAACACGTGGTCGAAATCTTCGTCAAAGAGCAAGCAGAGAGCAAAGAGGTGCTTTGACTAGCATTCCAGGTAGGAACAGGTCTTCAGCTTCTGGATCTACTTTAGAAATAAACTGGTATGTTACAACATTTTTACCGAAGACAATGCAACTTATTGAGCCCTCATATTTACCCATTGAGGTTGAGGATTATGAAATTATAAAATATTTCAAACAATACATTGATGACGAAATCGTGAGCACAATTGTTATGAAAACAAACCAAACAGCAGTTTTAAAAACTGGTAAAAGTTTAGATCTGACTGTTGCAGAATGTTTCGTCTATTTTGGGATATGTTTAGCAATGGCAAGCATAAATTATCCGCAATTGCGGATGTCTTGGCAAAGAAAATTTCGCGTAGCTTTGATTGCTAATGCAATGTCACGAAATAGATTTTTAGCCATGCGTAATTCACTGAAACTTCTTTTTGACGATGATGTCACAACAAAAGAACAAGATAAGCTATGGCGGGTTCGTCCATTGATTAACAAAATTCAATCTGCTTGACGTGCTCAATTAAAAGAGCAATGCCTCAGTATAGACGAAATGATAATTCCGTTTACTGGGAACTGTGGCATTCGGATTTACTGTCCTGCGAAACCAAATCCATTAGGAATTAAAGCCTATGTTCTGGCTAATCCAAATGGAATGATATGTGACTTTCATATATACCAAGGATCGACAACATATCCCGAATTTGAAAACACGAACTTCGGCCAAGCAGAAAAGGCAGTACTGGCACTGACTGAAACACTTGTTCCTGGACATACTATAGTATATTGTGATAGATATTTCCCCAGCGAAACATTGTTAGACAAATTACTTGCAAAAGGTTTAGGGTGTACAGGTACTTTGATGAAGAACCGCATTCCCAAAGAGGTAAGAGGTCTCTTGATGAGCGACAAAGAATTAAAAAGACGTGGAAGAGGTTCTTCCCATGTCGTTGTTAGGAAAGACGATAACATTTCTGTTACCAAATGGTTTGACAATAAACCCGTTATTCTCATGTCTTCAGTTGAAGCTAGCAGTGAAGAAGATACCTGCCAACGTTGGTCAAAACAAGAAAGAAGATATATGACTGTCAACAGACCAAGATGCGTACGGCAGTATAACAAAAATATGGGCGGTGTTGATTTGGCAGACCGTTTACTAGCCGTCTGCCCAAATCGATACCGCACACGAAAATGGACTCAACGGTTCATCTCTCACATGTTTGATCTTTCGGTTTCAAACGCATGGCTTTTATATAAAAAGATGCAATGCAACAGCGTGTTGCAAAAATACCTCAACTACGACAGTTTAAACTGGAGCTAGGCGAATTATTAATTGAAAAGTATCAGCAAAAGACGCATAGTACTGATTCTGAAGATGAGGCTCCAGAACCCATACCGTTAAAAAAGAGAAGGGGTATGCCTAGCGTGCCTCTCCCATCGCTAATTCAAAGAAAATCTCAAGCTAAGCATTTGCCTACTTTTTCGACATTACAGGGTAGATGTCGCGAATGCCATGAAAATAAAACTTTATTCGAATGCTCTGCGTGCAATGTTCGTTTGTGCCTCACAAAAAAAGAAACTGTTTTCAGGCATTCCACAGCAGTTAATTAATTAGTCAAAGACTAATTGAATTTAGAGAAGTTGTTTAAGTTTATTTCTGTAAGAAAATTTAATTTTATATGAAGTTATAAGAGTTAAACATTGATTCCTGCATTTGATCTCATTTCAAAAATTAATAATTTTAAGAAGATTTTCGATTTTATTTTGTTTCTTATAAGTGTTTCAAGTTTTATTTGATTTAAGTGGTATAAATTGTAAAGCTGTAACTTTGTTGCTCACATTATTACTAAATACATTAAATAAAAATGTTATTAAACTAAAACTCTTTTTCTTCTGTCTAACAGCCATTGTCATTTATGAAGTACAATTTATTCTTAACAACTTATAGAATAGCCGCCCAATGTCCTTCTAAAATGACTATTTATATTTGAAAATAAAATAACGCCTCTCTATTACAGAACATGAGTACATTATGAGAAAAATACAAAAAAAAAAGCCATAATCTTAAAAAAAATCACTTAATCTAGGCTTGGGCGTTTATGTTTATGAGACAAATGTCATTTATATGGGACGGTGGGCGTTTTTAGAGAACAAAACTTTTTATGATTGGGCGTCAGGAGGTTAAATGAAAACTTTTTGGAATTTTGAAAATGTAAAAAAACGGGTTTTTTAGTGGGTGTTTGTATACTAAATTGTAAATATTAAAAAAAAAAACAAATTAAGAAAAATTTAAAAAAAGGGTCCTAGGGTATTAGTTTAGCTACAAAATGGCGAAAAAATTTTGAAAATCTGTTAATAATTGTGACCTGTAGGTGGTACCTTTAGATTTGGTATTGTAGAAAACGGGTATTTCCGTATATAAAAATTGATGTAGTTTCTTTGATTATTGACCGATCGTCATGGTAATGGTGTTAAAAGATGCGGATGCAGGCGAAAAGTGCATTCAAGTTAGAATAGTGTTATTTAAAATAAAATATTTTTTTTTCGTAAATTGTTGTATTCATTTTCAATGCTCCGATTCTTGCGGAGACTGCGAAATCTGTGAATTTTTTGAGGTGTTTTCGAAAATACTAATTATTTGAGCTAACAAATTCAAGATAAAGACATGAATTTGCCTATATCAACATTTCAGATTCTTTAGTCGTATTAATCTTAAACTATTCGACGAAAGTTGGTGCATTTCTTCAGTGTGTCGCCTTAAACTAAAATTTGTATGGCATTAAAGCAGAAGCGCCTCCAATTTCAATCTGTATTTAATTCAAGCCGAAACACGAAGCATGCCGAGAGACATTTAAGAAAATATAAGCACAGGTACTGTATAGTTCCGTTTGGTGCCGGGGGTAAAGAATTGCACTACTCCATCTCTTCCAGTGGGTGTGGTAGAAGGCGACATTCCAGAGGATGGGCAGCAGCGTCTCTCTGTGATTATTCTCACCTTACTGCGATCGCCAACCCGCCTGCCAAGCGTGGCGATCATGGCAAATTCCCCCCAAAATTATTTATCCCTGAGGGGGGCCTTTGTCCAGCAGTGGACATCTTTTTGGCTGAGATGATGATGATGACTGTATAATTGCGTTTCGTTTCATTTAGTGGCATGCATTGTATAATTTGTTTAAACGAAACGCTTATGTAGGTACACAAGCTATACACATAACTAAAACGCATTTGGGACGAGACCTTGAATATGTATGAGGCAAGTGATCAAAACTGTGTGTGATGAAACTAGTATTGCATATCGGTAAGAAGCGCCTGTACCGCGCGATTTAAGCGGTCGTGAATGTCAAGCAGCTTTACCAATGGTCGGGTTAAAGATGGATCGCCGATGGTTCTTCTTTTTTTATGAAAAATGATTTTGAAACGAAATTGTAATTAAATTAAGATTTCAGAGTACCTTGAGAAGGTAAATTTGTAACAAAACATACCATAATAAATAATAATTTCGGCGGGCTGGTCAGAACCACGATAGCTCAATTGGGAGAGCACCTGACCCGGTATGTCAGAAGGGTGCAGGTTCAAATCATGCTCGTGGAAAAATTTTTTTTCAACATTTAATGTTTTTCTAATTTGTTCGCAACAAAATTTGCGTTAAAAATTATTTGAACAGTTTTATAAAACATACCATATTGTATTATTTTTGAATGTTGCATTCACATTTTCACAATACTAGTTATATTATTATATAGTTACAAGATAAATTTTCATTAGAAAAAAATCAACAATGCTCTGACCGCTGAGCTACCGAAGACAGCCTAAGAAGACTCGTTGAATTTTTCTAGTAGCTCTTCACAGTGAAGAACAATGGGAATTCCATTTTATTGGTGTTGCAACAAAGAAATATACTACACTAGTTAGTAGGTTAGTGAAATGAAATGAAATAAAATTAATCTTTATTTAAGTAAACTTATTATCGGCATGCCCATCGGTTGCAAATACCTTTGGATAGATGGCACCAATGTCGCTCTAAAGCATTTCAAAAATCAAAAAGCATTGACAAAATTCAGCGCTTACGTCAGCCTTCCCGGTAGCATAGCGGTCAGTACAGCCGCCCGGATTGCGGAAGACCCAGCCCCCCAACCGCCTAACTCTCTCGCTTTCGATCACTTTGAAGGCGGCCTCGCCTTCAAAGTGATCTCGCGTCATCTTCTAATATAGTATCGAATAATATCGAAAGCTATAGCCTATAGCTTTCGATATTGTTTTCATATAACTTTCGAGATGACAAGATGACGCCTCCTCCTCGCCTCGCCTTCAAAGCGATCGAAAGCGAGAGAGTTAGGCGGTCGGCCCCCAGGTTCGATTCCTGGCTGGGTCGGGTGGGCGTTTAATTTTTTCACTGTATTTTATATAAATATTTAAACTTATTAGATAACCGCTTTTGAATCGTCTCAAAATAATTTACCTGCCACCCATGACGTCTTTGAGCTGTGCAGAAGGACGGGCAAGAAACTACACAGCTTTCTAAAGAAGTAGCGACATTTACAAAATTATACGCCGTTACCAAATTATACAAGTTTACAATGACTTGAAAAAGGGATAAAATATTGGCCAGCCAGTTCTAAACCGTTCTCAGATCTGTGGCGCGGCTAATTGAAGTAAATTAGCTAAAATGTAACGACAAGTTGTGACTGCCACCACAAAATAAGGAGACCGAAGGTAACCTTATGGGTGCGCCGGCGCCGACCAAAAAAGTCAAAAGTGTAGTCACGGTTAAGTTGTTATATAAATAAATAAAATAAATAAACGTTTCCCACACTCACACCAATTATCTAGCCCCAAGAAAAGCTTCCTAAAGAAACTCGTTATATGGTTAACTAGACAACGGATAAACATACTTAATATACTTAAATACATACTTATTATACATAGGAAACACCCAGACCCGAAACAATATAGAAAAACAGGTATTTCTAAATTGATCCGACCGGGGATCGAACCCGGGACCTCAGAGATGGCGACACCATGAAAACCGGTGTGCAAGCCACTCGACCAAGGAGGTCGTCGTTATATGATGAAAAACTATCGTATTACATAAACAAAATATATATTTAGTATCAAAGGGAACGTGTTTACAATCAGTCCGACCCATTCTCATAACACACTATAGTTTTTTCTACAATATCATATAAAGTTGGGTAAAAATCATGAAAACGAGTGGCGGCGTTCAGTTGATATCTTATAGTTTATCTAAATTATTATACCTCTAATTATGTATAAACAATCACCAATTAACTTAACTACAAATAGTCCGTTTCACATTTTCGATTTATCGAGCGGTTTTTTAAATTAACACGTTAATTTCTCCACACAAAATTAGTATGGCTGCATGGCATCAAAATATAAATATGGACGAAGGCATTTCAAATAAAATATAAGACACTGTCACTTACGGACGGCGAGCAACTCACACATGGTCTATATCTATCTCGGAACACAACCTTGCTATATACGACTTTAAAGTTTATACTGACACCCCCTACCAACCGTAGGTGTCAGAAACATTAACGTCAAGCCATAACGCCAGATCAGGGGGTCGACCGCCTAACACTCTCGCTTTCGATCGCTTTGAAGGCGAGGCGAGGAGGAGGCATCATCTTGTCATTTCGAAAGCAATATGAAAGCAATATCGAAAGCTATAGGCTATAGCATTCGATATTATTCGATATTATATTTCGATATTATATTAGAAAGCGAGGCGAGGGCTTCGCCTACAAAGCGATTGAAAGCGAGAGTGTTACGCGGTTGGGGGGCAGGACGCGCCGAAGCGCATTCTTCATTGCCCCGTGGACACGTATGGTCCACTACCTAATATCCAGATAGGTTACCGGAGCTGTCAGCTCGCTCACTTTTCGTTGCACTCTAAGGGCCTTACAAATAAACAAAGAATAAGGCCCCAATAGTTATTCAGTGTTTGGTCCTGTCATGTTTGTAAGGGGGTTGGGGTCTTACAAATAAACAAAGAATAAAGCCCGAATAGTTATTCCGTGTTTTGTCTCTTTTACTCTAATTTGAAATGACGTTTACATGGCAAGAACAAAACACGGAACCTTATCCTCTGCTTATTTGTAAGGGGGTACAACTCGCAGTTTCCATTGCTCGGGTCGTCAACTCTAAGATTAATAAAAACGCGATTACTGCGATCCTCAAGATCCAACTCCTTCCTTGAGGAAGTAGGAATTGGGAAGGGGGAAGGGTGAGAGAGATGGGCCTCCGGTACTTTCACTCACCAGACGAAACACAACAGCAACGAGTGTCGTCTTATCTTATCTTATCTTAGTGGGGCCTGCCAAGGTTTCCCTCTCGCAGGGTTGCTTTCCGTGTCTTCCGAAGCACGGAGCAGCTAGAGATGATAAATTTTTGGTCACCCATTCGATGGCTCGCCTTTGCGAAAGTTGTTTAACCTCAGCACATGCGCCATCGAGCTGCTCTTGAATTTTAAAAATAGTAGGTATTTTCATTTTGCTAATAATAAATTCATTGATGCTATAAAAACATTTATCGCTTAGAAACGTAATAAAACCACGGTAATAATTTACCGTGATAAAACTAACGGAAATTCTGCACCTGTTTGTATGACCTTTTAACCGCCTCTGTGGTCTTGTGGTTATGACCACCGCCACCGGTCTCAAACCCAGAGGTGCCAGGTTCGATTCCCAGTGCATGTTGGTGTACTCGGTTTGGTTGGTCTTGGCTTGTTGGCTAGCTACCACCATCTTATCTAAATATGTCGCCATAACATCAATGTTTGTAGCATTAATTGTTGTGTTCCGGCAGCTAGAGATAAGATAGCCAGTGCCTCAGTAGTTGAGGGTCCCGGGTGAAGTGAGCTTCCACCATTGGCCTTATCATCACTTAACATCAACTTAACATCGTAAGGTATTTAAAAAATAATGTTATTTCAAATTAGGCTATTAGTATTCAACGTATGCATCTTACGCATTGTGAGACTGACATTTCCAATTATTATGGTTGTCCTTCGACAGTTTATTTTGGTGTTTAACGTCTGCGTAGATGATTCTTAGCGGGAAAGTGAAGAGTCATGGCTGCGGTTTTGTTTTATTTCCTAATATTTTTTTTATGCCTTATAAGACAGCTCTTGACCTCGATCTCGCCTGATGGTGAGCGTAGATGAGGTCTACGATGGAGCGAGCTGCCCCAGAAGATGCCTATTAACTCTCGCCTTGAAGGAATTCAGGTTATAAGTTTTTGGGAACACAGACGGTGGCAGAGAATTCCACTCCCTGCCAGTGCGCAGTTAAAATGATGAAATGAAGCGCTTAGTGCGATATAGTGGAATTTCTATAAGGTGGGGATGATATCCTGCAGTACGTCTGGAGGTTCGGTGGTAAAAGGGCGATGATGGTATGAGCTCGAAACGCTCCCCGGCACACTCTCCAATTTGTGTTATGTCGAAAAAACCTTAAATTTTTATGCGCCAGTTTTCAATAAAAACGCCAAGAGACATTTCGATTAAAAAGTAAAATAAAGCACTTTCGGTAGTTTCAATTCAAAGAAGCCGAAACAGAGAGGCCGCAATGCCTTCACCGCTTACACGTGCCCCTAGTTTCATTCAAAAGAGCCAACAGAGAGGCCGCTCTTAAAAATATTATAATTTTTGTGTCAGGAAAAGTAAAAAAAAAACTGGCCTAAAATTTTTTTTTAATCATCATCATCAGCTCATTTATGTCCCCACTGCTGGGGCACGAGCTTTCCCTATGGATGGATAGGGAGAACGGGCCATGAACCACCACGCCCAGTGCGGATTGGTGGTTGTTAACGACTGCTAATGCAGCCGGGACCAACGGCTTAACGTGCCTTCCGAAGCACGGAGGAGCTCGAGATGATAAATTTTTGGTCACCCATCCGATGACCGGCCTTTGCGAAAGTTGCTTAACCTCAGCACTCGCAGACCGGGCGCGTTAACCACTGCGCCATCGAGCTACAGGTAGTTCATACCACACAGAAATTATAAATTTGATAAGAGTGCTTAAGCCTACATTACCGGAGAGTGTATTAATGTTGAATTTTTATATAAATTGTTAATAACTGGAAGAGCGCTGTTTGTCTGGAAAACAGATAATTATATTATCTATTTCGGACACAGACGTATTTATTGTCAAAGTAATTTGTAAGTAAAACATGGTCACTGATTTGTTGTTCTTTTTATAAGCACTTTAGAAAATAAATAAATAATTATTTTTAATATTATTATTATTAACTTTAATGAGTTATGCAATTTTGTATTAAATATTTCTATTGTGACGTCACATCAAAATAAACAAGTCACAGCCGTTATCTGTAAAGTACCGGTATATTAATACCGGTAACAACTAAAGTACCGGGTACTATATCAAGGTCTGTATTACCGGTATTCCCAGCCCTGTTTTAATCATCTGTTTTAAACATCTTTAACAAATCCATTGTTTAACTAAACACTGCTTTGTAGTAAAAGGGCAAATGTTTAAGTATTCTATTAATAACTTACTTACATAGATATAATTAAGATAAGAAAACACGCTTCATTAATAAAATGATTCAATAGTATGTTTATACAGAATGTTTGGTAATAGGTGTATCCCGTAATATGGACATGCAGCCAAGTATAAAAAACCGGCCAAGTGTGAGTCGGACTCGCGCACGAAGGGTTTCGTACTTTATGACTTACTAGATCTCGTTCAAACCAATTTTCGGTGGAAGTTTGCATGGTAATGTACATCATATATTTTTTTTAGTTTTATCATTCTCTTATCTTAGAAGTTACAGGGGGAGGGGGACACACACATTTTACCACTTTGGAAGTGTCTCTCGCGTAAACTATTAGACGGACGGACGGACGGACGGACGGACGGACGGACAGACAGACAGACAGACAGACAGACAGACAGACAGACAGACAGACAGACAGACAGACAGACAGACAGACAGACAGACAGACAGACAGACATGACGAATATTTTTTTGAGGAGAAAATTGAGGGTTCCACACAGTAGACACAGACAGCAGCTGTATGCATACGAGTAATCAGAAAATTCAAAACAAGTTCATTAATATTTTATCTCCTAGTGACTCCATAAGGAGCCATAGAACAATTGAATTTCAAAGCGTCTTTAATATAAACATAATAATTTAATTACTGATGATATTATCCTCTTAAGTTTGCGAAGAGATCAGAGAGACGTACTTTTTTTGTATAAAATTATTAACAATTATGTGGACTCCCATACCTATTATGTAAAGTTTCTTTGGAATGCTCGAGATAGACCCTGCGATCGAGTAACACTTTTTCTGTGCCTTGCCGCACAAATTTTTGCTAAAAATAGGTTCATTGCCAGAACTTTGAATATTTATAATGCGAGTTCGAAATAAAAAATGCATAACACATATTAACTTTAAATAATCATGACTTAGTAACTCTGCATACAAGTTCTAGATGGGATACACTTTAGATTTTTTCATTTAGACCACACATTTTGTTTCACGTTGTATAGGTATTAATTACCAAACACCCTGTATTTATATTTTAAAATGTATTTATTATCAGTTCAAAAGTCAACAGGCCATTGATTAATTAAATGCTTATCGTGGTTTGTTCACTTCGCTTGTTTTAAAAATAAACTTTGATCAGTTGTTTCTGATGGTGATATCTATACTAATATTATAAAGAGGAAAGCTTTGTATTTTTGTATGTACGTATGTTTGTAGCGAATAAACTCAAAAACTACTGGACCGATTTAAATAATTCTTTCACCATTAGAATGCTAAATTAGCGCTGAGTAACATAGGCTATATTAAAAAAAAGAAATGCGGTACGAAGTCCGCCGGGTCATCTAGTAAATTATAAACTGAGAAGTTACAATGAAAACCATGAAACAGCGTTCACTGTTGATCTGCATCCCAACTAATATAATAAATGCGAAAGTGAGTTTGTTTGTTTGTTACGCTTTCACGCGTAAACTATTTAACGATTTGTCTAACCGCCTCTTCGGTCCAGTGATTACATGAGATCCCGAGCTCGATTCCCTAGGGGTACATGTCTGTGTACCCGATTTGGTTGGTGGTAGGGCTTGTTTGTCCGCCTGGCTAGCTACCACCATCTTATCTTACCTACAGTAAGAGATAAGATAACCTATGCAGTCAGTGCGCTTCCTTTGGCCTTACCATCACTAAACATCGGATAAGATGAAGGCCACTTGGCTTAAATAAAAAAAGATAAAAAAACTTCATCATCATCTCAGCCAAAAATACGTCCACTGCTGGACAAAGGCCTCCCTCAAGGATAAACCATTTTGAGAGGAATTTGCCATAATCGCCACGCTTGGCAGGCGGGTTGGCGATCGCAGTAAGGTGAGAATAATCACAGAGAGATGCTGCTGCCCATCTTCTGGAATAGTCCCATAGTCGCCTTCTACGACACCCACGGGAAGAGATGGGGAAAAAAACTTATTTAAAATAAATGAAAATGGCTGGCAAGAACTGGAAGAGAGTGGCCGCGGATCGTGCTCAATAGCTTGCACTTGGAGAGGCCCATGTCGAGCAGCGGACTGATATGGGCTGATGAATAATTAAATACCATCAAAAACAAACTTGTAAAAAAAACCAAGTCTCCCAACTCAGTTCTTCTACCGTAAAAAGTTGTGAGATCCATGTAATACCAAGATTACCAAGTTCTCAATATTAAAAATCGTTTAGGTTTTAAATAAATAGATTGACTTTGCCATCTCATGGAAACACAATGTATCCCACAAGTAATACATATATTATATTAAATTGGGTTGTATTTAATCGATCACCAAACTAACCTAACCTAACCCACAAAAATACTAAGTTAGCACCTAAACTACTATTTAGATGCTATCATTTTAGGTGCTAGCCTACTATTTTTTTGTGGATCAATTTATTATTTCTCTATTAAATTAGATTGTTTAGTGCGATTGCCAAGAGAATAGGATGGTACGGCCGTGCCACTTCTTTGTTCGACTTGGCGGGGACACTGCCGTGCCCTCAGAACTAATTGACAGATTCGTTAGTAACAAAAAATTTGATTGAATCATCATGTTTCCGTTCAGCGTTCTGGCAAACAGCTATTCCAGTAATGTTCAACAAAGAGTTCAAAACGGAAAGAACTGTTTAACTTTATATTGTGAATTCATTTGGAATATTATGCAAATCAGACCGACATACACGGGTAAACAAAACTTACACATATCCTACAGACTTTTGTTTTTGTTTTTTATGCAGGGGGTGCAGCGCGGACGCAAAACTGCGAGTTTCAAGTTACTTTATGATAGCGAGCGAGCGGCGCGTGGCAGTGGTGTGACAACGGCGCACGACAAGAATACGCACGCACACTAATATCTGTACAGACTATATAGGCTGGTGATTTAATTAGAGCAATGTTTACTTTCGTAAAATCATAGGCGTTTGAGTAAAAAATAATAAGTCTTAATATTTTCATATTCATATTTTTTTATTGAAAAAGAAGACAACAGTGGCCTACGGAATTTCTGAAGAAATAAGTTTTTAGATATCATTACTTTTACGTATTGTTTATGCAGTTTCTAGGTATTTGTTTCAAATTTCAAGACAACCATGGCCTTGTGAAAGGATCAAGCTAAACTACACTAGTTCTTTAAATGTGTATGACCTATTCAGCGCCTAGCACCAGTGACTTAAAACACGTACATTTTCGAAATTCCGCGCGGCACCCCCTTAGTGGCGGTTCGCGCCGCGACCGCAACCGGAGACCGAGACCAGAGACCGAGACCGGAGACCGAGACCAGAGACCGAGACAGGAGACCGCGACCGTAAATTGACATTAGGCAATGTATACGCGACAGTTCGCGAGCGAGACAGAGACAGCAGACAGAGGCGTATACATTGCCTACGTCAAGTGACGATTGCGGTCTCCTGTCTCGTTCTCTGGTAGGCTACTCTTGACGCAAACTCAATCTCAATCTCAATACAATTCCAATGCGATTAATATGTATCGATATTGGGATAAGTTTCGCAATTTCGGAACTCCCCATCTCGATAATAATTTGTTCACTCAATTTCCACGCAATATAATTCCAATTGCATAGCGCAAAATTTAAATGGCACTCTTAAAAGCGATAATAGATTGCTTTTAAGAGTGCCATTAAAATTTTTAAGATTTGGGATTGGAAATTGATTATTGCAATTGTGTTTCAAGAGTAACCCACCAGCCCCCCAACCGCGTAACACTCTCGCTTTCGATCGCTTTGAAGGCGAGGCCCTCGCCTCGCTTTCTATTATAATATCGAATAATATATAGCCTATAGCTTTCGATATTGCTTTCATATTGCTTTCGAAATGACAAGATGACGCCTCCTCCTCGCCTCGCCTTCAAAGCGATCGAAAGCGAGAGAGTTAGGCGGTCGACCCCCTGGTCTCGGTCTCCGGTTGCGGTTGCGAACCGCCAGCTTTACGGATAAGCACATAGCTTTCACCAGATGTTAAGTGATGATAAGGCCAATGGTGGAAGCGCACTTCACCCGGAATCCTCAACTACTGAGGCACTGGCTATCTTATTATTTTTTTTACAATTCGATAGGCTTGCATTTGACTACTATCTCACCTGATGGTAAGTGATAATGTAGCCTACGATGTAACATGCTTGCATAGAAGGTACCGATTCACTCGTGATTTGAAGACCCCAATATTATATTTGATAGGAAACACAGACTGAGGCAAGGAGTTCCACAACTTTGCGGTACGTAAGAAAAACGTGGACGCAAAATGCTTCGTACGCATGGGTGGACTCTCTACTGTGTAACTATGGCGTCGCGCGGTTTGTCTGGTTGTCCTGTGGAAGAAAGGTGATGGAGGAACCAAATTGAACAATTCCATTGCACACTCTCAGAAGTGAATCCGATAAAAAATCGAAAGACTTGTAACCTGGCGCCGATGTTCTAAGCTCTGCAGCTTGGCTCGAAACAGTTCTTTAGCTGCCGGAACACAACAATGCTACAAACATTGATGTTATGGCGAACATATTTAGATAAGATGGTGGTAGCTAGCCAGGCGGACAAACAAGCCCTACCACCAACCAAACCGAGTACACAAACATGTACCCCCCGCTGGGAATCGAACCCGGGACCTCTAGGTCTAAACCAGTGATCTTAACCACTAGATAGGAGGTTAAGGTAACTTTTTTTTTAAAGAGAGGGAGAGGGAGAGAGAGAGAGAGAGAGAGCGAGAGCGAGTTAGCTGGTAACCTCAAACGGTATTTCAGCGTCACCGAACTATGTGAAACGAGGGTGTGTAATGTTTCATATAATAACACATAATATAATATCAACTGAAATAACGTTCAAATTATATAATTTTCATTAACAATAAAAACAATTAATCTAATTTCATTTCACCTAATTTTTCATTTCATATAACCTTCATTTACTATAACAACATTTGATAGAACATTTGTTTTATATAATTTTCATTATGAATAATGTTCTTTTCATATAACGTTCCCTTTATATAATTCTCATTTTTGAACTTGGCTGAACATAATTGCTAATACGTCTAATTTTTTTGAAGTATAATACTTGTTGTTTTATTTTTATTTATTAGACAACAGAAATACTTAGCTGCCCTACTCCTGTAGGTTACGTGACAGGTTAGAAATTTAAGACAATCGCGAAGCGCAGCGTAGCGATTGTCTTTAATTTCGAGGTTATTTTTTTTATTAGACAACAGAAATCTAGCGCCATACAAAAATAAATCTGTTTTAATCTTATCAATTATAGATGCCACAGACAGCCTTGCTGGATCTGGATCATTTTTTGTGGTTATCGTCATATTTATGTACAGTGTGTGTTTCAGTCTCCATATTTACTGTTGTTACGGCACGACACATACATTTTAATTATTACATTAAATAAACATTCGAGTTAATAAGTATTTGAGATGTGCATTATGTAAAATGTTCATTAGATCAAATGAAATTAGGTGAAATGAAATTATACCAATAATACGTTATATCATGTGTTCATTATATTAAAAAAAAGTATATCAAGTGAAATTAGGTTAATTAATCATTAGAACTTTTGTTATTATATGAAAAATTACACACCCGTGAAACGAAGCACCCCGTCAGAGGTTTTCTAGAAGGAACGGCATCACGCACTAGTGCGTGTCCCCGTGCCCTACTAGATTCTCCGAGGGATTGGGATCGGATCGGAGTCCCTTACGGAGAATCGACCGTTCCCCCTAAAAACCTCTGACGGCTCTTCGTTTCACACGGCTTTTCTCGCCGCCCCTAAAAAAAACCGGTAAAGCTAGGGTTGCCACCTTTTTTTTGGGCAAATAAAGTACATTGGATAATAAAAGGTAGAAAACAAAGTAAATAGTGTCAAAATAAAGTACGATTATTTATTTCGCTTAAAAACATACTTACCTACTTCTCATTGCTTTTAGCAACTTTTAACAAATAATTATCACTGCTAAATAGCGACACAGCAACTTTTTTGTGTGTTATATGTAAAAATAATTCTTATTATGAAGAGAAAATAAACGCTTTTTATTATTATATTATTAAAGAACCCCAGAGAAATAAAATATGTAAAATAAAGTATTTTTGCGTAAGTACTTTATTTTTATCATAAAGTATAGAGTACAAATATCCGAAATAACGTACAATACTTTATAATAAAGTACGGGTGGCAACCCTAGGTAAAGCACTCGTTATAAACAATGGGCCCTTACTACCGCTTTGTATGATCGTCAGTTGTATCAAACTCATTACAGCTTATAACTAGCAGTCAGTGGCATAGCGTAGTGGGGGCGGCAGGGGCGGCAAAATTTCACAATAAATAATAAAAATATTTGAATCATTTCATATTTTTATCACAACTAAAAATTCGGACCGATTGAAAAGAGCACGGAATTTTTCATTGCTTATTCTGTGACGAATTCGGGGAATCCTCTTTCTTTGAATGATATTTTGTAGCGAGCGGCGAATGCTGGCAACACCGTCTATACTTATTTGGATAAGGATTAATATTATGTTTATTATAACACCTTCGCAAATAGTGTAGTATTTTAGAACTAATTTGATTATCATAAAAAAGGTTATACTCGTAGTGAGTCAACCTTAAAAGCTAGACATTGCTGTCGCGGACTTTTTTTAGAACTTTTAAAGGGGAACAATTTCGTAATACATGATCTTTAAGTAACTTTCACCGTTTACGCAGCGCACGCAAGGAAAGTTCTCAAAAAATATTTTCCCGTTTTCGCAACATTTTTCACTGCTGCTCCACTCCTATTAGTCATAGCGTAATGTAATATAGCCTATAGCCTTCCTCTATAAATGGACTATTCAACACAAAAATATTTTTTTAATTCGAACCAGTAGTTCCTGAGATTTTGAGTTCAACCAAACAAACAAGCAAACAAACTCTTTCATCATCATCATCATCATCTCAGCCAAAAGACGTCCACTGCTGGACAAAGGCCTCCCCCAAGGATCTCCACAACGACCGGTTTTGTGCTGCTCGCATCCAGCGGCTTCCCGCGACCTTCACCAGATCGTCGGTCCAAATTTTTGTAGAATTACCTCTACAAAAATTTTATCAGCTTGTAATTGACTTCCTTTAAAAATGTTATCTACAAACACAATATCTGTTGCAAGATAATAGCACCAACGAATCGTCGACGTGTATAATTAATTTTTATTGTGTAAAGAACGCTATCTAGGTATGTGTAGAGATATTTACCTCACGTCTTTATCATTAAAGCGCATGTGAAATAATGTTATCTATTTGGAATGCTGACGTAATGTCGGCTTACCGTGCCTTCCGAAGACCCTGTTGGTTTAAGAATAGTCGGTAAAACCCACCACCTTACATTGGGTCATTATGGTAAATTATGGCTTTATATAACCAAGAATGAGGAGCTCAAGTGCTGAGCTGTTAAAAGCAACTTTAAGAAACGTCGGACATCGGATGGATGGGGGAAAATTTATTATCTCTCGCTCCTTCGTGCTACGTAAAGCCATTGGTCCCGGCTGCATTAGCAGTCGTTAACAACCACCAATACTGGTACCGCGTGATGGTTTATGGCTCGCTTTCCTTATCCATTCATAGGCAAGGCTGGTGCAGTGGGAACATCAAATTAGCTAGAGACAGTTCAAAGTACCAGGCTAGCATAAGTCACAAGGACGTAGGTATGCCTAGAGGAGCTACATACTTGGGGTGAGGCCGTGAGGTGGTTGAAGTACCAGGCTAGCATGAGTCACAAGGAGGTATATACTTAGCGTGAGCTACATACTTGGGGTGAGGCCGTGCGATGGTTGAGTACCAGGCTAGCATGAGTTATAAGGAGTTCCGCACTGGGACCGCGTGGTGGTTTACGGCCCGTTCTCTCTGAGGTGTTTCCATCCATAGGGAAGGCTTGTGCCCCAGCAGTGGGGACATCAAATGAGCTGATGATGATGATAACCAGGGTGCATAGTGTGAGTTTCATTCGTCATTCGATCCCTTTTTTTTTTAAAGAGATTGCTGATTGCCTCATACGGCATTTTCAGCTGCACCGGGCTTGTTTGGGGGCGGCGAGGAACGTAAAGGGTTCCTCAAGCCGTGTGAAACGAATCACCTTCGGAGGTTCTCTAGAGGGAACGGCATCGCGCACTAGTGCGCGTCCCCGTACCCTACTAGATTCTCCGAAGGGTTCGGATCGGATCGGGGAGCGGAACCACCCGAGGGCGCCTCTAAAGGCTCGGATCTCGGCTCGGGTAGACCGGGCCGTGGAGGAGGAGAGAAGCACTCAGGTACATGTCTGTACCTGGTATGTCGCGCGTGTTTTTCTTCGTACCCTTGTTCTACGAGTACGGTGTCTTGGACCTAAACTAGTGTGCATGTTTAGTGTATTCTGTAAATGTGTAGTGTCATTTAGAGGGTCGGGCGGGGACCATTCGATCACGTTAACGGAAACGAAAACGACAATGTGTATGGCATAGCAGCAGCAGGCTAATACCATCCAAATTCTCGTTTCCGTTAATGTAATCGAATGGGTACCGACCGACGATCCGATCCGAATCCCTTGGAGAATCTAGGGATGAGGACATGCTTGCGTGATGCCATACCCTCTAGAAACCCTCTGAAGATGTTTGAACACAAGGTTGAGAAATTTTTAATTTCCTGTCGTCCCTAAAAGACCGGTTAATAAAATTAAAATAAGTTTTTTTTTTCTTTTTCACTAATTTGAAATGTAATTTTTCTTAATTTATTTGTTTATGGAATTCATTATTTAACTTAATATTAATTTCACCTTTAACCATATTCTTAGCAAATAATAAATATTCTGTTCTATTCTATTCTTGATAAGTTCGAATTTATACTGAAATGGACAATCAATCTGTTTATAGCTCCAGTGCTGATTGCAAATAGACAAAATTTGAAAAAAAAAAATTTTTTTTTTAATTCTTTCTTTTAAAAGAAAATAATAATAACACTACAACACTAATTACTATAAGATAATGTAATCTAATGATGTACCTTACCTATCTATAATATGGAAATTAGATAATTCCTACTCCTTAGGTTTGCAGTGAAAATAAATTTTTAATTTGTTGTTGCTTAGCTTAATAATTAGTAAGGCTGATTACAGAATTCCTTGCAATTAAAAAAGTATGATTTACAATGATAATAATGTAACTGTATATAACAATAATATAATATAAGTAAAATGACCTTAGAAGTTAATAGGTAGGTATTAAAGATAACAATTACATAACTAAACTTATAATACACAAGAATAATAAGAGATCACTCTTAGTGATAAGACCACCATTTTTAAATGTAATTTTTATAAAGAGTTTTATTTATTTTTATTTATTTAAGAACAGCTAGCAAGAACATACTCCAAACATTTGTAGTGTAAGTAGGTACATACAATAAAGTTAATTTATCTTATCTCATCTTACAATCAAAAGGAAAATTATAAACAATATTGCAATAGAATATTACTGACAACTTTTTTGTATAGTGACACATCTATTAAAATGAAATAACATAGCATTTCATAATCATATTACCATGAAGTGCCAACTACATCTCTGAGAACCCTAAATGTTTTAATTAATATATGATTTTAACTGACTACACTACAAAGTCTAGTAGTTAGATAACCACCAGAGTCAGATTCAGAGGTTGATACCCAACATGATTGTACTGGATTTGGTTGGTGGTAGGGCTTGTTTTAAGTCCACCTAGCTAGCTAACACCATCTTATCTATCAAGCCGTAGCATAAATTTTAATAGCATTATTATTCCGACAGTTAGAGATAAGATAGCCAGTGCCTCAGTGTTTGAAGATACTGGGTGAAGTGTTCTTCCACCTTCAGCCTTATCATCACTTAACATCCAGTGAGATAAAGGCCAAGTGCTTGCTCATAAGGAATTTTTTTAAATTACGACATTCATTTGATAATCCTTGACTGTGAAACTTGATTAGAAACTTACTAGTAACTGCTCAAACAAATTCCTTAATCATCAGCCTAGAAACCTCACACTGCTGAATGCATGCCTTCCTTAAAGAACACACAATAACATTTCTTTTTTATACCTACACCATGTACGTTTTTTTTTATGTATTTGGGCTAAACTCAGCAAGTAACCATCCAACTTTTGAGTTAAATGTTTGCCCAACAGTGGTATGTATAACAAAATTTTACTAAAAACAACAATACGCAAGTAGATACGTTAAGTAATTAAGTAAAAAATTATGACAGGTATGAATATGATTAATCTTTAAAATTAAAACGTTAGTTGTAAAACCATTAGACAAATGAATGGCTAATATGCCGTAATGTATTAATTAACGCTTTATTTACTCACCGCAAAGCAGCGCTTTCTCTTCACAAACTTGTTTATTTATATTACGTAAAAGTGTTGTACTGTTCCACAAATTTTATTTGTATAACCATCACAGACACATGTTTTCACGACACACGAAGCAGTTAGAGTACTGTTAAATAATTATACGCGGATTAAAACAGAGGACGAGCGTACGAAGGTGTATTTATTAGCTAAATTGACTGAAACGTATCGATTGTCCTGTCCGACTGTAAATATTTTATACGTTGACGCACAAATTTATGCTTTAAATGGAATTCCTAATTTATATTCCATTAACAGTCCGCGAACACCGTCACACCTAGTAGTAAACAGTTAAAATCGAATGAATTGTCCGTATATCGACAGTCGACACACACAGTCATGTATTCGCTAAGTAGGCAGCTGAGTTGAGCTGAATGAAATACGATTTTCAACCTACGTGATGGGAATGTTTCGTATCGAACGATCGAACTTTTAAAGCAGCTAAAACATACTTTGGCTTGAATATTTTGCAACTCCACAGACGTCTAGTGTGGAATTTGATGAAATGTCATGAAAGTGGAACAGTGCCTTTTTTTTTTTTTTATAGTTTGTTCTCTGAGGAACCGGCTAAGGTCATAGACCATGCTGCCATGTCATTAGTTTCTTAATTTCATTAGTATTATAATCCTAAAGATGATGATGAATGATAATGGAAATGATGATGATGAATGATAATGGAAATGAGAAGTGAGAAATGATATACCCCCAACCCCTCGAGTATCTCAGTAAAGATGTGGGGCTTTACTAAGTCCTCAAGCGGACTTCTTGAGAGAATTTGATTAGTGACGTTGCACTGTTTTGTTTTATTTGCCAACACTCATGCACACTCACGAACACTTAACGGTTAATAATCCACCATTATTTCACATTAATATTCGACTTAACACAAATTTTAGAAAATAAAACAAAACCGCAGACATGACTCTTCACTTTCCCGCCAAGAAGTCGTGGAACAGTGCCATGATTTTGACAGTATTTGTTTTTATGGAGAGGCAAAGGAAAATTGCTAGCTCATCTTATTAATTTAGTGTTTTCGATGATGACAGATGGATAATTAATTAGGAATAACATTATTTGATATATTCTCCCTATTCTTTTGAGTTCAGTAACGAAGAATTTAAAACTTTACTGATAGATACTTCATCATAATAAGTCACACACAACAGTCACATTTTTGCATTATGCCCATACTCAAAACCCTTAGAGCATTAAACCAAATGGAGAAGCTATACGCATTAATTTCTATGAAAAACAGTCTGTCATTTTCTGCGGGGGACGAGGTAACACACACAAATACAGTTTCACACTGATGCATTTTTCAATGACGTCTTGTAAGCAATCTCTCTTTCTTATTCCTCGTATTTATAACATCGTAAGCCGAAAAATCGATTTGAGGAACGTGACCACTCGCACTGCGAAGCGGGTTCTGGATTCTTGGGCCTGAGTTATGCTCAGACGGAGAGTATTCTGCCAACGTGAACCTCCAAGCCTCCAATACACACATCACATACACATCACACTCACAAACACATCTTACTCACAGACTCACACATTAAGATTGATGCCTGCTATTTTATTTTTAGTATTATAATCGCATGACCATAAATTTTAAATTTTATTTTTCTAAATTTTATTGTTTTTAACTAACACAATGTAAATAGTTTTATGTAATTAATATTTGGTTGCTGCAAATCAAGCGTTGCTTTGTGCAGAGCAGAGACCGCAAGTAGATAAGTGTACAAATTGTAATTTTTGGATATATATTATTATTATTAAAAAAGAAACAATAATATTTAAATTCAACAATGTTGCATAATTATGTAATCGAAACTGCAACATACTTATGTATAATAAATAATAGTTATATATAATGTATATAGTCTACTATCACAGTCTGTATGTGCTAGATCCCTTTACCTTCTCAAACGTAAGTGGAAAAAAAAAACTTTAACGTCATAAAGTGTCATCATCACAGTTTTATTGTGTTTTTCATCTCAAGAAATCTGTAAGAAAATAGTTTTCCGATTGCTTATGTACCTACATAGTAATCTCCAGTTAAACTATTGTAATATTTGTAATCAGCAAAAAAAATCTTCCCTGAAAACACTTATCACCAAAAACAAAAGGCTGTAAACAATTAAGATTTACGAAAACAGCTCGTCGGTCGGTGTCTCTTGCAAACTTTATAAAAATGGAGAACATCGAACTAGATTCTTCAGAACTTGGTACACATTTGTATTGGCAGCAAGCTTACTCCAAGGAGATCGCCAACTTCGAGGATCACGGCGACACAGGAGACGTGTGGTTCGGCGAAGACAGCGCAAATAGGGTGATCACCTGGATCTGCAACTGTTCTATAGATAAAACAACTCCTGTCATAGATTTAGGTACAGTTTTTATTTTTTTTACTAAAGCAGCCTGATTGCATCATTCATCATTCATTAAAAAAAAAAAAACATTAAGTTCACCAACACTAACTGAAAAATAATTTTCTAGGTTTTGTTTTTCAAACTTTTCTATAATAATACTACAACAAATGGGACACTGCTCAGCAGTTTATACTGCAGCTTCAAGAGACTACAACCCTGATTATCAGAGGACCTCTGTTTGGCTAAGACAACTGTTATCAGTAACCTTCTAAACAAGTTAGATAGATAGATAATACTTTTATTGCAACACTATAATACATAAACATGAACAAAAAAAAAGCAAATTATTTAGAAAGTCACAATTTGGCGGTCTGATCGCTTTAAAACAATTTCTTCCAGACAACCAGTCAGATGTAGAAAGCTAATAAACTGTAAGATCAGAGGTGAAACTATTAATCAATACTAGAATAATGTGTATTTTTATAAGGTAAAAATGATAATAACAATACAAGGTTTTCGACATGTGGAGTGTGGATTCAGCTGTCATCGTACCAATTGTTGTTACGGCCAACGGCCTGATAGCCAAGAGCCTCGATCAACATCTAATGAGGCTCTTAGGCGGCTGGATCAAGGGCCTGATTCAGAAGGCAGTTCTCCTTGATACGGCACGTATTGTGAGGAGGTTCCTGTCTCTGGAGCCCTAACCACCGGTAGCTTGGACCCTGATCCCGATGCCGGCGGACCCCTATTTTTTTATATTTTTAAATATTTTAATTATTTTGTTTTTAGAAAATATTTAAAAAAGTAAATTAATATGAGAAAAAATAAATAAAGAGAATAATAATGATTAAACTTTTAAAACTTTTTTATATACCATAAATGTATAAATAAACACTTAAACATAATAGTAGTCTCAGGTAGAAAATTAGCAGATATAGCAGTTTTTTTGTTTTGCAGCAAGACATGGTTAAACATAAAGGTGGAAGTTTTTTTATGGGGTGAATAAATTTTGCACACCTGGGGGCCGACCGCCTAACTCTCTCGCTTTCGATCGCTTTGAAGGCGAGGCGAGGAGGAGGCGTCATCTTGTCATTTCGAAAGGAATATGAAAGTAATATCGAAAGCTATAGGCTGTAGCTTTCGATATTATTCGATATTATATTTCGATATTATATTAGAAGACGAGGCGAGGGCCTCGCCTTCAAAGCGATCGAAAGCGAGAGAGTTAGGCGGTTGGGGGGCTGATCGCAACTGGAAGCATATTCCATAGACGAACAGCTTGGACGGTAAAAGAATGAATTATTCCTTCATGTTACAGGTTGTGGAAATGGATACACACTCACAGAACTAGCTAAGGAAGGCTTCACAAACTTGCTTGGTGTTGATTATTGCACTGAAGCAATAGATCTTGCCGAGAAAGTGTGTAAAAAGGAATTTCCATATATTAAATACAAGGTTAGAACTATTTATTTATTACTTATTTAGATTTATACTAGCTGACCCGGCAAACGTCGTTTTGCCATAAAAAATAAAATAAAAATTTAGGGGTGGACTACCTCTAACATTTAGGGGGATGAAAAATAGATGTTGGCCGATTCTCATAGATACCGGATGACCCGGCAAACGTTGTTTTGCCATAAAAAATTAAAAAAAAATTTAGGGATGGACTACCCCTAACATTTAGGGGGATGAAAAATAGATGTTGGCCGATTCTCATAGATACCGGATGACCCGGCAAACGTTGTTTTGCCATAAAAAATAAAAAAAAAATTTAGGGGTGGACTACCCCTAACATTTAGGGGGATGAAAAATAGATGTTGGCCGATTCTCATAGATACCGGATAAGCACAAAAAATTTCATCAAAATCGGTCAAGCCGTTTCGGAGGAGTATGGCAACGAAAACTGTGACGCGAGAATTTTATATATTAGATGTAGTTATGAGCTAATATGCTAGGATAGTAACACAAAACTATGTTTAAAATGTTTGATGGAGCTGGTGTACTTTCTGTTCTTTATTAATTTATTAGTTGGTAAGTGTGCAATACCACTTAAGTGTAAATTGTAAAAATTGTGTAAATCTCTTTTTGAAAAAAAATTCAACTTTTAATTTTTTACCCCACAAAATTTGTGTAAAATTAGATGGCACGCATAGTCTCCCACTGATTCAATTTATTGTTTTTTATTTTCCCAGGTTTTTGACATTATAAATGACGATGTGAGTGGTTTGGGCTGCAAATTCGGCCTCATTCATGACAAAGGTACTTATGATGCGATCGGACTCAACCCAGAAAGCCCTAAGGAGAATAGGCTGAAGTATATTAGCCAAGTTTCGAAAATGACAGAGGAAAATGGTAAGCTCACATCTTTGATCAATGATATACTAGTTATAGGGTCCAGAACAAAAATGCATCGCGAAAGTGTTTGTTCACACCTATACATTTAAATATTGAATAACAAAATCTAAAAAAACATTGGATAGCATGCACAACTTCAGCTTACTGTGAGTCTTAAATCCTAAATATAAAGATTAAATTAAGGTTGCAAAATATTTGTTCTTAATATTTACTGTCACAAACGTCATTGTGGCTCCGTGTCCCCGAAGTCGCGAACTGTTTTTCAAACGCTCATCGGGAATCTAGTACATAATTTAATCGAAGGTTCACGGCAATCGTCTCAAAATCTCAATCCCGCAAGCCTGCAGGATATAAGTCATTAACCCGACAGGCCCGCAAGATTTGCGGAACTGAAAAAAACAAATTTTTGTTTGTTTTGTTCATGAATTTGTGAATATTCATTTTAATATTTCGGCGAGAATTATAATTTATGGTCTTAGCTAGCATTGGTAGGTAATACCATGAGTTCCATAAAGAAAGTGGTTTAATCACCTATAAATTAGACAGGACTGGGACAAATAAATATTTAGAACATCAGTGTCTATTTTTCTTCGCAAATCCGGTATGTGTCATCCCGCATTACCGATCAAAAATGATGCGCGATCCCGCGTTTGCGGATTGGAATTACCTCGTTGCCATTGAGAAAACTCATTGAAAAAATAAAAAGTCGATAAGGTAATTTTATTTTTTAATTTCAGGATTATTCATCATCACATCTTGTAATTGGACGGAACAAGAATTAATATCACACTTTTCAGGACAATTCAGGGTAAAGAGCGTGATACCAACTCCGCAATTCAAATTTGGCGGAAAAATCGGAAGTGTGGTGTCTTCTGTGGTTTTTTTTAAAAATTAATTATATTTAGGTATTGATCATAGTGTATATATCTAATGCATTGTTTATTAAACCTGATGATTAAACTTAGAGCATTTTATTTATCTTTACCAGAGGATAGTGAAATCATCATTTATCAGTGGTATAAACGTTGATTATTATACCACATCATCCCACCATCAAAAAATAACTAAAAACTAGGCTGTATGACACTAGCTAGCTACCTGAAGATTTCCTTTTTTTTTTTTTTTTTTAATAGTTTGTTCTCTGAGGAACCGGCTAAGGTCATAGACCATGCTGCCATGTCATTAGTTTCTTAATTTCATTAGTATTATAATCCTAAAGATGATGATGAATGATAATGGAAATGATGATGATGAATGATAATGGAAATGAGAAGTGAGAAATGATATACCCCCAACCCCTCGAGTATCTCAGTAAAGATGTGGGGCTTTACTAAGTCCTCAAGCGGACTTCTTGAGAGAATTTGATTAGTGACGTTGCACTGTTTTGTTTCATTTGCCAACACTCATGCACACTCACGAACACTTAACGGTTAATAATCCACCATTATTTCACATTAATATTCGACTTAACACAAATTTTAGAAAATAAAACAAAACCGCAAACATGACTCTTCACTTTCCCGCCAAGAAGTCCCTGAAGATTTCCTATAAATAGAAAAAAAAAACAAATGTCATTTCGTTTTATTTGTGTTAAAGAGTACTGTTCTAGTGTTCTCTTTTGTGTACTTCTAAGTTTTATTTTTATTTACTTAGTATATTTGGGTAAACTTTACTAGTATTTAACTAGTTGTCATGTATTCACACCAATTATTTCAAGCTAGCTTACATTTCAATTTTGTAACAAAGTTATGTTCAAAGTTCACTGTGCTACAAAACGCATTATCAAATACACAATCTCATCTGTCAAAAGTGACATTTCCTCACAACAGGCAAATTTTTGCGAACGGGTTTTTACAAGTTTATTCAAAATTTATATCGACAATGTCTACCGAAGCTGCTGTAAAATCGTCATGCATTTTCTGCAATATCGTTAACAAGACAGAAGCCACCGACATTTTGTATGAAGACGACCAAGTATGCGTTTTTAGAGACATAAAACCTGCCAGCGATTTTCACGTTCTAACTATTCCGAAACGGCATATAGAGGACGTTAAAAGCCTCACGAGTGAAGATAAGGAGCTCGGTGAGTAATCAAAGTAGTAATTAAACCTCCTTATTGAGTTTAGCCATTGAACTGTAGCGTTAATCGAAACTTAGTTGGACTGACACTTTAATCAACTTTGCCGAACGTAAATGAGTTCTATGTCATCGCGGTACGGTCTAGTTGCTAGTTAAAATTAAGTTAAAACTAATATTTTTATTTAAAATTAATGTACTTACCAATTTTTCAATAATTTATTGTAGGTCTATAAAAAATATTTTCATAAAAGAAGAATAGGTACAACCTCTTAAATTATAGTATACATTTAACTTTAAAACTAGTTGTTCTAAAATGTTTAAATAATTTTTAACGCAAATTTTGTTGTGAACAAATTACAAAAACACATCTGTTGAAAAATTTTCCATGAGCAGGTTTCGAACCTGCTGTTAATTGTTCTAAATAAAAATAAAAAATATTGAATGGCTAATATGTACAACCGAGTAACCAAAATGGGGGGGTTTGGGGGGGAGGGGTGGAGAACCCCCCCTTCGTACTGCTTCCCCCCCCTAGTCCTGGTCGGCTAGGGGACAATTATTTTGTTTCATTTAAACTTTTATAGTTGTTCCATTATCTCCACTTTTTTTAGAGAGAAAAAATTAACAAACGCACTAGTCGCCACTACGATTTTCGAAGGTTCCCCTTGACTTCATCAGGGTTCCATCATCAGATCCTGACCTGATGACCATGGGAGCACCTGGGAAGTTAACCTTTCAAATAAAAAGAATTTTTCAAATCGGTTTAGGCGACTTTGAGTAATCGGGTAACATACACAAAAAAGTGCTTAACAAACCGCATTATGAAAAAGCATTGCGTGAAATGGAACAATTAAGATTATTATAAAAAAAAGAAATCTGTTAGTTTTCTTATATTCTCCATATAAATTTTCAGTCCCCCTTTCTCTACAAAACACCCCAGTAACTTTGTAAATTCAATAAACCAAAATAAATACAAGTTAATATAGGCAAGTACAAATACATAACTCCTTAACCGTCAGAAGCTTACCTGAATAACTTGATAGTACACAACTTAGCCTTCTATACGTCCCTATAATATTTAACCCGTCCCGCACTGTAGGTATAATTAGCGGGCCACCTTACGTACGACCGTGCGTACATATGGCGCGCGAGGACTTAAAGAATAATCCCCTAACTTCTAGTCGTTAAGGAGTTGTGTGGGAGACATCCCATCATCATCAGATCAGCAATGTCATCAAATGATGACTACAATATTAGAAATTATAAGAAATACATAGGTACAATCCTATAAAATTTGAGGGTTTCCCTCGATTTCCCTGAGGATTCTATCATCAGATTCTGACTTAGTGGCAATGCGACCACCTCGGAAGTATAATATTTCAAATAAAAAAAGAATTTTTGAAAACTTAGAACCTCCTTCTTTTTTGGAGTCGGTTAAACAGTTACATTATTATACATTTAAGGGGAGAATTTGGAGGGGGAGCCCCCCCTCCCCCTTCCTCCGACCCTCCCTCATTCTTGTTTACCGTAAATTCAATGTAAAAATGTTCCCTAATCTCGCTCCGTAGCAGAAGGTCTATTAAAGAAAATGCCGATGGTTGCAAAACAGCGACATGTAAATCAGTCTACATAGGGATAATGCCTTCATCGGCAAAACGACGTACTAGTAAAACGCCGACAATTCGAAATCGTCTACTATGTAAATGATCAGGTACTTTCAATAACAAAAATACATTACATAGTTAAATTTTAATAAAAGAAAAATAAATGCATTTATAAACTAAACAAAAATATTTTCTACTTATAATCGGACCTACCGCCGCCGCCGCGCTTCGCGCTAGTCCCAAACTTGAACTTAATCTCCAAAAATAATTCTTTTAATATGCGTCAACCGTTGTAAAAACACAAACGGTGTGATCTCTTCATTCAATAGTCTTTCAGTTTCTCTTTTGTATTTTTGGTCATAAATGATATCATTTTTCTTTCGTTTTTGGCTATTAAATATGGCGCGTCTAATTTTTAATTCTTGCCATTTAGCTTCTTTGCGTAAAGCATGAATAAATAAAGGCAAAGCTCGTTTTTGACCTACTCTGGCATTATATCTTCTGTTCCATCCTTCCAAAGCATTATTAGTACGATGTCTTTGCTGAAAACAACTGATTTCCTCTCTTTTTGTAATCCACTGTTTGTCAAAGTATTTGATCAGTTGCCTAAGATTCTTACTTTTTTTGCTTTTCGCATCATCACGGATCTGGGCCCATACTTCACTAATGTTTGCTGCTGGCAATAATGGTAAATTGGCTAGAAGTCTTGTTATTTCCCGACCACATTTGGAATCATTAACTTTTAGTTTACGTGACTTTCGCCATACGGCGTTACTAAAGTGATAGTAACAACCACTCAATCTGGCTTCAGGAAATACCGTACGGAAAGAATTCATCTGTGCCACCTCATAGTCACACTTAAAATTTTTGATATCAAGTCCAAAATAATTTTTAACGACATCAAACAGTCTTTCATAAGTCGATTGTTGTTTATTAGGCAACAGAGCATACAAAAATGGTACTACGTTGGTAGTTTCGGAACAACTATCAATATCGACATGTATCGAATACATCTGATAAAACGGTACCGGAACTTTAAAAGTTCCATCACCAAAGAAGACTGCATTCTTATTTGTACATTTTTTTAATGTGGTTTGGCAGAGTTTAGTAGAAAACTTGTCGTTTTCTGTGCCTTCTTCACAAACGTTTGAGGATCCTGCGTGGAATCTTTCGAGAGTTCTGACACACCAAGTAACGCGAGCCGCTTTTTGCTCTTCACAGAGCGAATGCGGTATCCATCGGGAAAACAACTTTTTTACACCTAAATGTTCATGCAAGATTATTTGTATTTGACTCATGCCAATGTCTAAAGTTGCCTGAATTTCACGGTATGTCACATGTCGATCTTCCTCAATCAGCTTACGCACAGCATCAACGTTTTCTTGGGTGACTGCAGTTTTTGGACGACCTTGACGGGGATCATCACTGAGCTTGACACGTCCACGTTGAAATTCAGCAAACCAGCGATAAATTGTGGTTTTGGATGGGGCTTCATCACCAAATGCAGAAATCATCCGGTCAACACACTGTTTTTGTGATAAACCACTTCGAAAGTCATAATAAATCATCGCTCTTGAATTTTCTCGAGTCAATTCCATTTTCTCAACGACTAAACAAGTTTGACAAAACTTTGTGACAAGACCGAGAATCTTTTTTTAAATAAATAAATGGTATTCGATTTTTAAAACCAAGGACTTTTCAATTAAAAAGATTTAAATATAACAGGAACAGTGGTAATATTCCATTCCCGATACTTTTAGTGCAGCCCTCATATTTAGGTAGCAGATATAAATCATTGTGATGATGAATGTACTTTACATAGTAGACGATTTCAAATTGTCGGCGTTTTACTAGTACGTCGTTTTGCCGATGAAGGCATTATCCCTATGTAGACTGATTTACATGTCGCTGTTTTGCAACCATCGGCATTTTCTTTGATAGACCTTCTGCTACGGAGCGCCTAATCTGACAATTTATTCACAATAGAGGTAACAAAAGTAGCTAAATAAAGACAAAAAAAATTAAATATTATTAGATAATAAACAAACCTCCCTTTGGGGGGTTGGTTACCCCAATTTTGGTTACGCGGTTGTACATATACCCAATACCCAGGCCAGGACTATTTAATTTACAAAATTCAAACGCTCACACGTGTCTCGATAAATTCCTCAACTCTTGGTATTATTTCCATATCGATTCTCCCAAAATCCTCGGAGCTATGGCCAAAAATACGTCTCAGGCAAATTTGCATCTGATAACCATTTTCAATGGTAAAATTGTAGAGCATAAAGTTTTCGACAGTTTTTACTTGAACCATTTTTTCATGCACTCAACCGTTTTTGAGATAGACGGCGCGGTGAGCGCGCAGCGTTCAGCCATACGTAATTTAATGTAAGGTCAACCATGCATGAATATCTGTGAATAGTACCTTGAATTTTGAATAATTTGTATTATTTATCAGTTATTACATTGTATTTAATAACATTTTACATATTTTCAATATATTCATATAATAATACTTAAGTACTTATAATAATACTTTATGTAATCAAAGTGGGTGCAGCGCGGACGCAAAACTGCGAGTTTCAAGTTTGTTTGTGATAGCGAGAGTGGTGTGACAACGGCGCACGACAAGAATACGCACGCACACTAATATCTGTACAGAGTAAGCTGGTGATTTAATTAGAGCAATGTTTACTTTCGTAAAATCATAGGTGTTTGGGTAAAAAATAATAAAAGTCTTAATATTTTCATATTCATATTTTTTAATTGAAAAATAAGACAACAATGGCCTGCCGAATATCAATACAAACATTTTGATGACGGATCATTGTTTCATTTGTGCTATATTTGCAAAGTTTTGAAGAAATAAGTTTTTAGATATCATTACTTTTACGTATTGTTTATGCAGTTTCTGGGTATTTGTTTCAAAGACAAGACAACCATGGCCTTATGAAAGGATCAAGCTAACCTACACTAGTCCTTTTAATGTATATGACCTATTCAACGCCTAGCACCAGTGACTTAAAAACACGTAAATTTTCGAAATTCCGCGCGGCACTCCCTTAAATTAAATACTTATTGTATAATCTTAATTAATTATTATGCATTCCTTAATTTGTTATAAAAAATATGTTACTATCACAAATAATATGGCTAACACTGTCAATAATTATCCGACAATTATCAGAAAACTATCAAGCTGTGTTATTATCTTGATAATTTCGACTCTGACTTATGCTGACATCTTTTGAGTAATGTAAATAATCTTTAACTGTACCACAGCTGGAAAATGTCTCCACGATTAAAATGAAGTCATCACTACAATCAATGGGTTTTGGATTAATCACCACGCTTGACAAATGGGTATTGGTGATCACTAACCTGAGCTGTGAATTGAAAAATCCGAAACCTACTTTGCTTGACCTGATAATTGAACCCGGGACAGATATCGGGCTGAATGCTTTGCCAGTTGGCCACAGACATTAATAATAAAAATGGTTATGCAACGCTCTACTGGGATCAATCTGTCATCACGGACAGGACTGTTATTGCAAATAAGCCTGATATCGTGTTGACAGATCGATTGACGCGCCAGGCAATGCTCATCGATATCACCATTCCGCATGACGAGAACCTTGTGAAAGCCGAGAAGGGCAAGCTTACTAAGTACCTTGACCTGGCTCACGAGGTGACCGCTATGTGGGATGTGGATTCGACGATCACTGTCCCCATAGTCGTATCTGCAAACGGCCTTATAGCGAAGAGTCTCGACCAACATCTCAAGAGACTTTCGCTGGATGGCTGGATACAGAAGGCAACACGTATTGTCAGGAGGTTCCTCACTCTGCAGCCCTGACCACCGGTAGCTTGGGCCCTGCCCCGCTGCTGGCGGTACTCTAGGATTAGGTTTTTATAATGTTTTATTGTTTTTATATTAAAATATTCTAAAAACTAGTTCTAAGAAAGAAAATAAATAAAGGAGATAATAATAATAATAAAATAAACTTTATTTTCTCATCACAAACACATGTATACAATTTTATGATTATTTGTAAACAGTTGTACATTGAAGTAGTTTGTGTGAGACTGACGCCTGTGATTGATATTAATAGAGTCCTTTTTTTGGATTTCGAAGGTTCTAGGATCCTTTGGCAAGGTCGAACTGAATTACTTAATATTTTCATTCAATTTCCAGTGCAACATATGCTCAATGTGGCACAAGAGCTACTCGGTATGAACAACCTGTCGTTAGAAGACGCTCGTCTCGGCTACCACTGGCCACCGTTCCGCAGTGTGAAACATCTGCATCTGCACGCAATAGCGCCCGAGTCACAGATGGGTATGACCGGCCGGATCATATTCAAGAAAAACTCTTATTGGTTTGTCTCTGTAAGTGTAAATTTAATTATATTTAATTTACTAGGGCATGTGGAGAGATAAAAAATAGCCAAAAACACAAATGTTGAAAAAATTTCCACAAGCAGGATTTGAACCTGCACCCTTCTGACATTCCGGGTCAGGTGCTCTTCCAATTGAGCTATCGTGGTTCTAACCAGCCCGCCGAAATTATTCAACACTTTTTACTTTAAAAGCCAAAGGCGCCCATTCAATGTCAACAGCTACCGTCACTAACATCCGATCATAATATTTTTACAAATATTAAAGATCAGTTAAGAAGTAAGCAAGCTATTTATAAATGTTCAAATAATTTTTAACGCAAATTTTGTTGCAAACAAATTACAAAACCACAAATGTTGAAAAAATTCGGCGGGCTGGTTAGAACCACGATAGCTCAATTGGAAGAGCACCTGACCCGGAATGTCAGAAGGGTGAAGGTTCAAATCCTGCTCGTGGAAATATTTTCAACATTTGTGATTTTGTATTTTGTTCGCACAAAATTTACGTTAAAAATTATTTGAACATTTATAAAAATAGCCGTTGTTTCTAGATAACTAAAACGTTATATGACATATAACAGAATGGTGTGGTAAAAAAAAAATCAAAGTATCCGATCTAGACCTTGTATGTGTTGTTACAGAGATTTAATTATTAACTTTAATTTGTCATGCAATTGTAGATTTTATGTTTATATTATTGAAGTCATGCGCATCAGGCGTATAAGCAAGCATCAGTGATCATAAATGTAAGTACACAGAGGTTACTAAACCACTAGGGCTGTCACTTGTTTATTTTGATGTGCGTCACAATATTTATGTGAGAAGAGAAGTTTATAATAGCTTTCTCTTAAGGGGGTGCAGCGCGGACGCAAAACTGCGAGTTTCAAGTTTCTTTATGATAGCGAGCGAGCGGCGCGTGGCAGTGGTGTGACAACGACGCACAACTACGAATACTCACGCACACTAATATCTGTACAGAGTAGGCTGCTGATTTAATTAGAGCAATGTTTACTTTCGTAAAATCATAGGCGTTTGGGTAAAAAATAAAAAAAGTCTTAATATTTTCATATTCATATTTTTTAATTGAAAAATAAGACAACAGTGCCCTGTGGAATATCAATACAAACATTTTGATGTCGGATCATTGTTTCATTTGTGCTATATTTACAAAGTTTTGAAGAAATAAGTTTTTATATATCATTACTTTTACGTATTGTTAATGTAGGTTCTGGGTTTTTATTTCAAATTCCAAGACAACCATGGCCTTGTGAAAGGATCAAGCTACACTAGTCCTTTTAATGTATATGACCTATTCAGCGCCTAGCACCAGTGACTTAAAAACACGTAAATTTTCGAAATTCCGCGCGGCACCCCCTTAAGAATAGAGGAATAAAAGGGGGTATGTCAGCTTTTCAGGTCAAAAAACATACCAAGCAAGGCTTTCTCGCCCAAACCTTACGTGGAAGAAAAAAAATATGTTTATTTTAATATTTTTATTGTTTCCAGCCGGAGTACGTCGCTTCAAGGCTGTGATGTCAAACAAGAGAAGATATTCCATATATTAATTACATGTGATATATAAATAATGTTTATATTTGTTAGTACAAATTTTTACTATGGGAGCCCAGTAATCATAAGTCATTGACGTTTAAAAAGATATAAAGGTGCGTCCAGACTATATGACAAAAAAAAATATACCATGTTTTGTTAGTGTTGACGATAAGTGTCAATAAAGCAACCTTATTTATACTTATTGTTTTGTAATACTGTTATATAGCATACTTATGTAACATAATGCAACATAATGTAACGTAATGTGGACTCACCTTAATAAAAATGTTATAGCATATGCACTGTCCCACTGCTGGGCAAAGGCCTCAAATTGATGGGTAATGGTTTAGTTAGGCAATTAGCACACTGCCACGCACCACGCTGTATGTTGCGTGTCGCACCTACGCGCTTATAGTCTTGTAGGCGCGTGATATGCATGAACGCGCGTGGATGCATTTTCTGTGTGTTGAACTGTGCGTGTTTTCTATACACACAGAGATACTTACAAGTGGGGTTACCAGATGGAAAGTTGAAAAGTCCTGAGAAAAAGTATGTTTTCAATAGAAAAGTCCTGAGATTTTGTCGTAAACGTAACTCGCATCTGTGTGGAAAAAAGTAACTAATAATCTAATAGTGTTACTGATATTTAGCAGTTACTAGGAAACAATGTCAAAAATGGTAAGTAGGTACTTTATTGAAAAATCGAAAAAACCTGACATTTCCAAAATCCGGCCGCAATCCCGTCAGGAGCCTAAAAATCCTGAGATCTCAGTAGGCTTACTCTTGAACGCAAACTCAATCTCAATACAATTCCAATGCGATTAATATGTATCGATATTGGTATAAGTTTCGCAATTTCGGAACGCCCCATCTCGATAATAATTTGTTCGCTCAATTTCAATTAATTCCAATGTAGCGCTATTATCGCTTTTAAGAGTGCCATTTGAATTTTTTAGATTTATGATTGGAAATTGATTAATGCAATTGTGTTTCAAGAGTAACCCATCTGCTTTATAGTTAAATACTATACCTAAGTAGTTATGGCTTTATATGTAAAAAATTTTCCTACTCTTAAAAGAATATTAATAATTACTTAAATAAAATTATTTATTTTTGTTTAATTACGGGAAAGATCAATATGCTATGAAGACAGCAAAAACTAAGTGCTAATGTTATTAATTTATTATTATTGTACTATTTTGTTATTGGCAATACAGGAAATTAAATTAACTTTACAATTATATTTGTTCTTTACATTTATCATCGTCATCATCATCAGCTCATTTTATGTCCCCACTGCTGGAGCACGAGCCTTCCCTATGGATGGATAAAGAGAACGGGCCATAAACCACCACGCGGGCCCAGTGCGGATTGGTGGTTGTTACCGACTGCTAATGCAGCCGGGACCAACGGCTTTACGTGCCTTCCGAAGCACGGAGGAGTTCGAGATGATAAATTTTTGGTCACCCATCCGGCGTATGCAAAAGTTGCTTAACCTCAGCACTCGCAGACCGGGCGTGTTAACCGCTGCGCCATCGAACTCCTCTCTTTCGATTTCTTTACATTGCTACGATTTAATAAAAAAAAAAATGTAAGTACTGAAAATAGCGTTTGAAATGAGCTCGAGGTAGCCCGCAGTAAGTAAGTAAAAAATCAAGTCATCACTACAGTTGATGGGTATTGGCTTCCGAAACACACTGCCCGACCTGGGAATTGAACCGTGGACTTCCAGTTATCGGGTCGAGCGCTTTGCAACTAGGCCACTGAAGCGTTATACCTACTTTACCTTCGTACATTTCGGGTCAGATATACAATATGTAAAAAACAAAAGGGTAAGTACATGGGTATACTTACAAATAAAAATAACAAAAAAAGAATAAACAAATATTATTCATGAAAGCAAAAGTGTTACCTACCGTAATTTAAAACGCATTTTTTTTGTACTGAAATTGCTCAAATTACCCCAAAATCTAGCTAATATTATCTATGTGGCCACACTTTCCATAAATGGCAGCGGCGGCGGCGCGCCAAAGGTCCTACATACCGAACTGCCAACAAAGTATTGCCACAAAATGTTTATTGGAGTTAATTTTTTTTCACTTATTTTTTTAAAATGATTAGGTACGTAAATAGAACTGAATCTTGATACCTAATGACACCTTAACGGATCGGACAGGGTTTTTTTTACATATTGTATATTCTCGATCTCATGAGATGACCAACACCTCAGTCTCCCTGTGACCACGGACCCTGCAAAGGGTTCGAAACGTCAGGATAAACATTAATTAAAAGTAATGTATGCGAGTAGATACGTAAAAGTTGTTTCATTTTAATGTGTAGTGTTCGCGTAAACTTTAGAAAACAATATGTTTAGGCAACAGACATAAGCTGTAACCAAAACCATTTTAATATGTACCACTACCGCCGGAATTAATCCCGGGATCAATTATGTCAATATGACTTGAGTTTGACATAATAGTCGTACAGAGCACGAACCGTCGACTACGACCTTGATGCTACGCCCAGAAAGAAAGCTGGCGACCCACGAGCACAATTTCTCAGGAAGCCCGTTTGATGGAAGTTTAGCGAGAAGACCTACCTAACTATATGCCAGTAATTAGTGATATGATAGAAATATTATAATAATGTCATGGGGTGCGGCTTCGCATCCCGCTCGTGGAACTTTTTAAAACTTTGTCTTTTTTTAAATTATATTATAATAATTTATAGACGCTTGGTTTTTATTTAATTTAAAATTTGAAAAAAATAAATATCGAAATAAGTTTCAATATAAATTGCACGAACTGAATTCGAACCGAACACTTTATACGGATTTACTAGCTTTAGATTTTTTAAAGGTGCATCATCATCACCATCATCAGCCTTATTAGTCCACTGCTGGGCAGTGGGCATAGGCCTCTCCTTGTGCACGCCACCGAGCATGATCCGCGGCTACTCTCATTCAGCTCTGGTAGGCTACTCTTGACGCAAACTCAATCTCAATACAATTCCAATGCGATTAATATGTATCGATATTGGGATAAGTATCGTAATTTTGGAACGCCCCATCTCGGTAATAATTTGTTCACTCAATTGCCACGCAATTTAATTCCAATGTAGCGCTATTATCGCTTTTAAGAGTGCCATGTGATTTTTTTAGATTTGGGATTGGAAATTGATTATTGCAATTGTGTTTCAAGAGTAACCCACCAGCCCCCCAACCGCGTAACACTCTCGCTTTCGATCGCTTTGAAGGCGAGGCCCTCGCCTCGCTTTCTAATATAGGTAATATCGAAATATAATATCGAATAATATAGAAAGCTATAGCCTATAGCTTTCGATATTGCTTTCATATTGCTTTCGAAATTACAAGATGACGCCTCCTCCTCGCCTCGCCTTCAAAGCGATCGAAAGCGAGAGAGTTAGGCGGTCGGCCCCCTGGCCAGCCAATTCTGCATACCTACCGATATTGAAATAAAAAATGTCAATTTGAAAATAAAACAATTAGTTTACTTTCATACATGTTTAAATATTTGTACAAATGAAAATAGATACAAATTCTACCTTAATGGCGTAACAATGATTATCACAATATTATTGTGATTTTTCTTTAAACAATAACAGTTTATTTTTTTAATACACTTTTTCCACTTTTTATCGCTTTGAATTGCACCTACCATGTCATATCTGTATCATCCTATCGTTGCCTGGTAGAGAATGCCTTAGACATTAAGTCCGCCATGTAATTCAATGTTGCAGAAGTTTTAAATAAATAAATGAATAACAGTCCCGTTAACCAACCTAGAGAGCCAATAATAAATACGCTTATAATAAAATAATTAGTTTACTTTAATACATTTTTAAGTATTTGTAGAAATGAAAATTGATACAAATTCTACCCTAAAGGCGTAACAATGATTATCACAATATTATTGTGATTTTTCTTTAAACAATAAGTTTATTTTTTTATAATACCGTTTCCACTTTTTATCGCTTTAAATTGCACCTACCATGTCATATCTGCACTATCTATCCTATGGTTGACTGGTAAAGAATGCTTTAGACATTAAGTCCGCCATGTAATTTAATGTTGCAGAAGTTTTAAATAAATAACAGTCTCGTTATCCAACCTAAAGAGCCAATAATACGCTTATGTTAGGAATCGGTTCACGTCTGTAGTGTAAGGAGCTAAGGAGATTCAACCAGGTAGGCTACTCTTGACGCAAACTCAATCTCAATACAATTCCAATGCGATTAATATGTATCGATATTGGGATAAATTTCGCAATTTCGGAACTCCCCATCTCGATAATAATTTGTTCACTCAATTTCCACGCAATTTAATTCTAATGTAGCGCTATTATCGCTTTTAAGAGTGCCATTTGAACTTTTTAGATTTGGGATTGGAATTGTATTGAGATTGAGTTTGCGTCAAGAGTAGCCTACCAGGGCTTTAAATACCGTACACACTAGCGCCGCTAATGGATTTAATTTGATAACTGCTAAACTGGTTTTTTTTTTAAACATTGCGGACTTTCCGGCACTAGGCAAACATCTATTACTTAATAATTGTGCACTAATTTTAGGTTTGTTTTTGTATTAATTCGCTAACACCGAAAGAGGCCATTGTTTGTGAATAAATGCGATAGCCCGTTTTGTGAATAAACCACGCAACAAAAAGTAGTGCACAATTATTAAATAAATACTATGGATGCTTTCCTGTTGTCGAACGGTACGCAATGTTTAAAAAAAGATCCGGTTCGTTAGTAATTGTCAAATTATCAATTGGTGGCGCTAGTGTGCCTTACCCTTCGCCTTAAGGATTTATAGCTGCGATCAAAGTTACACTTATACCAAAGTTAGTTACTTATACAAAAGTGACCCCATTCTACGGTACTAGTATTGGCTTACGTTACCTGGATGACATATTTACAGGGAAAACTAACCGCTCTACGCAGATTGGTTAAAGCGCAATATTTAACGAAAACTTTATTACCTTTATAGAAATAACGTTACTTACCGATACATATAGTGGGAACTTGGTAACGGTATCAAGCCCTGGATTGTACCACGATTTCTCGCAAGAGCTTGTTCAACAAGAGTATACAATACAATATATAATAAATATTGATACTAATATTTTCAAAAATAAACAACCTTACAAATTACAAATCTCATTTCCACTGTTTTAAATATATTTACCAATAAAAGCATAGCTTTATTTCTGTTTCTAGTATCACGTGAACTATATTAATATTAATTTATTTAACTACAGAACCATGTATTAATATCTAAACATTGCCTAATGTTTAATTACGTAACTATATATCAGAATGTTTTTTCCTTGCAAGCTGATTTACTCAAAATAATTGTATACACTTTAATGTAAAAGCATTTGTATACATTATTCTTATGCAAAAGACAATGGACTGGACTCAGCTATTGACAGTTAAAAGATGCTACATTTCAAGCAGCAAGCAAGTTTGCAGGAAGCATCAAGTTTTGTGTACTGATCTCTAAACATCAGTACGAAGATGGCTATTAATGATGAATATATAAAAAATTACGTGTAAAATACACGCGAGTAGATTCGTAAAAGTAGTTTAATTTCAAAGTGTAGTGTTCGCGTAAACTTTAGAAAACAATAGTAAGTTTACTTGAATAAAGATTGATTTGACTTGATTTTGTTTCGAACTGTAGACATGTTATACAAATGGTTTGTGATACTTTTGTGTTTCTATCGCTTCCAGTCATCAAATAAACACAATTGTATACATGATTTTGGTAAGTCAGTTTAGCTATACAATTCTGAGCCAAACATTGTGCTCATTATTCCAAAATATAATATTCTTACATATCTTTTAACCACTAGGCATTGTACCTACACATATTAACACATGTTTTTGTAAGTATTATTCTAACATCTACACATTCAAAAATTGTGCATTTGCGTATATGCAAAAACCTTCAAACAGGGATAGCAGGTAAACATTTCAACGCAATGAACTCACAAGCATTATCATGTATACAATTTGACTCTTATTAAGAGTTACACTGTATACAATATGTTATTGCTCGTGACTATATCAAAACATCTTTGTGAAACCATATGGAAAATTAGGTTTTAAGTTACCCCAGTTTAAAATTTATATTAATCCATTTTGTTTTTAATAAATAAGAGTAATAGCGTTATAATAAGGCATAATATTTTTACATAAGCCTATGACTATAATTATGACAATTTAATATACCCAATTTGCTTGATCTAACTTAAATTAATACACCCAAAAACCTACCTCTTATTAGGAAAACCCGGTTACAATATGTCAGCAAATAAGCATTATTAGATTAAATATTTCTTTGCTTAATAAACAATGTACCATTTATTTAGCCCAAACTTAGAATAACTTGTACTTAGATACTAGTACCTAGGTCGCAACTTAACATAAAGGGTGATTGGAAATTCGACCTTACATACCTGATGATAGAGCTGGCTATACTAGAGGTAAAGCTATATGCGTAGTTACCGGAGAATCTAGTAAGGTTCGAGGTTACGCTTCCGTGATATATTTATTAACCACTAATTATTTTAAAATGTTCAAATAATTTTTACGTAAATTTAGTAGCGAACAAATTACAAAAACAAAAATGCTGAAAAAATTTCCACAAGCAGGATTTGAATCTGCACTAATTATTTATAATACATATGTATACAAACAAGCATGTATACAGATTTAGTATGTTTTTTTGTATACATACATACAAATGATACAAAACGATGCAACATCACTTTAGTGCAGTAAAGTCCCAGATATTTACTACAACTTAAAAGGTTATATCAAATGTAAAAAAAAAACCACAATGACCTATCACGAAGACAATAGCTCACAGCAAACAGTAGCATTGCAGACACTGCCTTATTACATACAAGATAAGGGTCAACTTCGTACTACTGCGGTTGATTATACAATGACAACTATAAAATTTTTAGTTTACATAACATTAAACTTTTTGCATTTTATAACTAAAATATTTTTAGGTTTTAATTAAAAATTAAAACTTTAACTCCGACTTATAAACAGAGTATAAGCTTTAAACAGCTATTTCGGTTTTCGTCCCTTTTTCTCTTTTTTTTCTATGTTACGGGTAAGTGTTTTCATCTCACCTGATGTTCAATTATGATGTGATGATGATGTTCATCTCAAGTGATGATAAGACCGAAGGTGGAAGCTCACGTCACCCGGAATCCTCAACTATTGAGGCACTGGCTATCTTATCTAGCTGCCAGAACACAACAATGCTACAAACATTGATGTTATGACGACATATTTAGATAAGATGGTGGTAGCTAGCCAGGCGGACAAACAAACCCTACCAGTAACCAAACCTTGTACACAAACATGTTCCCTGCTGGGAATCGAACCCGGGACCTCTGGATCTGAGACCGGTCGGTGGTAAGGTCAATAGACCACAGAACAGACACAAAAACAGAAATATTTATTCCAACCTTATACTCTCTTTATAGATGCCTTTAGTTTTATGTATATAAAAACATTTTAGTGTTTCTAACACTAAAACAAAAAGATTAGCCATAAAAAAAATCAATAATTAAGCCATTAACTACATAATAACTGTGTACTATTTAGTTTAACTAAAACATTATAGATTTTAGTGAACCAACTTTTCACTCAACAAACCATTATACTTTTATAGAGTTAGATGTACTTCTATTAAATATATTAAACAGGATCTTAAATAACTTTGAATATAAAATGTTATATAAAATCTAAGTTTACTAAATATTCCTTTTACATAAGTACATATATTTTACAATAGGAATGTTTTAATATTGGAATGCTATAGCTATGTGATGTCTTATAAATGTGATTTAATATTGAAATGACACAATTTATACAGACCTTATTGCTGTTTCTTGATATTTATAATCTGTTACTTATCCTTGTAGACCACAAAGTATTATCCCAAAAGTCTATTGCATGCCACTGAGTACATTTTATTAGGTAATTCCCTATCCAATAAAAAATAACATTTCATTAAATTCTAAAAATCTTTACAACCATTCAAAATTGACTGAGATAAAAGGTGGTCAAATATACCACTTAGGTTTCTGCACACTAGACCATATTATATTATGACCGTGCTTGCTTGTAAGGCAAAAAAATAATTGATAAGTATTACAAAAGAACTCTGTATGTATTGAAAAGTATGAGACTATGTCCACTAGACCGTTCAGTCACCGACCAACACAATACCATGCATGGACCATCAAGATTGCTGGCGAGAATATTTGATTAAAACCACAGGTATTGGTACTAACCACGCTGTCAATATGTTGTAATGGGCATAGTAGTTGTGTGTCCTGTTACGTTGCTAGCACAGTCATAGTATGATACGGTCTACAGAGACGTTTAATGTCTCTATTACTTTAAGTATAATGGTGGAGACTGACTCAAGAGTATTATCGTAACGTAACATGATTGATGCGAGCATTCGCATGGACTGTACAGTGAACCGGGCCAGCTTATCCGGCAGGCTTATTACTTAATAAAGCAACCAGTTGTTGCGATTGATAAATTTGTATTACGGACACACATCACTCGATCTATGTAAACTATTACATACATTTTAATGCGCTAAGCGAGCGATTATTGAGCAATTTGTGTCCATAATACCAATTAAGTAGGTAGCGATAAATTGTTAAATGTCGCGATAGCAACTGTCACTTTAAAGATCGGTAAAAATCCTGCCGCTTATTATCAGTCAGTGAGCAATGACGTATCAAACTCGCTGCGAATGTTACGTTACGGTCACGTTAACACCCACATAGAGACAAAGAAATACCTTTTTAGTGCACTTAAATATAATTTTAGCTTTATACCCAGCAAAGTCTTAAATCTTTTTGTTGTCTTTAGACTGAAAATAAACACATAAAAATCCGTATAAAGAGTTCCTTATTAACGTGGTGTTGTGATAATCTATTGAAGAACCAATAAAGAATATTTTTAAATAAATATTATTTGTAAAAATTGTCTTTACTGCGCCATATGCAATATCTCAACTTTACGCAGAAACTGGCAATACAGCACAAATAATATTGTATTGAACATCAACATGATAAATAGCAGACCGTTCCACATATTATCAATATTGAAAGTGGTATCTAATACCACTATGTTTAAGGGCTAGATACGCTCACAGTACCTCCCGTCTTCACTCGTGCTCTTATACACAAGGTATCCTAATATAACAGCAGCACCCGTCATGAACAGAGTAAGGAACTGGAGAACTTTCAGCTTCCTCAAATCGCTGTTCAACAGCTCATAGTTCTGCTGCAAACTATTCAACGCTGTTGTAACAGAGTCAGGTTTCTCAGTTATTGTACCATCAACTACGTTTCCATTTCTTGCCAGCTCTTTCTCTGGGAAGTGACATTTCAGTCGGTACTCGTCAACTTTGCTGCCCGTTGAGTTCTGCCATACATCGGCTAGTTCTTTTGTTGATAAATCTGTCTTAGGAATCTGTACTGACATAACAAGAAATCTGTCTTTAGTTACTGTTCGCAAATGGAATCCGGGTTGTACAACAATTAGAACGTTTTGCGATGTACCGGTCGCCAAAGTGCCCGAGCTGGGACGCACACGGAACTTCTCCGGTGAAGTTGTACGTATCTTGAAAGAGATTGCACTCTCATCCATATTGGTGATTGTGAACTGTCCTGACAATTCTTCGTTTTCATTTTTGAAAAGGATTGTATCATTGGGTACCAAACGTAGCATCTCTCCGGGTGAATGCAAGCCGTCACCCTGCTCAGCAAATGTAACCTTCTTTGGTGTGTGCTCCACACCACTCCTATTCTCCGGTACAAACTCAAATGTGTACGTATCTTTGCCTCCCCAACACACCAATGCTTGGTCTGGAGCAACAACTTCCTTCAAAGTGTCTTTATTAGTGAATTTCATTCTTTCCACAGCTTTTGCAGGCAACAATGACTTCACAACCTTAAACGCAGCACTAAGAACCCACGGCATTTGAAAAATGACAATATAATTCAAAAAGTATGGATAATAAAGCTTGAACAAGTTAATTAGATACTTGATTAACTCCATATCCATGTTACCTAAGCCACATCCATCCATGTCGAAGAAAAGAGTGATTCTCTTACCATTCTCCTCCCTTTCTATGCGATCCAACCAGTAGATTAGAATCTTTTTGATTTCCTCAAACTCCTTTTGTCCTTTCACATGCATTTTGGACTTGACAATGAGTATTAAGCTGCCGTCAACATCCCTACCGTGGGGGAAAAAGATGCCATCTTTAACGTAGTCTAAACGAATGGTAGATTCGTTAATATCGTTCGCGCCGACGCTTGATCGCCATACCATGATGTCCCATAGAGTATCCGTGGCCCGCTTAAGGTCGTTCTCCTCGTGTTGCAACACTCTTAGCAGGTACTTATCAAGTTTCACACGTTCATAATCCAAAGGATGGAAGTCACCAGGGGGGTTTGGGATACCCTCTTTTAACTTCGCTTCGAAAGCGCTTCGCAGATCCGCGGGCGTAGCCATTTTAATACAGAACGATTAGTATATCAATTAATTAGGTAAGGGCGATATGTTATCGAATTGATAAAGCAAAAAGTGGACTGGCCTTTGCTAACAACAGAGATGACCAACTGTTTTTGACAAGTTGACAAGTACCTACCTACACAAAATTATTATTGACATTTGCGAGTGACATTTAAATGTCAAGTCAAAGGCAACGAATCAAATGCCAACAGCCTTAAAACCGTATTATTCTAAGCTTAAACACAATGTAAAGAGTTGCTAGCGAAGAGCAAATGAGAAACAAAGTAATGATTAAAAATGCAAATTAATAAGTACATAAACACATTAATACATTAATTGTAATGTTTTCTTATTTATTGTAATATCTCTTTGCATATATGCGATAAATTATTAAATTATTAAGTATAAATAATTGAAGAACAGATTTTTTATTTTTTTATAATCAACATAAAAACTTTCTAACGAACAAAAAGTACTGTTCAAAACTAAGACAGAACATAAATAGCATTTATGTTAGTAAAAAGATGTTTTAATAAAGGAAATTTCTGTATTTAAAATAGATGTGATAGAACTTATTCTAAGGATAGAACAGAAAAAATCAAAGACACTTGACGTTGTCAAAAGAAAGAAAGTTGAATACGTAATTAGCTCAAATGTTCTATGTAATAAAACCTTTATAGTGGGAGCGTTATATTAGATCAGTCTTTCCCAACGTGGGCGATAACGCCCCCTTGTGGGCGCTGCAGGCCTAAAGGGGGGCGGTAAGAGACCCAGAAAAAAAAGGGGGCGTTGTGTAGGGCTTTGGGGTCGATTTATAATTTCATCTACCTAGCTAGGAAGACTTAGACACCGACTGAGCTCTCGACTCTCGACTACATCTTGTGAACATCAACTAATATTAATTAAGATATAGCTCAAACTCGGTTCGATATAATAGACCGCGGGCAATCATGTTTTAACAAGTTTTTGTTAAATAATCCGATTTGTACATTCCTGTATCAATCGGCTGGTTCTATAAGACTTGTTCTTGCTTGTCGAGTACGACTGGGCGTCGAATGAGATAAACGAGTTTATGCACGTTTGTCTTATTCCTGTTGGTGCGTGCTGCTTATGCAATCCTATATAAACGACGTAAATTTATTTTATTTTCATTTGTGGTTTCGCGCTTAATAGATAAGCAGTACTTGATTTCAACACTTACGTATTTCTCAAAACAAAACAATGTCGGAAGTAAAAAAGAAGAGACGGCAATACTCTGCGGAATATATTAAATTCGGATTTATTGAAAATCCCACAAACCTGTCGTCGCCTTTGTGTCTTCTATGTCTAAAAACATTTTCGAACGAAGCAATGAAGCCTTCAAGACTGCAAGATCATTTGAATAAAATGCATCCAGATAAGAAAGACAAGAATGTAGCATATTTTCAAGACCTAGAGAAAAAGCATAATACTCAGCCAAGTGTATCAAAACTATTTTCGGCGGCTGCTAAGCAAGATGACGACGGACTTCGAGCTTCGTACAATATCTCTTTGTTAAATGCTCAAAAAGGCAAACCACACAACATCGGAGAAGAGTTAATTTTGCCAACAATAAAGGAAGTAATAACTACTGTGCTTCATAAACCGGCCGCAAATATTATCCGAAAAATTCCTTTGAGTAATAATTCTGTGCAAAGACGAATTGATGAAATGGCTGAAAACATTGAAGAATCATTGTGCAATCATCTGAGGACTAGTCAATTCTCAATTCAGCTCGATGAGTCCACTTTACCAACTAATGAAGCGTTGTTGCTATCTTACGTGAGGTTTATTAAAGATGAGAAAATACGTGAAGAACTATTGTTTGCCAGAAATTTGGAGACAGATACAAAAGGCGAAACCATATTCAATACATTGGAAAAGTTTTGTGAAGAGAAAGAGATTCCTTTGAAAAATATTATATCAGTTGCTACGGATGGCGCTCCGGCTATGACAGGGCGCCATAAAGGCTTCATAGCGTACTTAAAGAATAAAATTCTAGATGTCCTTGCTATACATTGCGTTATTCATAGACAACATTTGGTTGCTAGAAACTTAAGTGAACGACTATTTCAATCACTGCAATATGTCATCAAAGCAGTCAATAAAATCCGTAGCAGCTCTTTGAATGATAGATTATTTCATCAGCTTTGTGTTACTAATGACGAAGATTTCAACCGTTTGTTGCTTCATACTGAAGTTCGTTGGCTGTCAAGAGGCAATTGTCTGATTCGATTTTACAACCTGTTTGACTCTGTGATAGAGTTCTTGGAAACTAAAGATACAGAACTGCGCAACAAGCTCATAACATCGAAGAATGATATAGCTTACATGACAGACCTGTATAAATTGTTCAACGACATGAACCTCCAACTGCAAGGCGATGAACTAAATTTAATTAAAACAAAAAATGTCGTTGCTGCTTTCGCAGCCAAACTGCTTCTGCACAAAAAGAATATGGGCAGACGTGAGTTTCACAATTTTCCGAATTTATCAGTATCCTGCAGTAACGACGACTTGTTTGCCTACTGCCAACATTTGGAAAACCTCCACATTGACTTCACCGAACGATACCAGGACATTTTAAACTTGGAAATACCAGACTGGGTGTTGGATCCGTTTTCAAATGTCAACACAGCAATGTCACCTCAGCTGGAAGAAGAACTTATAGAATTGACAACAAACGAAGAAATAAAAATCAAGTTCAAAAATGGATATCAAGAATTTTGGCTACAAAAACCGATCCCGCAATTGTACCCTGGATTGTGGTTAATTGTTCAACGATTCTTGATAGCATTCCCATCGTCATATTTGTGTGAACGTGGATTTAGTGCTGTGGCAACGCTGCTTACTAAAAAGAGAAATCGTTTGCGTGTTACCGAACGTGGCGACTTGCGGCTGTTTTTGAGTAAATTGGAACCTGATATCAACAAACTTATTGAACAGCATCAGATTCAACCTTCACATTAGTTTTTATATAAGAATTGATTATGTTTGATTTATTTTCAATAAAAGATACTCTGTCCGAATACTATAAAGTTGCGTTTCAATAATCAGTTATAAGTACTTAGCGGTTTTTAAGTATGTTTAAAAAGGAGGGCGTTAAAAAATAATTTATTCTTAAAGTGGGCAGTAGACAAAAAAAGGTTGGGAACCCCTGTATTAGATTAATTTAGCCGAATGGATAGATAGGGTTGAATGTGAGATATGGTGGTTCACTTTCCATAGCTCCATTTTATAATCTAAGGTTCCGTTACTCTATAAACGTGAGAGTATACCTAAAACAAGCAAAGCGCATATCTATACTAATATTATAAAGTGGAAACCTTTGTATTTTTGTATGTATGTATATTTGTAACGAATAAACTCAAAAACTACTAGACCGATTTAAAAAAATATTTCACCATTAGAATGCTACATTAGCGCTGAGTGACATAGGCTATATAAAAAAAATTGGTTGTCTGTAAAGTCGGTTTACTGACGATAGTTGAACGTGACAACGTCTTAAGAAGGTGTCGGGAGGTGTTGGGGGTGTCGGGGGGTGTTTGGGGTACGTACCGCGGTGGCGATGCCGGCCACGGGCTTGCACAGCAGCCTGCAGCAGCCCGTCGAACAGGTAGGCGGGAGGAGTTGGGGGTGTCGGGAGGTGTTGGGGGTGTCGGGGGGTGTTGGGGGTACGTACCGCGGTGGCGATGCCGGCCACGGGCTTGCACAGCAGCCTGCAGCAGCCCGTCGAACAGGTAGGCGGGAGGAGTTGGGGGTGTCGGGAGGTGTTGGGGGTGTCGGGGGGTGTTGGGGGAACGTACCGCGGTGGCGATGCCGGCCACGGGCTTGCACAGCAGCAGCAGCCCGTCGAACAGGTAGGCGGGAGGAGTTGGTGGTGTCGGGAGGTGTTGGGGGTGTCGGGGGGTGTTGGGGGTAAGTACCGCGGTGGCGATGCCGGACACGGGCTTGCACAGCAGCACGGCTAAATTTCTACTCAGCCGATTGTGCTTCTTTGTCGCTCGTTCCGCGCTCTCGCTTGCACTTCAAGCCTTACATGGAACGCCTCAGAGCGAGGTAACGCCGAACTTTTTCGTGCGTGCAGCCGGCTTTATCGAATTATAAGACGTTGTCACGTCAAAAAAGGAAATATGCGGTACTAAGTCCGCCGGGTCAGCTAGTTTAGTATTTAAATAGCATTTAATTTTTTTTTGGGAGAGAGTTTGCCGTTTGCCACCGGACATCTTTAGCGACACCGGACTTTTTTTGCCTCAAGCCGTGTGAAACGAACCACCGCCAGAGGTTTTCTAGAGGAAAGGCTTCACGTACTAGTGGCGTGTCCCGTTGCCTACTAGATTCTCCGAAGGGTTCAGAGTGCCTAGTGTGAGTTTTGTTTACTAACCGTATTCATTCGATTACGATTACAAAAACGAAAATTAGTATGGCATTGAAGCAGCGCCTCCTGGCGACAATCGAGAAGAGTTAAAGGAAGATTTACCGACGTTGGACCAAGTGTTGTCCAACATTGAATCATAGAGCATAATGTTCCTTAGATTAATACTAGTCTATAACCCAAAGCACTTCAGAATCTATCCGAGGAGTATTGAGAAAAAAATATCTATTGTATTGAAAAATAATAACAAACATCTTATTTTTAAAATAAAAGACGGTATATTATTATTGAATTGGATTTAATTAAAGAACAACAATTAGCTAAGGATAGTGATCCAATCAATCAATCATAAATTCGTTACATAGGTTTACAACATAATAAATGATCCTCTATGTAGGCCTCATGTTTAAACATTAAAAAAATACCAAATCAATCGTCATCCTCATGGTCCTCTAAAATTATTGAATCTAAAAATATGTAAGATAATAATATTATTTAACGTAAACGACAACGTTAAAAAAATATATCAAAAGTTAAAGCACCAAAAAGCCATAACATTTTTTTTTTCATTTTGTTGATGGCTTTGTGCGATTAGTACATTTAGCCAGTGTCAAAGTAATTTTTCTAATAAGTAATACATATATAAACAATATTTATTTTCTGTATGATGATGATAAACGATAATAGAAATGAGAAATGATATACCCCCCAACCCCTCGAGTATCTCAGTAAAGATGTGGGGCTTTACTAAGTCCTCGGGCGGACTTCTTGAGATAATTTCAAAAGTGACGTTGCACTGTTTTGTTTCATTTGCCAACACTCATGCACACTCACGAACACTTAACGGTTAATAATCCACCATTATTTCACATTAATATTCGACATAACACAAATTTTAGAAAATAAAACAAAACCGCAGACATGACTCTTCACTTTCCCGCCAAGAAGTCCTCTAAACAGCTTTTAAAAAGACAGTACAATGTTTTTTTTAAAATTCCTACACTGTCACTACACTATTTGCCAATTCCTAGGTCCCAGGGAGGAACAATATTTATGGCGTTCCTAGAGGAGTTACCACTAGGCGCTGAATGTTTCGCATTAGCATAATAGTAAATAGCATGAAGTGTGTAAAACTGTCACTGTTACTAAGTAGTAAAGCCCCACATCTTTACTGAGATACTCGAGGGGTTAGGTGGTATATCATTTCTCATTTCTATTATCATTCATCATCATCATCATACAGAAAAGAAATATTGTTTATTTATGTATTACTTGTTAGAAAAATTACTTTGACACTGGCTAAATGTGCTAATCGCACGAAGCCATCAACAAAATGAAAAAAAAAAAAGCTGTTTAGAGGATTTAATTATGTTCTGTCACGCGGAGCATTACCGATGCTCCCACGGACCTTCGGTGGTCCGCGGACCACCAGTTAGGAACTACTGGTTTCTTATCTTATCTTAGTGGGGCCTGCTGAGGTTTCCCTCTTGCAGTAGCACTTCGACCCATAGGGATCTTTTGTGCAACCCCGTCCTTTCACTCTTCTTCCTCTGTAAAGATAGATGCCATGAATTTGGCCACGTCCTTAAGGGCGAAGAGCCTGAAGTCCTCCGGTTTCGGATAGGCCGACCCCTGGAGTCCCATTCTTTTCCTAGCCAGAGAGTCACAGTCACACAGTAGGTGTTGGCATTGACTCCGTTTCCTTTCCACATGCCCTACACAAGCTATTTGTTGATAGATGCATTCTGTGGAGCATTTGTTTTGTGGCATAGTGCCCTGTCAAGGCACCGATGGTTAGTCGGGCCTGCCTTCTACTGCCAACTACTGGTTTAGAACGTAAGCCAACTGTGCTATGTTGAATAAATGTTTTGACTTTGAATTTTAACTGCGACTATAGATTATTTACGACCAGTATCTATCTATTGAAATGTCTATCTATCATTGTTGTTTCATTTGAAATTCAATACATTGAAAACATTTCATTTCATTGAAAACTCGCGTTCGCGTAAACTTTAGAAAATAATAAGTAATTATCTATCAAATAAAAATATTTATTCAGTTTTCAACAAAAAGGAAAACCTTTATTAATTTTGTTAGTTACTCATTAAAAACACTTTTATCGGTCTACGGATTTGTTTATAAGATTTGATAAGGTGTATATACTCGTATCTGTTGTTATGTTGAAATGTGATTTGGCCTAAATACATTCTAATAAGATTTTAAAATGTAATCAGTAATCAATACTCATTATTAATGTGTTATCGACGTCCAGATAACTTTCAGTCAGATTGTATTGGTTCTACATTCATTGTTTTTTATGGAACCCTTTCAGAGTGCGAATCGCAATGTAAAAGAAGGCAAACGAGCAGGCGGGTCACCTGATGGAAAGTATCACCGCCGCCCATGAACAACCGCAAAACCAGAGAAATCGCAGACGCGTTGCCGGCCTTGAGGAAGGAGTTGGATCTTGAAGAGGAAGTAGGAATTGGGAGGCGGGAGGGGTGAGAGATGGGTCTCCGGTACTTTCACTCACCGGACGACGAAACACAACAGCAATGAGTGCCATTGTTTCACGCCGATATCGGCGTATATATCTCACAGAATATTCTGTGAGAGGGTGGTATTACGCCGGGCGAGCCGGCCCATTTCGTGCTGCAACGCAGCGTGGCTCTACCACTCAGACTGTGTCACTCATTTAGCACCACCCAGGGGTCACGTGTAGGGTCTCAAGGGTAAACCTACGGACGCGAGTAAGTTAAACCCCCCCTAGTGATCTTGATTTTCCCATACGTTACTTCGCCCCCCACCACCCTAACCCGCTTGTTGTGCTTCCACTAACAAGATACACACATCTAGACTTCTTCGACACGTCCTAGATCCGATCGGAACCTTTCGGAGAATCTAGTAGGGCACGGGGACACGCACTAGTGCGTGATGCCGTTCCCTCTAGAAAATCTCTGAAGGTGATTAGTTTCACAAGGCTTGTGTGCACTTTAAGTTTCTCGCCGTCCCACAGTGTCCGGCGTAGAACAAGCCAGGTGGACAAAAGTCATTATCAAATTACCGGAAATAGGTACTTTCTACCTGTAAACAACACCCCTAAATTCCTGATTCCAAGAATTGTTTACGTCTAACATTCCATACTGATGAGTCATCGCTTATCAAAGTAAGCTATAAAGGTAAGTGCAATTAAAGAAATGGGTCAGTTGCATTTTAGCGACACTTGCACTAACATCTCATGGTGGCAGTTCCTAATTTTGTGGAAAGTTTAGTGATGGATTTTACTTCTGAAGGTATGTATAATATATTTTTCTTATTACAATCTTTTAATGTGTCATAAATATTCATTAAGTAGACTATCTATGAATACACAAAAAAATACAATGTTTTTCTTTGTTTTCGAACTTATCGAGCTTGGAAAAGCCATGTATCCTCTTGTATCCAGGCTAAATTTTTGATATGCTTTAGCTGCATGGCTATTAATGATTATGACATATATTTTATGTAGCACACTTGAGTACAACCATTTTTTTTTTTTTTTGCAGAAAAGTGTTACTCGGTTAACAAAATAGAGTTTTTCGAAGAGTGGCTTAAGCACGAAAAAGACGTAAGAAATGAACGTCTATTTGAGTTTCTTTCGTCTAAATTTGATTTCTCTGACATCACTGAAGACTGTCAAAGGGAAATTAAGGTGAAATTGGCCAGCATTTCATCGAAAATTGCTACCAAATGGGTGTCCTCGGGAAAGTCGAAAGAGCGTTTCCTTGATAAGAATAAGTTGTGGCTGGAAGGCGAAGATATACAATTCTGCATACGATCGACTCAACCGCAACCTTCTACCTCATCCGCTGACTTTTCTCGACCCGGAAGACCTAAAAAAGTCTTCGAAGAATCGTCTTTTAAAACTAAGAAACGTAGAGTTGAAGATCTAGTTCAATCGCGGAGTGTTGGGGAATTAATGACTGCTGCAGAGGTAGCTGCACGGTCAACTGGGCATAAGAACGTTGCCAGAGTTATAAAAGACATTGCCGAAAATCCAGCTTCTGCAAATGCATGCATTAGCTTCCAACAAGCAAGTGCTGTGCAAAGTGATAGACCGCTAAGTAGTGACGAGGCATTAGCGTATTATATAGATTCAAAATCAACAACTCACACATACAAACAGACTAGGAAGTGGACTATGAAAGTTGGACATCACGTGTTTCCATCATATGAATGCGTTGTAAAATCAAAAAAAGCATGTTATCCATCCGAGGAGCATATTGTTGTGACACAATCTCGAGTAGAAATTGAGCTACAAGCTATTTTAAATAAAACAACAGAACGTTTAGTGGAAGCTCAGAGAGATGTTGTCACAAGTGTGCTACCCAATTCATCGTTTACTCTTGTAAGTAAATGGGGGTGTGATGGAAGTTCCGGCCATAGCACTTACAAACAGAGATTTGAGAATAGCGAAGACACTGATGAGTTCCTTTTTGTTTATTCGTTTGTTCCTCTTAGGTTAATCGACGAAGGTAATAACATTATCTGGCAAAATCCTCGACCATCATCGACGATGTTTTGCCGTCCAATTAAATTCATTTTTGCCAAAGAAACTACGGAGTTGACAAAAATCGAGACGAATAAGGTTTTGGAACAAATAAACAACTTGGAGCCTACATCTTGTGATCTTGGTGGTTCTGAAATTTCTGTTAAGCACAAGTTACTACTGACAATGACCGGAAAAGTATGCAATGCTTTGACAGAGACACATTCATCGCAGAAATGCTATATTTGTGGGGCTACTCCCAGAATGATGAATGATGAAGGAAGGCATGTTGATAGCAACCAGGATAATTTTGGCTTTGGTTTGTCAACATTACATGCTTGGATTCGTTCGTTTGAGTGCTTTTTACACATTAGTTATAAGTTAGATATTAAGAAATGGCAAGCTAGGTCTTCAGAGGAAAAAGAAAGTGTAAAACAACGATCAGACGAAATCAAACAACGATTCAAGAATCAAATGGGATTAATTGTGGACAAGCCAAAGCCAGGATTTGGTTCCACAAATGATGGAAACACAGCTCGACGTTTTTTCGGGAACCCCGAAGTGAGTGCTCAGATCACAGGATTGGATGTTACAATCATCAAAAACTTTGATACATTATTGAGGACATTGTCTTCTGGTTTCGAGATAAATCTTGTTGAATTCAACAAGCTTTGTCTCGAGACAAGAAGACTTTATTTAAGTCTTTACTCGTGGTACTACATGCCTGCTACTGTGCATAAATTGCTTGTTCATAGTACAGAGGTAATTAAGACAGCAATAGTTCCAATAGGGCAGCTTTCAGAGGAAGCGCAAGAAGCGAGAAACAAAGATTGCCGGAGGTTTAGAGAGCACAACACCAGAAAGTGCTCTCGTCTTGCCACGAATAGAGACTTGCTCAATATGTTGATTATAACTTCTGATCCTCTGATCAACAGCCTCCGGGAAGTACCAAAAAAAAAGTCGAATAAATTGAGCGCGGAGGTCTTAAAGCTCATCATAGCTCCCACTATAGAGCCTCGACTCCAACTCCAACCAAGACCTCCACAAGCTCGGGAAGACTATCTTCTATCGGAATCATCGGATTCTGCATCCGATGATTCTGATATTGAGAATTAGTTTAAATGTAAATAGATACCTACCTCTAGCGTTAGATTTATAATTTTTGTATATAATATATTAGTCTAAGGTTGTGTATATATAATTAGCGTCGATATTTGTAGCGATTAAGATAATTATTTTATTCTTATTTTTTTCCTGTACCTTTCATTTCTAATAGAAATCGTGTTTACATGAAATAAAATATTTGTATACAATTTCTTTGCATTTTATTTATAAAAATATATTATAGTACTTTATAATTAACTAATTCATAGATATAGTTCCAAAACCATGAAAATATATTTTTGTCCACCTGGCTTGTTCTACGCCGGACACTGTGCGTCCTCAAAAAAAGCCCTGGTGAAGCTGAAAATTCCGTGAGGCAATCAGCACTCTCTCAAAAAAAAAACGTCCTTGATAACACCGATGATCCCATAATAACAAATCCCGTGCAAACCTCCCCTGCCCGATCTTCTAAATCAGTGGTCCCTAACCTGGGAGTAATTACCCCCTTGGGGGTAAAACCGTCTTTCCTGAGGGGTAACGAGCAAAATGTCTAGCTACAGCTATTTAGCGCGGCGCCATACAGAGGAAATTACGAGCTACAACGTTTTGGGTAAAAGTTGCTCGGGAATACCCCATTATTGCTGAAAGGGCTCTTAAAATATATTTTTTACTAGCTGTGCCCTGCGGTTTCACCCGCGTTAATTAGCGACTGTTCCACTCCTATTAGTCATAGCGTGATGTAATATAGCCTATAGCCTTCCTCAATAAATGGACTACTTAACACACAAAGAATTTTTCAATTAATAAAGGTAGTTCCTGAGATTAGCGCGTTCAAACAAACAAACAAACAAACAAACAAACTCTTCAGCTTTATAATATTAGTATAGATTTATTTTTATTCTCTGAAGGCAAGTATTTGACCGCGATCTCGCCTGATGGTAAACGTTGATGCATATTGTATATATGTAGCATACTTGCCTAGATAATACCTGTTCGCCCTTGCCTTAAAAATGTCCAGGTTGTACGTGTCAGGAAATAGATCCGCATGAAGGGAGTTCCACTCCTTAACTGTCCTCATCAAAAATGATGACGTAAAGCGCTTTGTGCGTATGTTGACAGCATAAGGGTGTTGCATAAGGTTAAGCAACTTTCGCAAAGGCCGGTCACCAAAAATTTATCATCTCGAGCTCCTCCGTGCTTCTGAAGGCACGTAAAGCCGTTGGTCCCGGCTGCATTAGCAGTCGTTAACAAGCGCCAATCCGCACTGGGCCCGCGTGGCCCGTTCCCCCTATCCATCCATAGGGAAGGCTCGTGCCCCAGCAGTAAGTAGTAGAAATAGTAGTAGACATAAAATGAGCTGATGATGATGATGATGATGATGATGATGATGATGATGATGATGATGATGTTGACATTTAATTTGTTTTTTTTTCAGGAAGGGGTAAAGACAACTTTGTACAATTTTCAGGGGTAATGGTCTCAACAATTTAACAATTTAGCTGTGGAGGTATTGATATACATATTTATATTTAATTGTATTTGTATAATTTATAAGACATAGATAAGAAATAGTTTGCCATGTAACAGTAAATAATTAACTACACAATTATGAACCAAAGTGTATGAGCTATCATTTGGGTGGTGTGAGTGAAATGAAACATAAAGCACCGCTTGGTGTTTTATGTTTTATTTTATTACTATTCTTAGTTTTAGTTTAAGTTTAGTTCTAGTCTGGGCATCTTCGGAAGACCAGCGTTGCAGCATTATTGAAGTGCTATAACACATGCTGAGAAGATGCCTTTTCAGTATCATATACCATGTATTTTAAATTATGAATGTTTTACTCGTCTGAATGTTGTTTTGTGATGCTGAATAAATGTTTTTCTATTCTATTCTATTCTAAAAAGGTAAGGACCCACTGCGTCTAAATGCTACTAGACTACACATGAAACACTAAACATGTACACTCGCATAGGCCCAAGACACGTACTCGTAGAACAAGGGTACGACGAGCCGGTTCACACGCGCTCTATACCAGGGGGTCGACCGCCTAACTCTCTCGCTTTCGATCGCTTTGAAGGCGAGGCGAGGAGAAGGCGTCATCTTTTCATTCCGAAAGCAATATGAAAGCAATATCGAAAGCTATAGGCTATAGCTTTCGATATTATTCGATATTACATATATTTCGATATTATATTAGAAAGCGAGGCGAGGGCCTCGCCTTCAAAGCGATCGAAAGCGAGACTGTTAGGCGGTTGGGGGGCTGGTACCTGAGCGCTTTCCCACCCAGTCAACCCGAGCCGAGGTCCTAGCATTTAGAGGCGCCCTCGACTTATTCCGCTCCCGATCCCCTCATGAGTATTTAGTAAGGAAAGGACAAACTTTCAACTGCACACTTTTAAACCTCCGGGTATGTTGTGGTTGTGGATAATTTAAGCTTTTAAGTTTGTGTTTTCTTTTTCTATTGTAATGCTCGGTGACCATTGTTTAAATTAATATTTTTTCTAAATGTACATCCTATTGAATTGCAATCCAGATTTATTCATTGCTTTTTAATGTAACATTTACTTGATTGTAATTTGTATTGTACATCTAAATAAATAAATAAATAAATAAAATAAACTTGCGTGATGCCATTCCCTCTAGAAACCCTCTCACGGTGTTTCGGTAACACGGCTTAAAATCCTTAAAGATTCCGTTGTCCGGGTGACGCTGAAAAGGACATCTAATACAATCAGCAAAAACTCTCCAAAAAAAATCTGGGCACGCGTGGTGGTTGTAGCCTTACAGCTCGTCTCTGTGTTTCCAACCTTAAGGAAGACTCGTGTTCCAGCAGTGGCAGACATATAAAATTTGGTAGATAGAGATTCCAAAGTACCAGGCTAGCATGAGTCAGAAGGAGGTAGGTATACCTGAAGTGAGCTACATACTTGGGTTGAGGCCTTGAGGTGGTTGAAGTACCAGGCTAGCATGAGTTATAAGGAGTTCCGCACTGGGCCCTAGTGGAGTCTTACGGCCTGTTCTTCCAGTGGTGTTGCTTCCCAGCAACCCCGTTACACACGACTTTGAAGTTTATACTGACACCCCCTACCAACTGTCAGGTTACTAAGTAGGTGTCAGACATCCTTGTGCAAGCACAAGGGACCATCTACGTCAGGTCATAGCGCCAGATCAGGACGCGCCGAAGATGATACGCCCAGCAGTGGGGACATAAAATGAGATGGTAATGATGATGATAAAAATGATGTTGAATGAACCTCGTACTTACAAATACTAAACCCAGCTGTGGCCGTTTATGGGCAGAGAATGAAGAACCTTGCTAAATTTTCTTGCCGGATCTTTTCAGTAAAATATGCCCCCTGTAGACTTACGAATGATGCATGGCAGAGTGACTTTCATAAGAGCTATATTTTGTAGCTGAAACTGAATCAATGATTTTTAACTTTGAAGGCTATCTAATTTAACGTGGACTGTTTTTAAGAGTTCATATGACCTAGAATTATTGTTAAAGTATGCGTACATTTGCAAATTTGGGTAATAAATTAAAAACTGATCAATAGGATTATGTAAATTAATATATATCTACGTCATGCCATCCCACTTGTGTTTGCGTTGTTAATTCAATACCCACATAACTTTGGGTTGCATATTATTTTTAATTACTAATTGATATAATATACTACGCAGGTCTGCCTGAATTTTTAAATGATGTATGATTTTTTGGGTTCGGCATTTGGGCTTAGAAAACCTTTATTTGTTAGATAGCCATCTTTGAACGAAGTTAGTCATTGAAAAGCACATTAAAAAAAGATCTGTGAAAAAACAATGAGTGAATGAGTAGTAATGTCATGTAATGTTAAAGTCGTTGAGTTACTCTCTGGTTCGACGAATTCAAAATTCAAAATTCGAAATCATTTATTCAGTTTAGGCTACAAATAGCTCTAATGAAGGTCATTATGCCATCGGTTCGTAAGTCTACTCTGGGCGGGAGACCTTGTACTGAGAAAAACTGGGAAGAAACTCAGCAAGGCCATTTTCCTTACACAGCGTCATAATATTGGAAAATGCCCTATCATAAAAGGACACTTTCCATCACTAATAAAAACACAAAATATAAAGGACAATCCCAACATGTTAAAAAAAGAGAAAATAATAAAAAGATATAGAAATAGAAAGAGAGAGCACTACGGTCTACTACTGTGCGTTTTTCACGAAATTTCTGGCCTCGAACTAGTGTTGTGGAACCAGCTCTCGGCGGCGGTATTTCCGGACCGTTACGACTTTGGAATCTTCAAGAAACGAGCCTATTCCTTCCTTAAAGGCCGGCAACGCATCTGCGAAACCTCTGGTTTTGCGGGTGTCCATGGGCGGCGGTGATTACTCTCCATCAGGTAACCCGCCTGCTCGTTTGCCTCCTTCTTTAATAAAAAAAAGAAAAGAAAAGAAAGGCAGAGAGATAAAAAGAAACATTATGTTTTTGATGTTCAAATAATTTTTAACGCAAATTTTGTTGCGAACAAATTACAAGAACACAAATGTTGAAAAAATTTCCACGAGCAGGATTTGAAACTGCACCCTTCTGACATTGCTTGCTTACTTCTTTACTGATCTTTAATATTTGTAAAAATATTATGATCGGATGTTAGTGACGGTAGTTGTTGACAATTGAATAGGCGCCTTTGGCTTTCAAAGTAAAAAGTGTTGAATAATTTCGGCGGGCTGGTTAGAACCACGATAGCTCAATTGGAAGAGCACCTGACCCGGAATGTCAGAAGGGCGCAGGTTCAAATCCTGCTAGTGGAAATTTTTTCAACATTTGTGTTTTTGTAATTATGTTTTTGATTAGGTAACCTAGAATGAAAGCGATTTGGGTTGCTCAATTACGCTTAGAAAACCTTTATTCATCAGTCATAGAAAAATCACACCGATAAAAATCTGGGAAAATAAATATATCGGAATGGGAATGTAAGGTACATAAGTTGCATTGTAGTTCGACGTATTGAATAAGGAAAGAAGAAATATAGAGAAGAGCAAGTAAAAAAGGAGTTCTTGGCGGGAAAGTGAAGAGTCATGTCTGCGGTTTTGTTTGTTTTGCGACATAACTGTCGGATATTAATGTGAAATAATGGTGGATTATTAACCGTTAAGTGTTCGTGAGCGTGCATGAGTGTTGGCAAATGAAACAGAACAGTGCAACGTCACTCTTCAAATTCTCTCAAGGAGTCCGCGTGAGGTCTTAGTAAAGCCCCACATCGATACACAAAGGGTTAGGGTTATATCATTTCTCACTTCTCATTACTATTATCATTAATCATCATCATACAGGAAGGAAATATTGTTAATATTATGTTTTACTTACTTGTAAAAAAATTACTTTGACACTGGCTAAATGTGCTAATCGCACGAAGCCATCAGCAAAAGGAAAAAAGTAAGAAAGAAAAAAGAAAGAAAGTTATTGTCGATTCTGTTTATTCGATTGTTTTACTTGAAGATTTAAAACGTTTTGATAATGTAACTCCTTGGGTTGCTCATTTGAGCTGAGAAAAGCTTCATTCTTGCGTCATTGCAGTGATCGAAATGAAAGGGGCTAAAATACCTAAAGTTGCCTACAAGACAATTGACTAGAGTGGTGAAACCACTCTAAGATTGATCTTCCTGAATACTTTTTTTATTGATAAGTCCACAGGAAAAAAAATTGACTGTTTTTTCGCGAATATCTCAAAAAGTACTGAACGCACTTTAATATTTCGTTCACAATTACTCGAGACGTGGCACTAATGATTCTATATTAAGAATTCAAGAAATTCGACAACATACCGCTGGGGTAACGCCCACGGTTTATCACCTAACTGGTGACGGCTATATGGTGCATCATCATCATCAGTCCACTGGTCTCTCTAGTGCCCTACACTGACTACGATTTGCCCTTGATTGACACGTCACTGATCACTTGACACTTGCTGAGTTTCTTGCCGGTTCTTCTCAGTACAAGGTCTCCCGCCCAGAGTAGACTTACGAACCGATGGCATAGTGACGTTCATAAGAGCTATTTGTAGTGTAAACTAAATAAATGATTTTGAATATGATCCGTGGCTATTCTCATCCAGGTCTTGCCAGCCACTTTGAGAGAGAGACTACTTGTAGTTACATAAAAAAACAAAAATATATTAAAACATAATATAAGTACACACAATAATACTTAAAATATATTCTACTGCTGGTTCAGCATCTTTCGGATAAGCAGAGTGCCTTCATCTCACCTGATGTTCAGTGTCATTCACCCGGAATTCTCAACTACTGAGGCACTGGCTATCTTATCTGTGCCGGCACAACAAGGCTACAAACACGTTATGGTGACATACTTATTAGACCAGAACCTATTCTACTACCCTGTAGAACGCCCTCACACTAGGTAGAGCGACGATCTCCGCAAAGTACGCTCATATGTGCAATTTGTATACCTAAATTGAATAAAGGATTTTCATTTCATTTAATTTAATTTCATTCATTCATTGTCCTCTCTAAATCTTTTGTATGGTGAACAATAAAGAGTATTTTCATTTCATTCATTTCATTTCATTTTCTATAATATTTTAGTTTATTTCCTTACTCTAAAGACTCTTATACCTTTCCTAAGTCTGATTCAGGAGGAACTCCGATACATTTTCCGCGTGCGCTGGTTCAAAGCTTAATAAGTTTTAAGCCTATGATTCGCTACCTTTGAAGTCCCGAGTAAAGTACTGTATTGTCGAAATAAAACATATATATATTGTCCCTAAACTCACCCCAAAGAATCCGTCACACTCACACACAATTAATTTTTCACACCTTTTAAAAACGAGCCAGCCGGCAGCGAGAGATTTTTCGTTGACACTGAATTTCTTCTTCCGCGCATGACACGTAGTGTTGCTAACAGCGCGACTCGATCTTCTTCAAAGAGTTTGTATTTGCCGCCCAACCCCAAGAGAGACAAATATATACAATAAAGTGTATTATAGCAGTCAGACACTACAGAATTAATGTTATGAAAAAGGTGTAATGTCGCGCCTAAAAATAAATCGCTAATTTGGCATTAAAAATAAAACAACTCTTAATAATATACTAGAGGACAGGAGTGTTAAATTCCTATTTCATTGATAGCACAAGGAAGTCTCCATATTCTATATATTATTAGAAAAACGATAGCATCACTTTAATCTTTTATTTCTCCTCAATTCAGTACATTTACTTGACAATCAACATTGTTCAGTAACCATAGTTACCTGTCAAAATAACAATAATAAAACTCAACGACAATAAACTAAAACCTCATCAAGGAGGAGCTTGATGGCGCAGTGGTAAACGCGTTCAGTGCGATTGCTGAAGATAAGCAACTTTTGCCACTGGTCATTGAGTGGGTGACCAAAAATGTATCATCTCTCGCTCCTCCTTGCTTCGGAAGGCACGTAAAGCCGTTGCTCCCGGCTGCATGACAACCACCTTCCGCGCTGGGCCCGCGTGCTTTTTTTTTTGATAAGGAGTGGAAAATCTGCTAACAAACGCATCAGCGGGTTACAGGGGACCCGCTGGCTGTCCGAGGATGACCAAGACTCTGTTCCAGGGCTTTGGCCCTAGAGAAAGCGAGTCGAGGCCGACTCGGTAAAAATCACTCCGATGTCCTTTCGTCACCTTGGGACCAGCAAGCCAGCGATCATCGCGTCGTCCTCATCTGAGGAGGACGCATCGAACGCCGGCATGGTGGGGCCTGACGGGGTCATGAGAACCCTTTCGGACACTTCCACAACCCCGTCGGTGACTGCTCTTCCGCCCCTAATTGGGGCGGGTGACCGCCCTCGAAAACGATGGGCGGACACACTTGACCCGTCAGTTGAGACGGGTCGCCGACGCGCCGGGACATGCGGGGCGTCGGCCCTCAGTGGGGACCTGTGCAATGCACGGTCAGAGCCCCCCTCTAGGACTCGGACCACGCTGGTTTCCCACCGGATGGAGAAGGCGTTGATATTGTCGCTTTCTCCGCAGGAGGCGTCTGCGGCGGCACGGGTTTGCCAGGTGGTCATCCTCCCTGGCTCGTTCCGCCTCCTCCTTCAGCGTCATGACGTCGACGCAGAAGGAGTTGACCGCCTCCCTCGACCCCTCGCTACCGAGCATGGACAGAACCACGGTCGGCAGGGAGAGATCCGCGCCAATCACAGTGACCAATGCAGAGCGCTGGACATTAAACGCAGAGCACACCATTAGGGTGTGTTGCGCCGTGTCCTCCGCTGCTCCACAATAATAATAATAATAATAATAATAATAATAATAATAATAATAATAATCTTTATTGAATAACTTATTACAATATATCCAGAATACTAACATACTATATAATGTCAAAAATACACAAGTGCCTGAACTAGGATTAACCTGTTTTCCAGGCAAAAATAAAGGACTTACTAAATTATTAAGTTAGCAATGCAAAATACATATTTTACTCTTATTGACTAAATAAAAATAAAAAAAACAAAACTTAACTATATTCATTTAAAAATAAACTTATCTGCCTAATATATATAAATTAAACATTATTTATTTCTAACTAGGAGCCCTACTAAGTTCTTAAATAATAATGCAAACTACTCTTTTATTCTTTGTGGCTAAATTATTAAATAGCAAAACAACATTTATTTAAACTTACTTAACTTATAAAAATTTAAACAATATTTATTTTAAACTACTATGTATAAAGATAAAAAACAACCTTCATTTTAGGACAACTAATAATTTTTCTGTATCTTCGTAGGACATTTTGAGAAGGGCTTCTTTGAGTATATTCTTTGTTTTACTATAGCAATGATGATATATGCCTAATTTTGTGTTTAACCTATTATAAAGAAGTGGACCTAAGAACAAGTAAAATCTAGAAGAGAAGGCATGTTTTGTTCCTGCATTTTGAGGGCAAACTATATCTTTTCGTCTTTTGTTAGTAGTCTCAGTGCTGTATGGAAGTGCAACGTTTTGTTTGATGACTGTGTTTAGAATAAATAACTGTCTAACCGTTAAAACCTTACAGGATTTATAAAGAATGTCAGTGGGGAAGAGGAAAGGACGAAAAGTAGAGACTTTTAGTACCGCTCGTTGGGCTCTCTCAATGGTTAGTAATATAGTTTTAGCAGTGCCACCCCATGACGTAATGCAGTAAGTTATTATTGATTGACATAAAGTTAGGTAAACTTGCCTGATTAACGTTAAATCCGCAATTGTGCGTAGTTTTTTAAAAACAAATATTAATTTCCGTATTCTGCCACATAAAGCTTCAATATGGTGCCTAAAAGCAAGGGTTTCATCAATTATAACACCCAAGTACTTAATCTTGCCAGTAATAGCAATGTCAGAACACTTGCACAGTAGATTTGTGGGGTCCTTACATTGGTGTGCATAAAGTTTAGGGTTTGTTGGAGCCGATTTTGATTTACGCATAGTAAACTGTACATAATTTGTTTTATCCGCGTTCAGTGTTAGTAGATGTTGCTGGAGCCAGTTATTAACAAGATTGAAGCCCTGTTGTGCATGTTTATAGACATCTTCATGAGAGCCCGCAGAGAACAGCAGAGCAGTGTCATCAGCATATGATATGATTTTGCCACCAGTTAATTTGAGATTACACAGGTCATTTATGTATACTAAAAATAAAGTGGGACCTAAAATGCTTCCCTGAGGAACCCCAAAAGAAGTACTTTTTAGATCAGAGCTGAGGACACTGCCTATTTTTACGCATTGAGTACGCTCATGAAGATAATCTGCAAATAGTTTAAGCTGGGTGCCTCTTATGCCTAAAGATTCAAGCTTTTGCAATAGAATAGGTATTGAAACTGAATCGAAAGCTTTTGCGAGGTCCAGGAATATTCCCACTGTCTTTTTACCCGTGTCAAGTTCCTGGACTAAAAAGTCAGTGAGTTGATGCACAGCGTCGGCAGTCGATAGTTTAGCTCTAAAACCAAATTGGCTATCTGACAATAAGGACTCTCTCTCTAAATATTGGACAAGTCTTTTATTTATAATTTTTTCTAATATTTTAGATATTGCTGGCAGTAGCGAAATAGGTCTATAATTCGTAATGTGATCTTTACTACCAGATTTAAATACCGGAATAACGACAGCTTTCTTAAGACATTTGGGAAAAATTCCATCAGCCAAGCATTTCCGAAAAATGTAAGTAAGCGGTGAAACCAGGATGTGCTTAAATTGTTTTAATATTTTATTAGATATGTTATCCCACCCAACCGCTGAGTCATCTTTTAGGCTCTGGATGATCATTTCTACCTCAGCTTCATCAGTATCTAATAGCACAAATGATTTTAGATTATTGCTACAGGTTGATTGAGGCTGGCTTGAAGTTGACGGTGATATATCCATATACGGAACCTTTTCAGCTAGATTTTTTCCAACATTAACGAAAAAACTATTTGCACTGTTTACAGAAGCCAGCTGTGATGAATGCACCTGTAATAATTCTGAGGGTGATTCTCGTTGTTTTGAGATATGAGTTACATTTTTTAAACACTTCCATATATTTTTACTGTTAGTTCCCGCCTTTTCCAATTCCTTACTTTCGTAACTACTTTTGACTCTTTTAAGAAGGGAATTACAAAAGTTTCGGTATCTTTTATACGATGATTGTAAGATTAAATTATCTGGGTTAGATTTAGCCTTCATATGTAGTTTGTCTCTGTGCTTCATACAGCGAATAAGTCCCGGTGTAATCCAGGGCTTAATATTGTAGTTTTTATTACTTAAACGTATGTGCATTGTATTTCTAAAAATAGCCTGTTGAACATTGCTTATTAGGTACGACATACAAACATCAGCGTCATCAAAATTGAAAACTGGGTTAAAGTCAATATTGCATAAATCCACTTCAAGTTTGTTTACATTTAATTTAGATATTGATTGCGTGCGATTTAATTTAGGTATCTTGCAGTTTAAGGTTAGTAGAGCAGCTTTGTGATCGGTAATAGACGAGTTAGTAACTAGTGCTATTGATGGGAAATTCGATTTAAGCATGATATGATCTAAACAAGAGCCGCTTATGTGTGTGGGATGCGTGTGCGCGGGGAGTAAGCCATGAAAGGAACATAGGTTTAGGTAATCTTGAGCAGCGGAAGCATTGTTGTCGGGAAGAATGTCGATATTAATATCTCCTATTATTATTGTATTTTTAAATGGTGATAATACTTGTAATGTGTTATTTAGTGAGTCAATAAATGTATTGGTATTCTTAAAAGAGGAATAATGAAGGAGATAATGAAGACCGCAGGAACATATGGAAGAGTAAGGAGCTCCACGGGCGGTACTACCGGGCCATAACAGGGCCCGATGTGGATCTGCTCGCGTCGGTAAACTGGCTACGATTCGGTGATCTTTTTGGGGAAACCGAGGGGTTTGTCTGTGCAATTGCAGACGAAGTCATGATGACGAATAATTATCGGAAGTATATCCTGAGGGACGGTACGGCCGACATCTGTCGGGCATGCCGCCGTCCCGGTGAGTCACTCAGGCATATTATTTCCGGTTGTTCTCATCTGGCTAACGGTGAGTACTTGCACAGACATAACCTTGTAGCCAGGATTATCCATCAGCAATTTGCTCTTCGATATGGTCTTGTAGAATCTGAGGTGCCGTACTATAAGTACACGCCGGTGCCAGTTCTCGAAAATGGTTATGCAACGCTCTACTGGGATCGATCTGTCATCACGGACAGGACTGTTTTTGCAAATAAGCCTGATATTGTGTTGACAGATCGATTGACGCGCCAGGCAATGCTTATCGATATCACCATTCCGCATGACGAGAACCTTGTGAAAGCCGAGAAGGGAAAGCTTACTAAGTACCTTGACCTGGCTCACGAGGTGACCGCTATGTGGGATGTGGATTCGACGATCATTGTCCCCATAGTCGTATCTGCAAACGGCCTTATAGCGAAGAGTCTCGACCAACATCTCAAGAGACTTTCGCTGGATGGCTGGATTAAGGGTCAGATACAGAAGGCAACACTCCTGGACACGGCACGTATTGTCAGGAGGTTTCTCACTCTGCAGCCCTGACCACCGGTAGCTTGGGCCCTGCCCCGCTGTTGGTGGTACTCTAGGATTAGGTTTTATAATGTTTTATTGCTTTTATATTAAAATATTGTAAAAATCTAGTTTTAAGAAAGAAAATAAATAAAGAGAATAATAATAATAATAATAAATCATTTATTTCAGGCAACACACAATGTACAAGATGGTAAAAACACAAAGGGGTCCATATAATAAATACCTTACAGACTAACATACATACAATATAAAACAATTATTGTTAGTAAATATATAACTTATAACTATGTTAGTATATTAAGCACTAGCTCGTGCTGTTCCGGTGGTGTTGACGGGTAATCTTAAGCGGAAACGCCGGTACACCACGCCCTTTGGCCAGAAGTCTTCCCTTATAAAGGTGTCGACCAGGGGGTCGACCGCCTAACACTCTCGCTTTCGATCGCTATGAAGGCGAGGCGAGGAGGAGGCGTCATCTTGCCATTTCGAAAGCAATATGAAAGCAATATCGAAAGCTATAGGCTATAGCTTTCGATATTATTCGATACTATATTTCGATATTATATTAGAAAGCGAGGCGAGGGCTTCGCCTACAAAGCGATCGAAAGCGAGAGTGTTACGCGGTTGGGGGGCAGCTTGGTTGTCGGGACTCGCGCCACAAATGCCTTAAAGCTGACATTGTGTCGCGACTCCAGCGGCTCCACCTTCACAAGGAAATTTGTCTTCGATCCTGCGCTGTGATGGTGTGGTGCAGGCGCGACAGGTACATCGGCGTAGTCGGCGTCGCAGCGCGCAGCAAGAACTGGGGCCCTGCCAGTGCGGTACCGCAACGGTTTTGATTCGGCTGGTGACGACAATGGTTTAGCCCACGTGCTGGTTTATGGCCTGTTCCCCCTGCCTGTGGTGTTTTCATTCGTAGGGAAGGCGCGTGTCCCAGCAGTAGATGAGACATGTTTTAGATTCTTTATTAGTCTTTTTATTTAGCCGTTAATATATTATTTAAATGTTGTGCGCGGTTGTCATAGAGGTGCAATACGTTTATGTAATTGTAATGTTGTATTGTATGATTTGTAACTGTACCAAAGATAAATAAATAAATAAATGTGATGAACTAGCGACGATGATGACAATATGTATGGGTTTAAAGTGGCGCCATCTATTGACGATTTTGTGAAACCAACTTGTGAAAACTATCGCTAGATGGCGCTGCCAGACAACGCTGATAACGAGTTTGTATGAGATGACTGAGATGTCGTTCTTGCTTGCTTTTCCATGTGGTGTAAAATGGAGTAAGTAATCTAAATTAGTGAATTTTTTTCTTGCGCACCTTTGTGTGCCTGGCACTAACTTCTAGCGAAATCTTAAAGTAAACAATATGGCGTGCTAATGTAAAATTTTTATGACACAATATGTCAATTGCTAGTTCTGTTTACGGGCGTTGTGGCGCTCTAAGTGCCAAGTGTCATTCGCTATTCGATCACGTTAACGAAATCGAGAATTTGTATGGCGAAACTTTTACTCTACTCGTATGTCGCCAGGAGGCGTTGCTTAAATGCCATACTAATTTTCGCTTTCGTAAACTCAATCAGGTAGGCTACTCTTGACGCAAACTCAATCTCAATACAATTCCAATCCCAAATCTAAAAAATTCAAATGGCACTCTTAAAAGCGGTAATAGCGCTACATTGGAATTAAATTGCGTGAAAATTGAGTGAACAAATTATTATCGAGATGGGACGTTCCGAAATTGCGAAACTTATCCAAATATCGATAGATATTAATCCCATTGGAATTGTATTGAGATTGAGTTTGCGTCAAGAGTAGCCTACCAGATGAATACGGATAGTAAACAAAAGTCTCACTACGCACCCTGTTCGTACAGGGCTACGAATGCGAGAATTTTTAAAGCAAAATATAAGGTCCTTACCTATGAAATTGTATAAAGATTTTTTATAAAATTAGATTTTCATACTAACGTTTTTTTTAATTTATTAGCATCTATTTATGTTAACACGATAAAAATTGTAGAGTAGTGTGTTTGTTTCACTAGCTAAGTAAATATAACAGACGTTAAAAAGAAAGAAAATCAAGTCCCTTCAAAGCTACAATGAAACAAATGTCAATTCCGCGAACAAAGAAAGAAGTCAATTAAAAAAAAAATTGGGCGATAAAGACACAAAATGAATAATCATTGTTATTTTATTACTGAAACCTAAGTAACATAGTCCTAATTAAAGGTGTATATTAATATTAACAACCGGTATTGACTTTTAGAAGTAATACACCTAATAATAAGTGAGAAAAAAAACGTCAATTTCATAAGTAAAGACCCAATATTAACTCCCTTCGTTTGTCACAATAAGGCGCTGTTTCTATGTCATACGTTTCTCCCTTACGTTCAAAGGTGGTCGATCTCAATGGTGGCAGCGAGGGTTGGCAGAAGTTCGATTACACGGCTTTGGCCAGACGCCGGTAGCTACGGCTGCCCGTAGGATGCGTCAGTAGTTCTTGGCCGACCCGTGCATCGGTGATCTCTAGCTGCCGGAACACAACAATGCCACAAACATTGATGCTATGGCAACATATTTAGATAAGGCTTAGCCAGTCAGCCTACCAAACAAGCCCTACCATCATCCAAACCGAGTACAACTATGTACCAACCTCCCGCTCGGAATGGAACCCAGGACCTACTCTGATTCTGATCAGATCCCATCTCCGCTTTGGCCCGGCAAACCTTGAGTTTGAGCTTGAGACCCAAGACCTGCCCCCCAACCGCCTAACACTCTCGTTTTCGATCGCTTTGAAAGCGAGACCCTCGCCTCGCTTTCTAATATAATATCGAAATATAATATCGAATAATATCGAAAGCTATAGCCTATAGCTTTCGATATTGCTTTCATATTGCTTTCGAAATGACAAGATGACGCCTCCTCCTCGCCTCGCCTTCAAAGCGATCGAAAGCGAGAGAGTTAGGCGGTCGACCCCCTGGGGGCCTTTATATATGCTATAACTTTCGATATTATTCGATATTATATTTCGATATTATATTAGAAGGCGAGACGAGGGCCTCGCCTTCAAAGCGATCGAAAGCGAGAGAGTTAGGCGGTTGGGGGGCAGAATTGGATAAGCAGGCACATGTCGACGAGTCTGCGTTTCAATTCCTTACATCAGCTCTTTCATGGCGCAGCTCTTCAAAGCGTTGCCGAGCTCAGTATAACAATAAAAATAAACTATACGAAACCCAGATCATATATCGAAGGCGAAAACTGTCAATATTGCAGTTTCATATTCCAATCGGTATGTCAATGTTACTTTGTTAGCACAGCTTGCTATTTTATTGGCTTCATTAAATACAAGCTGTTTTGCAATTGGTATATAAGACTGATACGTAGCGGTTCAAAAGAAAATCGGCGTAATGAAGTTCCGCTGCGTTGTAGTCGGCTTCGCTGTGAGTATATTATAATACTAACTTTTGTTCGCGTCTTTGCTCACATGGGCTACACAATCTGTAATTGTTTTTAATAAAAGCAAAACTTATTTAAGGTAAAAATGTCTTTTAGGATAATCCTGAAACACTTTATAATTTCTAACCAGGCCAAATGCCGAAAGATTTAACTTTTATAATGACAGATTTCCATATCAATTGTAACCCCTATTTCACCTCTTTAGGGAGGGTTTTTCCAAAAATGCTAAAACACGTCATTGTTTATTTTTATTGAAAAATCTAAAGATCGATTAAATTATTCATTTTTTTATTACTTTAAAAATATTGATTTGCCCAAAAAAATTTTCTTCCCTTTTTTACCCCCTTACAAGGAAAATAAACAAAATTCCTGAGACACGTAATTCTTTATTTCTTTTCAAAAAGTCAAATACCAATTTTCATGTATTTTACTTAACAACTGACGGACTTTCATACAAACTTTCACTCCCTATTTGATCCTCTTACGGTATGATTTCCGTAAAATCCTTTCTTAGTGACAGAGCATCAAAATCATAAGTTTTGAGTGAACTCGCCGTTAGTGACCTCGACGCTACATTTAGCATAATCAAAGTAGGCCTTCGAGGCTCAATAGATAACATCAGTGATGGGTCGCAGCCGATCACCTGATCCTGGAAACCCTTGGAACGGTTGTCCCTTAGTCAGCTCTTACGACATGCACGGCAAGTCAGGCAGCTGATAGGTAAATTCTTTCCAAGTCCCAGACCAGGTAGGCTACTCTTGACGCAAACTCAATCTCAATACAATTCCAATGCGATTAATATGTATCGATATTGGGATAAGTTTCGCAATTTCGGAACGGCCCATCTCGATAATAATTTGTTCACTCAATTTCCACGCAATTTAATTCTAATGTAGCGCTATTATCGCTTTTAAGAGTGCCATTTGAATTTTTTAGATTTGTGATTGGAAATTGATTATTGCAATTGTGTTTCAAGAGTAACTGTACAGTACGCCATATTTTAATAAAATTTTTAATTTTTTAATTTAAAGACTTTTGATAAAATTAACTAATTACCTATTCAAACAATCTTTTGCATAATATTTCAATTAAAAGTATTACGTACATAGGTATCTCTTTATCAATGTAAGTATAAGAAGATACATGTTTTTTTTCAATTGACTTCAGGGCTTATTTATTCAGCTATATAAATAATTAGTTTGTCATTGCTTTGTTATTAAATACAAAAGAAAGAAAAAAGGTGGTGTGTATCACTGTTTCTATATACATACTTTACCTACTATCGATTAGCCATTCAAGGTGGCCATTTTGTTTATAATTTACTAGCTGTGCTCCGCGGTTTCACCCGCGTTAATGAGTCAACCTTAAAAGCTAGACATATGCTGGCTGTCACGGACTTTTTTTAGAACTTTTAAAGGGGAACAATTTCGTAATAGGTACATGATTTTAGCGTAACTTTCACCGTTTACGCAGCGCACGAAGGAAAGCTCTCAAAATAGTTATTTGTTATACAAGAGTGCAAAGTTGCTTTTTAACTGCGTGCTCAATTTTGATGACCGAGCAAGCGAAGGATTCTAAAATTATATCACGAGCGCAGCAAGTGATTCAAAAATTAGAATCCTGAGCGTTAGCGAGGGAATCAAAAGAGCACGAGGTGAAAAATCTTTGCACTCGAGTGCAACACGTAACTTTTCATGCCACCTCAGCGAGGAAATGACTAAATGCAAAAAAAAAGTATTACAGAATAATCTTTAAATTATAACAAATAATACTTAGGTATAATTAAGAAAAATTGAAAGTAACGTTGCTACAGTTAAGTACTTAAGTTGAGTGTAATATTTGTTGTAGGTACTTAATGTTGGTGTTAGTGACTTGTGTACTGATAAATTCGGCACCATAGAGGTAGAATAGAGGCATAATCTATACTAATATTATAAAGCTGAAGAGTTTGTTTGTTTGAACGCGCTAATCTCAGGAATTACTGGTTCGAATTGAAAAAAAATTTTTGTGTTGAATATTCCATTTATTGAGGAAGGCTATAGGCTATATTACATCAAGCTATGATTAATAGGAGTAGAGCAGCAATGAAAAATATTGCAAAAACGGGAAAGTATTTTTTTTAGAGCTTTCTTTGCGTGCGCTGCGTAGATTGTTCGCTAATATACCACGGGGCACAGTCAGTATAATATATTGTATTAACTGTAACTAAACTATCCCACTGCTAGGGAAAAGGCTCCAATCATCGTTACAAGTGATGGGTGTTAACTTAATCACCACGCTTACCAAATGCTGTTTGCTGATCACAAAACCGGGCTATGCACCAAAAATATGACACCCACTTTGGCTGGTCCTGGGAATCAAACCCAGGACCTTTGGATATTGGGCCGAGCGCCTTCCCACTAGGCCATAGAGGCTTTAATATAATATATAATTATGTATTTTTTTATTTTTTTTATTTTTAACAATTAATACAGAGTTACTGGAAACTCGACAACCTTCCTTGCGGGAGGTGATAGGCGGCCTAAAATGTGACAAATTTAACCCCATATGTATGGCCGAAAACTAATAGTTTTCGAGCCATACATATGGATATACATACGATTGAATTTTTTGTGTTTTTTAAAAATGTCCCAAATTTTAGCACTTAACTTCAAATTTAAAAAAAGCCTCATTGATGCATGGATTCATTTTAATTTTAATTTGTAGCTGACATCCTAACACAGCAGAGGAAGCACTAAAACGTGTCATTGTTATTTAATGTATTGAACAAACTAATAAATATACAGAACAATACTTAAAACAAAAAAAGAGACATCACTTAACTGAACTTAAAAAAAAAACGAAAGAAATATAAAATTGCAAATTAAAAACTAATATTAATGACAATATTATTTTTCAGGTGCTGGTGGCCGTTAGCGGTCTACCATGTAAGTATAATAAAAAAAACATTTTTTTTCCCACAATGGACAAGTGCTCGGTCATCTTACCTAAAGGTAAGTGACGAAGGTGGAAGTGCACTTTACTCGGCATCCTCAACCAGCGTCTTAGTCAGTGAGGAAAGGCAATGGGCAATTCAGCACTCATCAAATCAACTAAACAATCGAAAACAGGGATTCTCATACTATTTTGGGCAAGAGACCCCTTTTCCAAAATGAACTGATACCTCAGACCCCCATAAAAATTCAAAAATTCAAAATTCAAAATTCAAAATCATTTATTCAGTTTAGGCTACAAGTAGCTCTTATGAATGTTACTATGCCATCGGTTCGTAAGTCTACTCTGGGCGAAAGATCTTGTACTGAGAAGAACCGGCAAGAAACTCAGCAAGTGTCCAGCTCTTTTCTCCCTTACAGCGTCAAAAATATTGGAAAATGCCCTATCATAGCAGGATACTTTCCATTACAATAAACACAAAAAATATAGAAGACAACCACAACATGTAAAAAAAAAAAACACAAAATAAAAAATATACGTTAACAAATTTGCATAGCCAAATTACTTTAAAAATTCTATTTCTAGTTTTTTTTTCTTACGAAACAAAATATTTCCAATTTAAAAACTCTGCAGTTGGTACACTCTTGGACAAATCAACTCAACGTAAAGGGAACCTCCATTGTGCCTGACTTCTATAGTTCGTCGCTGGACAGTTTTAAATTTAAAAGGTAAATTAATAGAGTAAGAAAATGTTTGTTGTTAAAATTGTATTAAATGTTTTAATTTTTAATTTTAAGGTGCGAGTCTTATTCTGTTTTAATAGTATTTCTTATCTTAATGTATATCATATTTAATTTCAATTAATTTTAATTTGGTATAGAAATGTATTCAGAACAATACTTATAACAAAAAAAGAAACATAACTTAACTGAACTTAAAAAAAAAATCAAAGAAATAAAAATAGCAAATTAAAAACTAAATGCCTATAAATAAAAGATGTCTTCCAACTGTGGGCTCATGGGAACGGTCCCAAGAATGCTGGCAACATTGCCCCTCTGGGTTGCCAAGCTAATACGCTGGCAGAGGTAGCTGCCAGCCTTCTTGTCACCGGTGGCCTCAATAAGGCGAGCACTTAGCTCTTTAACAAGCTGCCTTGCCTCCGGCCCCCATGGACCCATTGTTTCCACCGCAAACGGAACAAATAAATAATTATTAGTATTGTATTCGAATATCGATTCTTTATAATATTTCAATAATTTTTACATTCATATTTTATTAATAATGTATCTAATTCAGAGTAGATTATGTTGCCTTGTAAGAAATTTATCATGTCGTGTACAAACTCCATAGGAACTACAACCTGTCCTTAATACTAATCGTGTAAATGTTGTATTCTGTTTGTGTACCAAATAAATAAAAATAAAAAAAAAATAATAATACTTGTCAGCGACAAAATCCTATGTATCTTGTAAATTATGTTACATGCATGAAACTAACTTTATATTAAAGAGAATTTTAATATCGTATGACATAAAAATAAGTACAACGTATTTAGAAAAAAAATCACTAAATTTCGAATTTGGTAATAAATTCAAATCACGCGTGTTACTTTAGCTTGTTTTCTCACTTTTGTTTTCAATCTGTCAAATCAAAATGATAAAAGGCAATCATCATCGTCTTTCACGGTCATTATTGAATTACTATCATGTCGCTAACGCCAAAAGAATGTACACGTATCGTCACTATGCTAGAAGAAGGCAGAAGTCAGAGAAGTAAAGCGAGAGTAACAGGCGTGTCACTTTCTACGGTGCAAAGAGTCGTGCAACGTTTCCGAGAAACTGGGCTCAACCTTAGAAGACCAGGAACCGGCAGACCGAGATGTACTACGGCTCGAGAGGATCGATTTATTGTTACGACCATGCTCCGAAATCGACACCTCACGGTAGTTGAAGTAACAAACCAATTTCGAGAGACCCGAAGAGATGAGGTAAGCGAGCGGACTGTTAGGCGGTGACTCCGAGAAGTTAATTTGACCCCACATAGACCCCGCAAAAGGCACAAAATTTGTAAGGGAACATCGAGTAGCAAGATTACGTTATACCCGCGAACATGCACAATGGGGAGACGAAGAATGGACAAGAGTAATGTTTTCTGATGAATCTAGATTTATGCTCTATGCACAGGATGAGCGGCGAAGAGTTTACCGATGGCCAACGTTTCCAGCTTGTTTTGAGGAAAAAGTACCTTTCAGCGGTTGCTCTGTTATAGTTTGGGCTGGAATCTCTTCAGAGAGTCGTACGGAGTTAGTGCTGGTAGAAAATGGTACGCTAATTAGTGCAAGATATGTAGAAAAGATCCTTAATGAGTATGTCGGCCCATACTTGATTAATATGGGTGAAAATTCCATATTTATGCATGACATGCCACATACAGCACAAATTGTAAATGAGTATATTAAGGACGTTGGCATCAATTGCATGGACTGGCCCTCGAGAAGCCCCAAGAAGGATCTAAATCCGATTGAGCACGCTTGAGACGAGCTCGGAAGGCGTGTGAGAAATTGGAACTCCGCCCCAGCTACTCTTAGAGATCTGTAACATGTGTTAGAATGGAACAATATCCCGCAACATCGCATAACAAACTTAATAAACAGCATGCCTGGCAGCTGTAAGAAGAGCCCGTGGAGGCAATACGAAGTATTTATGGCTTTAAAGTTCTTTTTTACGTGGTGTGCGAGGTCTTTTAATTTTTCAAAGCAAAAAATGTTGATATTTTGTTTCTTATGTAATTTTAATAATTATACAAATAACGTTTCCACCATTTAGTGTCGTTATTATTAACTATGAAATTATCTACAACATACAGTTTCGTTCATGCTGCTAGCTCTATTATTTTAGGAGATATTCTAATTTTTCTTACTGATCCGTATTATTTGTCCACGAGTGTATTAGTCATTCTTATAACAAGTTGGTTGGTACACGCAACACAACTTATTCAGTATCTTGAACGTTTCAAATAAGAACTTGTGTTAATGAATCGGGGTTTTTTAGACCTCGACGACCCCTAAAATCAGTTTGCGTTTATGTCGACCCCTGGGAAACCGATTTTGACCCCAAGGGGTCCAATACCGGGTCCAACTATTGTGAATCGAAATCGTCAAGAGACTCACCCAAACGCACTTTGTGCGATTAGCATATTTAGCCAGTGTCAAAGTATTTTTTTCTTACAAGTAATACATAAATAAACATTATTTCTTTCCTGTATGATGATGACTCTTCTCTTTCCGGCCAAGAAGTCCAGAAAATAGATTAGAGAATTAACAAATACGTATATTTTTTTACAAATCATAAAGAGAATGCAGTAAATACTCATTAGAAGACATTTGACATATCAAAATGATGACACATTATGTCACTTAAAATAATAATATGTCTTGTTTTATTATCGATTTTAAATGCGCGCTTCCTGCTTCCAACTCCGTATATATATTTTTTCAAATCATAAAGAGAATGCAGTAAATACTCATTAGAAAACATATCACACTGACACATCCTATCTGCCGCGCAATTTATAAACTCAGTAAAGAACATGTGAACAGTTTCGAGAAAACAGATCGTAATGTCAGCACCTCAAATATCATAATCACAAACACAGTAAGTTGTACTTAACGCGTTCATAAATTTTGCGGCAGTATCACACTGTTACGATTACATTTCTACGAAATCACTTCCACAAATATTACTACCTACAACGGGCATTGGGCTTAAAGTGTCGATCACTGGTGGCTGTTACGGACTTCCTGTTACGTACTTCCGTCCCTTTTCTACGAAATCACTCCCACAAATTGTATATATAGAGGGCGAGCGGAAAGATGTTACACATCAAAAATTGTCGTAGGTTGAACATTTAATGAAAAAATATGACAGTTTTGTATGCAAACCTATGGGTAATGGTAACCTATGGGTTGATACTACATTTACCGGTAAGCACTTCAAAAATTGCTCGAGAAGTAAGACAACATTAATACTATTTTGTGGTTTTATTTCGGATGGTCGATTATAGTATTGAGTTTGAATATTATACAATCTTAATTAACCCTTATGTTCGTGCATGTATTCGAGCTTTAAGGTTTATAATATTATTCTGCTGTTGATGCCTTTTTGTTGCCCACCGTTTCCATTTTTGAACCTCTTTATTATAATCTTATTATAATAAAATGCAACACGATCCATTTTGTTAGTAACAAGTTACAATCGAACAGTATAATATCTCCTATATTATTATGTGGAGATTTGTAAATGGCATTGGCTAATTTAAATGTCTAGAATTTATTATTTGTTTGTAAGTCTTCCAACAAGCAAATAAATAAATAAATAAAGAAAGAAATACGGATAAATTTAAATTTCATTCATTTAATAATTTTTTTTTCTATAATTTACGTGTAAGCACAGTGCCTTGATCTCACCTGATGTTAAGTGATGATAAGGCCAATGATGGAAGCGCACTTCACCCGGGATCCTCAACTACTGAGGCACTGGCTATCTTATCTCTAGCTGCCGGAACAACAATGCTACAAACATTAATGTTATGGCGACATATTTAGATAAGATGGTGGTAGCTAGCCAGGCGAACAAACAAGTTCTACAACCAACCAAACCGAGTACACAAACATGTACCCTCCGCTGGGAATCGAACACGGGACCTGTAGGTCTAAGCCGGTGGTCTTAACCACTGGACCACAGAGGCAGTTTGTGGTAGTCAAACGTGCAGGGCGTATGTAAAATAAAGTGTACTATTCTGTTATATTCTATTGTATAGTTAAAATAACTCTTTCTTCCACAGTGGCGTCGGAAACGGTGACCAACACTGAGGAATATTACGACGATTTCACCAGTGCAGACGACAGCGGAGACGCCGACTATTACTACAGCTACAACAGTAAGTCAGGCATCGAGACCCAAGAATATATCCCCAGCGAAGACGACGACGTCTATTGCGTCTCCTGCTACAGTAAGGTTCCCCTTAGCTATCACCAAAAAGGCCGACAATGTACTATCTGTTTATTTATTAACACATAAAAGAAACAAGCTCAGTCTGCATTTGCTGAAGTTTATCATGAAGAGCTCCGACGTGCTTCGGAAGGCATGTAAAGCCGTTGGTCCCGGCTTCATTAGTAGTCGTTAGGAACCACCAATCCATTCTGGACCCGGGTGGTGGTTTATGGCCCGTTTTTCCTATCCATACATAGGGAAGGCTTATGCCCTAGCAGTGGGGATATAAAATGAGCTGGTGATGAGTTATGGTAATGCGAAAAGAAACATAACTTAACAAACATTAAAGCTGTATATAAAATATGAGGAGTTCGATTTCTTAACTTTCACAAAGATTGGTCATCGGATGGATGACCCAAAAATGTATCATCTCATGCAGGAGGACCGTGCTTCAGAAAACCCTTAAAGTTGATTCTGGCTGTATTAAAAATCGTTTATAACCATAAATTTGTACTGGGCCGCATGGTGGTTTATAGCCCGTTATCGCTGTGATGTTTCTATTCATAGAGAAGGATCCTGCCCCAGCAGTAGAGACTTAAAATAAGCTGGTGGTGATGATAATGAAAAAAATGTCCTCAAACTTTGGGCTCATGGGAACGGTCCTACAAACCTTGGCAACATTACTTCTTTGGATTGTAGTCTCGATCAAAAGCGCAATTTCCTATCATACCGATCCCCAATAAATAGTGTAACGCTATGAAAACAATAGCCTTAAGTGCACCTTGTAACATCCCGATCCGATCCGAACTCCTCGGAGAATCTAGATGAGCATGGGGACACGGACTAGTGCGTGATGCCGTTCCCTCTAGAAAACCTCCGAAGGTGATTCGTTTCACGCGGCTTGAGGTACGTACACTTTAAGTTTCTAGCCGCTCCCAAAAAAGCCCGGTAAAGCTGAAAATGCCATTTGAGGCAATCAGCAAACCCTCTCAAAAAAAAGCCTTGTAACATTCGGATGCGTACAGATGTGGTAAAAATTAAAAACTAAAAACTACACAAAAGTCACAAAGGGGAAGGCAAAAGTCCGCTCGTGTCAAGGCACGCTGCAGGCAGAAGAAAAGCAAGACCTTTGGCACCCCCTCCTACGCTTCGCGTGGACTTCTACAACATCAGGGGAATCTACTCTAACTTGAGCGCCGCCTGTATAGCAGTGCCTGTATAGGTCCCACAGCGGTAATAACGGAACTGACCAACTCATCGAGAGCATCCAAACGGCGACAGACTCCCCTTCAACGGATCCCTTCTGCCGAGATTGTGGTATTGGGAGACTTCAATGCCCACCACGTCGAATGGCTTGGATCACGCACAACTGATCACGCGGGTAGAGTCGTTCATTACTTCGCTTTGGCCTGCAGTTTGTCCCAATTGGGACCTACGCGGGTTCCAGATGTGGCCATGCGCCTTCCTTATTGGACCTTCTGCTGACCTCACATCCAGACAGCTATCAAGTTTCTATTGATGCACCACTAGGTTCATCAGACCACTGTCTGATTCGTAGCACTGTGCCTCTCACAGAAACTTTGAGTTTGCTTCTCGCTGGACGATCCTGATGTCGCCGCTGACTCTGTCGTTGATGTGATACTGCGGGGATTGAAACTTTTCATTCCAAACTCTGTGGTTCCTATTGGCGGCAGGTTCCAACCTTGGTTTGGTCGCTGATGCAAAATGGCGTCTCGCCAAAAGCGACAGCATTATCAAGCCTGGGCTAATGCGGTGTCATCAAAAGATCCAATCACCAGCGTGCTCAGAAAGAGGTACAACTTTGCCGCCAGGTCCTTTAAGAAGGATATTGCCAAGGCGAAGTCATCATTCAAAGGTAGAATTGGCGAGAGGCTTGTGCGTCTTCCTTCGGGGACGCGTGCGTTCTGGACTCTCGCCAAAGCTATCTTAGGGAATTTCTGTCAGCCGTTCCTACCACCATAGTACAAGACCGATGAGCACTCTTTTCGCATCAAACTCGACATTGGACAAGGGTGTAGGGATGCCTGTGGTAGGGTTGGATGCCACACTGAGGAAGGCCAAAGGGAAGATCTTCCTCCGAGCTGGGTGGTATAGCTCGGGGACCGAGGTCCAACGGATGTTAGTTGGAGTTGCTATATATAGCGAAGGAGACGGTGAAACTTCGCTACCGCGATGCAGGCTTCCCATACTATTTCAACGTCGTAGTATGGGCGACGTCGTTGGTATGCGTTTGTGGCGCCATCTGTTGACACAGTTGAGAAGGTATTTGCTTCGTGTCAATGTGCGGCGTATGCGGTAGGTGGAGCCGCCACATCACTCCCCCCCTGAGACCGGAGGTCGAGATGCCAGTGAGTGTGCTCAGCAGTCAGTACGTTAGAGCTTGCAAGTGCCAGTGGAGAGTGCTACTGCAGGATGCCCCAGTCTGCGGTGAGTCGAGACGGGTGGGGTGAAGGCGCGTTGCCAGTGATGCAGTGTGCTGCTCCTGTCTGCGGTGAGTCGAGACAGGTGATGATGACGGTGGGTCCGAGCTGCTGGTGTGCAGGGCTGCCACGCCGGAGTGATGCGGCCGACATTGATGCACCGGTCGTGGGCTGCGGAGACCAGGTCGGAATGATGCCGTCGAGTGTGCTGGAGGTCCAGGAAGCGTCGTCCAAGATGCTGCGATGGAACCTTGTGGCTCGATTGCTGGCTTGCTGTGACTGCTGGCGAAGGTATCTGGTGGATGAGGAGGTGATGGATGGGCGCTGCTGCGACGATGTTGAAGGTGCTTCTGTGCTCCGTAGGGGTCACCACTGTAGTGATCCCATTGGTACATCACGTCGGGGTCACCACTGTAAGGAAGCCTGGTGGTAGGATGGAATGCCACATTGAGGAAGGGCAAAGGGAAGATCTTCCTCAGAGCTGGGTGGTATAGCTCGGGGACCGAGGTCCGACGGATGTTAGTTGGAGTTGCTATATATAGCGAAGGAGACGGTGAAACTTCGCTACCGCGATGCAGGCTTCCCATACTATTTCAACGTCGTAGTATGGGCGACGTCGTTGGTATGCGTTTGTGGCGCCATCTGTTGACACAGTTGAGAAGGTATTTGCTTCGTGTCAATGTGCGGCGTATGCGGTAGGTGGAGCCGCCACAAGGGGAAAAATTCACCACCAACCATACCGCATTGCGCTAGTTCTATGCCAAACGTTCGGTTCCTGCAAAGGTCAGTTCGTAAGGCTTTTTTTCCCTTGACATCCATAAGTCGAGTGGGCCTGATGCAGTCCCTCCTTTTGTGCTTCGGACGGCGAATGGCCTTGATGGCATCCCAGCAATAGTCCTGAAAATGTGTGCAGCGGAGTTGTCTCCCGTGCTAACGCGCCTTTACCGTCTCTCGCTCTCTTCTGGTTGTGTGCCGGAATCTTGGAGAGAAGCTAATGTGCAACCGGTCCCCAAAAAAGGAGATCGGTCAGACCCATCCAATTACCGCCCCATAGCCGTTACTTCAGTTTTGTGCAAAATCATGGAACGTATTTTAAATAAACAACTTGTTCACTACCTGGAAGAACACTCCATAATTCATGATCGCCAATACGGGTTTCGGCCGAAACGATCAACGGGTGATCTTCTAGCGTACGTTGCACATCTCTGGGGTGAGGCTATTGACAAGCGTGGTAAGTCGATGGCTGTTAGCCTTGACACAGCCAAGACTTTCGATCGGGTCTGGCACAAAGCTCTTCTCTCCAAGCTCCCGGCATACGGTCTGCCTGCTCAGTTCTGCAACTGGGTCGCTAGCTTCCTACATTAGCGGAGAATCCGTGTCCTGTCTGATGGATGCGCTTCGCAGTTCATGTCAGTGAACGCTGGTGTCCCTCAAGGTTCCGTTCTGTCCCCTACGCTGTTCCTTCTGCATATCAATGATATGCTTCCACTTGGAAATATTCATTGCTATGCAGATGATAGCACAGTGCATGGGTGATATAACGGTCACCCAGAGGCTGGGCGGGTCGAAACCGAAGTTAACCGAGTGAATCTTGTCATTGAGCTCAATCGGGTATTGGACCTCATATTTAAATGGGGCTCCAATAATCTTGTTGAGTTCAATGCCAAGAAAACTCAGGTGTGTGCGTTCACAGCAAAAAAGTCACCATTCCTTCCCCTTCCAACTCTTCAGGGTACATCTCTTAGCCTGCAGAGCAGTATCAACATGCTCGGTATGACGATTCGCTGCGATCTGAACCAAAGGGACTACATCGAAGCCGTGATCAAAACAGCCTCACGAAAACTCGGTATTCTGAACAGGGTGCGGCGATTCTTTACGCCTGACCAGTTGTGCCTTTTGTACAAGACACAGGTACGGTCTTGCGTGGAGTATTGCTCGCACATCTGGGACGGTTCCGCAAAGTACCTTCTCGATGCTTTGGACAGATTGCAGCGCCGATTGTACGCATTATCGGCAACGCAGAAGTCACAAATACTCTTAAAACTCTGCAATTGCGTAGAGATATTGCGTCAATCAGTGTGTTTTACCGCTAATACCACGGCGAGTGCTCTGAAGAACTCTTTGACCTCATCCCACCTTCTCCCTTCCTCCATAGGAGTACACGTGCTGCTCTCCGGAGTCACCGCTTCACTGTCTCAAATATTCCATCGCGCACTAAGAAATTTGGTGACTCGTTTTTTTGTCGCACCTCCAAAACATGGAATAGTTTGCCAGCACACGTTTTCCCTCCTTCCTATGATATGGGGTCCTTCAAACGAGGCGTGAAGAGGCACCTTGTGGGCCGGCAAAGTGAGGATAACTGATGCTGCGTTGTTTTCACGCTGCACCAGTTGTCGTCGCATCTGGAATCCATATTCACTTAACATCAGGTGAATTGGAGTCATTTGCCGTGCTACGTAAACAAAAAAAAAAAAAAGTGTGCTTCTGAGCTCCGGTTCTTACGCGCCTCTTCTGGCTCTCTTACACTACTGGCGTTGTCCCGAGTTCTTGGAAGACAGCCCTTGTCCACCCGATTCCCAAAAAAGGCGATCGCTCGGATCCATCCAACTACAGGCCTATAGCCATCACCTCTTTGCTCTCCAAAGTAATGGAGTTTATTATAAACTGCCAGCTCTTGAGGTACCTAGAAGAGAATCAGCTACTAAGCGATCGCCAGTATGGTTTTCGCCGCGGTCGTTCGGCTGGTGATCTTGTAGTGTACCTCACGCACCGATGGGCGGTCGAGAGGAAAGGGGAGGCACTGGCAGTTAGCTTGGATATAGCGAAAGCCTTCGACAGGGTTTGGCACAAGGCTCTTCGCGCTAAACTCCCATCATACGGGCTTTCTTTCTGGGTCGCCAGCTTTCTTTCTGGGCGTAGCATCAAAGTCGTAGTCGACGGCTCGTGCTCTGACATAAAGCCCGTGAATGCTGGAGTCCCGCAGGGGTGTGTGTTGTCCCCTAGTCTGTTTCTTCTGCATATCAATGACATGTTGCATAACAACAGCATTAATTGCTATGCGGACGATAGTACTGGGGACACGCTCTACACCGGACGAGCTAATATTTCTTTGGAAAGCGTCATCGAGAGCCGGAATAAACTTGTGACTGACACCGAGAACATGTTAAGTCATGTCTCGAATTGGGGCCGACGTAACCTAGTCCACTTGAACCCCTCCAAAACACAAGTTTGCGCATTTACCGCGAAAAAACATCCATTCGTCGTACCTCTGGACTTTGAGGGAGCTCCCCTTGATACCAACCCGACTATTGGGATCCTTGGCGTCGATATTTCGAGTGATGTTCAGTTTCGGGGTCATTTGGAAGGTAAAGCTAAATTAGCTTCGAAAAAGCTGGGTGTGCTTAATAGAGCGAGTCAGTATTTCACGCCGGCCCACCGCTTACAACTGTACAAAGCACAGGTCAGGCCGCTTATGGAATACTGCTCCCATCGTTGGGCTGGAGCACCCCAGTACCAACTCCTTCCATTTGACCGCATTCAACGCAAAGCTGCTCGAATTGTCGACGACATAGTTATTTCAGGTCGGCTTGATCCACTGGCTCTTCGGAGAGACGTTGCGTCTCTCTGTATTTTGTACCGCGTTTATGGAAGAGTAAACAACATTTTCAAAATATTGCGTAGTATTGTATAGTCTCCTGTCCAATAGTTGGACAAAGGCCTTCATTATTGAAGGCCTTTAGAAACTACAATAGGGATGTTGAAAACAATACTAATAAATTCCAGAACAAGAAACGTATAAATGAAATCACAAAACAGTTCTTTAAAACATTGACCTATTTCATTTGACGTAAGCATGAATTTCTGTAATCTAAAAAGTTATTAATAAACATTTAATTGACGGAACAAAATGATGACGTCATAGTTTGCTATATCCATCCAATGTCTATTATAGAAAATCGTTTCGACAGTTGCTAAAAAGTAGCTAAAAAGTTTCTCTATTGACTGACCAGTCAACTACTCATCATCATCATCATCATTAGCTCATAATGTCCCCACTGCTGGGGCACGAGCCTTCCCTATGGATGGATAAGGAGAACGGGCCAAAAACCACCACGCGGGCCCAGTGCGGATTGGTGGTTGTTAACGACTGCTACTGCAGCCGGGACCAACGTCTTTACGTGCCTTCCGAAGCACGGAGGAGCTCGAGATGGTAATAGTTTTGGTCACCCATCTGATGACCAGCCTTTGCGAAAGTTGCTTAACCTCAGCAATCGCAGACCGGGCGTGTTAACCACTGCGCCATCGAGCTTTTCAACTCAGCTACTCAATTGTGTATTAAGTCATTAAAATGCAGATATACAAAGCTTGAAGAGCTATTACTTGCGCACAAATGTATATTACAATGTATATGTAAATGTATATACGCATAATTAAGACATGACAACTGTCGACTTAACAAAAAAAATTTAAAGAAAAGCGTTTTTTTTTTCCCTTTACAAATTAGTGAATAGAATCGATCGAACCACAGCCTACGGGTGACGGTGAATAGAAAAGGAGCAATAGGAAAGCAGTATGGTACAGCTTAGCAGGAGAGTCGATGGGGACTCATTATTACTCGTACATTATGAGTCGGACAAATAATTTATTGTAATTTGTAAAAAAAGTACTTCTCAATGATTTTGCTTATTTTTCATTATTTTTATTAAACAACTAACAACATTTATTTTTCACTTCAGGCGCTGAACCAAGTCCGCTACCACCCCAAACCACTACCACCCAGCAAGTATACAGTCAAACACAAAACGAAGAATATGAGACTTCTACTACGTCGTCAAAGAAAACTTCTAAAAAAGTCTCATCGGATCAAGGAACTTATGAAACTAATGACGAATCATACGACCAATCGAACTACGGTAAACAAACGAATACAGCTAACGATGGAAAGAGCACACAGCAAACCGTTGCTGAGCAATCAGGCAACGTAAATTCTAGGAACATATCTCAATATGCAGCAAATAGTTATGGTGTAACTGAAAAACATGACAACTCGCAAAACGTGTCTTCAAGTCAAAAGAATACCAACTACTTTACTGACGGAAATACCACTCAACAAACCGTAGCGGAGAAATCAGACAACGCCAATTCAAGAAAAATATCAGATATCACCTCAAACAATCAAGGAACCACTGAAAAACATGACGATTCGCAAAGTGTTACGAAAAATGTAAGAAATACCAACTATATCAGTGATGGAAAGAGCACACAACAAACCGAAGAGGCGAGATCAGACAACATTAACTCAAGAAAAATATCGGAAATCACAGCTAACCAGCAGGGAACAACTGAAAAACATGATGATTCACAAACTGGCTCGATAAATCAATATAGTACCAACTATACCAGTGATGGAAAGAGCACTCAGCAAACACAGGCTCAGAGAATTGATAACGTAGGTATAAGAAAAATATCGGAAATCACAGCTAACCAGCAAGGTGCAACTGAAAATCATGACGATTCACAAAGTGGGACGGTATATCAAAAAAGTTCAAACTATATCAGTGATGGAAATAGTACCCAGCAAACCGGCGCTGAAAGATCAGATAACGTCAACTCAAGAAAAATTTCAAATATCACAACAAACAGCCAGGGAACAACTGAAAAACGTGACAATTCACAAAATGGGTCTACGGCTCAAAGGAGTACTAACTATATCACCGACGGAAAGAGCACTACGCAAACCGAAGATGCATTTTCAGACACAGTTAATTCACGAAAAATATCGGAAATCAATGCAAATCAGCAGGGAACAACTGAAAAACATGACGATTCACAAATTGAGTCAGCAAATCAAAAAAGTACCAATTATCGCACTGATGGAAAGAGCACTCAACAAACCCAGGCTCAGAGAATAGACAACGTTGATTCAAGAAAAATATCGGAAATCACAGCGAACAAACAGGGAACAACTGAAAAACATGACGACGCGCAAAATGCGTTGGTATATCAAAAAAGTACGAACTACATCACTGACGGAAAGAGCACTCGGCAAACTGGAGAAGAGAGATCAGACATCGGTAATTCACGAAACATATCGGAGATAAATGAAAACCGCTATGGAAGAACTGAAAACCGCGACGATTCACAGATTGGGTCAACTAATCAAAAGAGTACCAACTATATCACTGATGGAAAGAGCACTCAGCAAACACAGGCTCAGAAAATAGACAACGCAGATTCTAGAAAAATATCGGAAATAACGGATAACCGTTATGGAAGAACTGAAAAAAGGGATGATTCACAAAATGCGTCTACGGATCAAAGAAGTACAAACTATATCACCGACGGAAAGAGCACTAAGCAAACAGAAGATTCGAGAACAGACATCCTCAATTCACGAAAAAAATCAGATATCACTTCAAACGATCAAGGTGTAAGTATACGTCATGATGATTCACAAAATGCGTATAAAAATCAAAAGAATATAAACTATATAACCGACGGAGAAAGCACTCAGCAAACCGGAAATGAGCAAACAGACAACGTAAACCAAAGACAAATTTCGGAACTCACATCAAATGATCAAGGAGTAAGTATACACCAAGATGATTTACAAAACGTGAAGTCAAATCAAAAAAATACCAACTACATCACCGACGGAAAAAGAACCCAGCAAACTGCAGCTCAGCGCACAGACAATGTCGATACAAGACAAATATCGGATATGACGTCAAACGATCAAGGAACAACTATAAAGCGTGACAATTCACAAATAGCGTCAACAAAACAAAACAGTACCAACTATAGAACAGATGGAAAAAGCACGCAACAGACTGGAGATGAGCAAACAGACAACGTAAACACAAGACAAATATCGGAACTCACGGAAAACAGTTATGGAACAACTGAAAGACATGACGATTCACAAAATGTAAAGTCAAATCAAAAAAGTACTAACTACACCACTGATGGAAAGAGTACGCAACAGACAGCGGCTGAGAGGACAGACAACGTAGATACAAGAAATAGATCAGAAATCACAGAAAACCGTTATGGAAAAACTGAAAGGCGTGACGATTCACAAAATGTGAAGTCAAATCAAAAAAGTAGCAACTACATCACTGACGGAAAAAGAACCCAGCAAACTGCAGCTCAGCGCACAGAGAATGTCGATACAAGACAAATATCGGATATGACGTCAAACGATCAAGGAACAACAATAAAGCGTGACAATTCACAAATAGCGTCGACAAAACAAAACAGTACCAACTATAGAACAGATGGAAAAAGCACGCAACAGACTGGAGATGAGCAAACAGACAACGTAAACACAAGAAAAATATCGGAACTCACAGAAAACCGTTATGGAAAAACTGAAAAGCGTGACGATTCACAAAATGTGAAGTCAAATCAAAAAAGTACTAACTACACCACTGATGGAAAGAGTACGCAACAGACAGCGGCTGAGAGGACAGACAACGTAGATACAAGAAATAGATCAGAAATCACAGAAAGCCGTTATGGAAAAACTGAAAAGCGTGACGATTCACAAAATGTGAAGTCAAATCAAAAAAGTAGCAACTACATCACTGATGGAAAGAGTACGCAACAGACAGCGGCTGAGAGGACAGACAACGTAGATACAAGAAATAGATCAGACATCACAGAAAACCGTTATGGAAAAACTGAAAAGCGTGACGATTCACAAAATGTGAAGTCAAATCAAAAAAGTACCAACTACATCACTGACGGAAAGAGTACGCAACAGACTGCGGCTGAGAAGACAGACAACGTAGATACAAGAAAGAGATCAGACATCACAGAAAACCGTGATGGAAAAACTGAAAGGCGTGACGATTCACAAAATGTAAAGTCAAATCAAAAAAGTACTAACTATATCACTGACGGAAAAAGTACGCAACAGACTGCGGCTGAGAGGACAGACAACGTAGATACAAGAAATAGATCAGACATCACAGAAAACCGCTATGGAAGAAATGAAAAACGGGACGATTCACAAAATGTGACGTCAAATCAAAAAAGTAGCAACTACATCACTGATGGAAAGAGTACGCAACAGACTGCGGCTGAGAGGACAGACAACGTAGATACAAGAAATAGATCAGACATCACAGAAAACCGTGATGGAAAAACTGAAAGGCGTGACGATTCACAAAATGTGAAGTCAAATCAAAATAGTACCAACTACATCACTGACGGAAAGAGTACGCAACAGACTGCGGCTGAGAAGACAGACAACGTTGATACAAGAAACAGATCAGAAATCACAGAAAACCGTGATGGAAAAACTGAAAAGCGTGACGATTCACAAAATGTGAAGTCAAATCAAAAAAGTAGCAACTACATCACTGATGGAAAGAGTACGCAACAGACAGTGGCTGAGAGGACAGACAACGTAGATACAAGAAATAGATCAGACATCACAGAAAACCGTTATGGAAAAACTGAAAAGCGTGACGATTCACAAAATGTGAAGTCAAATCAAAAAAGTACCAACTACATCACTGACGGAAAGAGTACGCAACAGACTGCGGCTGAGAAGACAGACAACGTAGATACAAGAAAGAGATCAGAAATCACAGAAAACCGAGATGGAAAAACTGAAAGGCGTGACGATTCACAAAATGTGAAGTCAAATCAAAATAGCACCAACTACATCACTGACGGAAAGAGTACGCAACAGACTGCGGCTGAGAAGACAGACAACGTAGATACAAGAAAGAGATCAGACATCACAGAAAACCATGATGGAAAAACTGAAAGGCGTGACGATTCACAAAATGTGAAGTCAAATCAAAAAAGTAGCAACTATATCACTGACGGAAAAAGTACGCAACAGACTGCGGATGAGAAGACAAAGAATGTAGATACAAGAAAGAGATCAGACATCACAGAAAACCGTTATGGAAGAAATGAAAAACGAGACAATTCACAAAATGTGACGTCAAATCAAAAAAGCACCGACTATATCACTGACGGAAAGAGCACTAAGCAAACCGCAGCTCAGCGCACAGACAATGTTGATACAAGATATAGATCAGAAATCACAGAAAACCGTGATGGAAAAACTGAAAAGAGTGACGATTCACAAAATGTGAAGTCAAATCAAAAAAGTAGCAACTACATCACTGACGGAAAGAGCACTCAGCAAACCGCAGCTCAGCGCACAGACAATGTCGATACAAGAAATAGATCAGAAATCACAGAAAACCGTTATGGAAAAACTCAAAAGCGTAACGATTCACAAAATGTGAAGTCAAATCAAAATAGTACCAACTACATCACTGACGGAAAGAGAACGCAACAAACTGCGGCTGAGAAGACAGACAACGTAGATAAAAGAAAGAGATTAGAAATCACAGCAAACCGTAATGGAAAAACTGAAAAGCGTGACGATTCACAAAATGTGAAGTCAAATCAAAAAAGCACCGACTACATCACTGATGGAAAGAGCACTAAGCAAACCGCAGCTCAGCGCACAGACAATGTCGATACAAGAAATAGATCAGAAATCACAGAAAACCGTTATGGAAAAACTGAAAAGCGTGACGATTCACAAAATGTGAAGTCAAATCAAAAAAGTAGCAACTACATCACTGACGGAAAGAGAACCCAGCAAACCGCAGCTGAGAGGACAGACAACGTAGATACAAGAAATAGATCAGACATCACAGAAAACCGTTATGGAAGAAATGAAAAACGAGACAATTCACAAAATGTGACGTTAAATCAAAAAAGCACCGACTATATCACTGACGGAAAGAGCACTAAGCAAACCGCAGCTCAGCGCACAGACAATGTCGATACAAGAAATAGATCAGAAATCACAGAAAACCGTTATGGAAAAACTGAAAGGCGTGACGACTCTAAAGATGCGAGCAAACATCAGAAAAATACCAAATACATCACCGACGGAAAGAGCACACAACAGACTGTAAATGAGCATGATGAAAATGTGCATACTAGAAAAAGCTCGCAAAAAAAAACAACTCGAGAAGGCACCACTGAAATCGACAATAGTTCAGGATACAGAGAATCAAAAAGTAAACATACCAAGTACAACAATTCTAAAAAAGGTGCATCTCGGGAAACAGACGAACAATCGAGCGACGAATTTTACAAGAATTGGAAGGAAAATAACAAACTAAAAAATGGAAAGAGTAGCTCAGAAGAATCGTCTGAATATATTTTGAGGAAAGATAGAAAGCACACACATCAAGGAAACAACGGTGGAATTAACGGTGGAGGTCATACCTGTGGTAAACACAACGGAGGCCATAATGGAGGTCAAAACAACGGGAGCCACAATGGCGGTCAAAACAACGGAGGCCATAACGGAGGTCAAAACAATGGAGGTCAGAATGGCGGTCAAAACAATGGAGGTCAAAACAGCGGAGGTCATAACGGAGGTCAAAACAACGGGGGCCACAATGGCGGTCAAAACAACGGAGGCCATATAGGAGGTCAAAACAATGGAGGCCATAACGGCGGTCAAAACAATGGAGGTCAAAACAACGGCGGCCATAACGGAGGTCAAAACAACGGGGGCCACAATGGCGGTCAAAACAACGGAGGCCATAAAGGAGGTCAAAACAACGGGGGCCACAATGGCGGTCAAAACAACGGAGGCCATAAAGGAGGTCAAAACATAGGAGGCCATAACGGCGGTCAAAATAACAGCGATCATAACGGAGGTCAAAACAACGGGGGCCATAAAGGAGGTCAAAACAATGGAGGCCAGAATGGCGCAGGTCACACCTGTGATAAACACAACGGAGGCAAGAACACCGGAAGCCATAACGGAGGTCAAAACACAGGAGGCCATAACGGCGGTCAAAACAATGGAGGTCAAAACAATGGAGGCCATAACAACGGAGGCCATAAAGGCGGTCACAACAACGGGGGCCACAATGGCGGTCAAAACAACGGAGGCCATAAAGGAGGTCAAAACAATGGAGACCACAATGTCGGTCAAAACAACGGAGGCCATAAAGGAGGTCAAAACAACGGGGGCCACAATGGCGGTCAAAACAACGGGGGCCACAATGGCGGTCAAAACAACGGAGGCCATAAAGGAGGTCAAAACAACGGGGGCCACAATGGCGGTCACAACAATGGGGGCCACAATGGCGGTCAAAACAACGGAGGCCATAAAGGAGGTCAAAACAATGGAGACCACAATGGCGGTCAAAACAACGGAGGCCATAAAGGAGGTCAAAACAACGGGGGCCACAATGGCGGTCAAAACAACGGAGGCCATAAAGGAGGTCAAAACAACGGGGGCCACAATGGCGGTCAAAACAACGGAGGCCATAAAGGAGGTCAAAATATAGGAGGCCATAACGGCGGTCAAAATAACGGCGATCATAACGGAGGTCAAAACAATGGAGGCCAGAATGGCGCAGGTCACACCTGTGATAAACACAACGGAGGCAAGAACACCGGAAGCCATAACGGAGGTCAAAACACAGGGGGCCATAACGGCGGTCAAAACAATGGAGGCCATAACGGGGGTCAAAACAACGGGGGCCATAATGGCGGTCACAACAACGGAAACCATAATGGCGGTCAAAACAACGGGGGCCATAAAGGCGATCAAAACACAGGAGGTCATAACGGAGGTCAAAACAATGGAGGTCAGAATGGCGGTCAAAACAATGGAGGTCAAAACAGCGGAGGTCATAACGGAGGTCAAAACAACGGGGGCCACAATGGCGGTCAAAACAACGGAGGCCATATAGGAGGTCAAAACAATGGAGGCCATAACGGCGGTCAAAACAATGGAGGTCAAAACAACGGCGGCCATAACGGAGGTCAAAACAACGGGGGCCACAATGGCGGTCAAAACAACGGAGGCCATAAAGGAGGTCAAAACAACGGGGGCCACAATGGCGGTCAAAACAACGGAGGCCATAAAGGAGGTCAAAACATAGGAGGCCATAACGGCGGTCAAAATAACAGCGATCATAACGGAGGTCAAAACAACGGGGGCCATAAAGGAGGTCAAAACAATGGAGGCCAGAATGGCGCAGGTCACACCTGTGATAAACACAACGGAGGCAAGAACACCGGAAGCCATAACGGAGGTCAAAACACAGGAGGCCATAACGGCGGTCAAAACAATGGAGGTCAAAACAATGGAGGCCATAACAACGGAGGCCATAAAGGCGGTCAAAACCACGGAGGCCATAATGGAGGACAAAACAACGGGGGCCACAATGGCGGTCAAAACAACGGAGGCCATAAAGGAGGTCAAAACAACGGGGGCCACAATAGCGGTCAAAACAACGGAGGCCATAAAGGAGGTCAAAACAACGGAGGCCATAAAGGAGGTCAAAACAATGGAGGCCAGAATGGCGCAGGTCACACCTGTGATAAACACAACGGAGGCAAGAACACCGGAAGCCATAACGGAGGTCAAAACAATGGAGGCCATAACGGGGGTCAAAACAACGGGGGCCATAAAGGAGGTCAAAACAACGACGGCCATAACGGAGGTCAAAACAACGGGGGCCACAATGGCGGTCAAAACAACGGAGGCCATAAAGAAGGTCAAAACATAGGAGGCCATAACGGCGGTCAAAATAACGGAGGTCATAACGGAGGTCAAAACAACGGGGGCCACAATAGCGGTCAAAACAACGGAGGCCATAAAGGAGGTCAAAACAATGGAGGCCAGAATGGCGCAGGTCACACCTGTGATAAACACAACGGAGGCAAGAACACCGGAAGCCATAACGGAGGTCAAAACACAGGAGGCCATAAAGGAGGTCAAAACAATGGAGGCCAGAATGGCGCAGGTCATACCTGTGGTAAACAAAACGGAGGCAAGAACACCGGAGCCCATAACGGAGGTCAAAACACAGGAGGTCATAACGGCGGTCAAAACAATGGAGGTCAAAACAACGGAGGCCATAACGGAGGTCAAAACAACGGAGGCAAGAACGCCGGAGGTCATACTTGCGAAAAACACAGCGGAGGCCAGAAATGTGGGCAACAGAAAGGAGGCCATACCTGTGGCGGACACTGATCCAAACACCGTCGCTATGCAACGTCAATCACTAGTACAAGTTCTAGCTCATACTATTGACAAAACTGAGAACAAAAATCGTTAAATCATAAATGCAATTCCAGCTTACTACTATGCTTCTTTCAATCTATCAGTAAGAATCATTTAAAGTGAATTATAAGTTATTTGGCCCTGTGTAAGACACTGCAAATATTAAACATACTATAATAATTATTTACCCTCGAATCCACTTTTCTACAGAAGCAAGTCTAGAAATAGTGAGAACAACTCTTTCCAACCAATAACAGGATTGAAAGGCTAACTACAATTAATTGTTTCGAAAGCATTTAAAAATACAAACGACATTAAAACATTAACCTTTTTTAGATTTGACTTAAACACGATTTTATGTAATATAAAAATTGGTTGATGATCAAGATCAAGGTGGAATAGAAGCGTTCGCTATTCCCTATATTACTAGAGGACATTTTGACATGTATTTACGAGTAAATGAGTTCCTCAACTGTCTACCAACTACTTAGTTACTCGATTGCTGTGAAGGAAGAATTTTCTCGTCAGCTACAATGATCAAACATGAGTCAGGAGTCAGAGTCGAAACTAATGTGATGAGTTCTTCAAGACCGAAGCAGTAGCGACACTATGTTCTGGATTATAATTTTTAAACTTACTTTTATTTAATTTTTCGTTTACTATTGTGTATTTTGAATTTTACTTCATCCGAAATAAATGTTACATTGAGTTCAATAAAGTTGTTTTATTGTTTAAATTCCTTGTTGTTTCATACTCGATGGTGGAGTGTTAACGCGTCCGGTCTGCGATTGTTGAGATTAAGCAACTTATGCAAAAGCTTGTCATCGGATGGGTGACCAAAAATGTGTCATCTCTCATCCTCCGTGCTTTGGAAGGCAAGTAAAGTCGTTGGTCCCCGACTGCATTAGCAGTCGTTAACAACCATCTATCCGCACTGGGCCCGCGTGGTGGTTTATGGCCCGTTCTCCCTATCCATCCATAGGGAAGGCTCGTGCCCCAGCAGTCGGGACATAAAATGAGCTGATGATGATGATGATGATGATGATGACATGTTACAATTTAAATGCAATTACATGTAAATGTTAAATAAGTCAAATGTTAATTATTTATCACACACACACACACACACACCCTCACACACTTAATTTAAAATTAATTCTACAAACCAATATAAATGTTATTTTACTTACCAAACGGCAAATTGAAATCTCAAAACGCACCCAAACCACGGTAATAATATCTACAGTATTGTAACTTCATACAAACCATAGTAGAATAAAACAAGTATGGTATCTTCATACATACGCACCGAGCGCGGCTTGTATGTAAGCGCGGCCGAGTCAGCCCGTCCGTACGCATCGTCGCACGCACACACTGACAAAGTTTCATCATCATCAGCTCATTTATGTCCCCACTGCTGGGGCACGAGCCTTCCCTATGAATGGATAGGGAGAATGGGCCATGAACCACCACGCGGGCCCAGTGCGGATTGGTGGTTGTTAACGACTGCTAATGCAGCCGGGACCAACGGCTTAACGTGCCTTCCGAAGCACGGAGGAGCTCGAGATGATAAATTTTTGATCACCCATCCGATGACCGGCCTTTGCGAAACTTGCTTAACCTCAGCGATCGCAGACCGGGCGCGTTAACCACTGCGCCATCGAGCTCCTCAAAGTTTATTGATGCTAATGATGCGCTAGTCGCGGCTGAGCCGTACGCAATGCCGCGCGCGCCTGCGTGTTTCGTCGCTGCGCCGGCGCCGCTGCCGCTCGCACGTAGATTATAATTTGTTAAACGTAAGTCAAGGTCAACGATGGTTACAAAAAAAAACAAGAGATATTGCAGTGTTTATGGATGTCTTGATAGCAGCTTGTCCATCCAGAATTTTCTTTCTTTACTTTACCTACCGAACAAGAACGGTGAGTTGAGTACCTCCTGCCTAACCTAATTACACAATTTTGTGTCAGTTATTTACTACCGAAAGAATTAAGTTCTGCTCCAGATTTCGTGGATTAGAGAGGTAAATACATGTACCTACGGATTTGTAAGTTTAATTTATCAGATTACACGGTATACCCTACCGCGAAAACAAGGGACTAATTAGGAACAGTCAGACGAAACACTTTGGACTTTGTACCGCTCTTATGTTGTGGGCATAAGTACTAATATCGAACTGCAAGTGTTTACTGTGATGTGCTGTTGACCGTACCTACCTACCTATTGTAAGTTGTTGTGTTGTACAGTTGACAAACTACGTTTAGGTAGATCGGGGTTCTCTGAAATCCATGAATTCATATTTCTAAGTATGTTCTTATTTTATATGTAGATACCTCATTCTAATTAAAACCCTACAAGTTTAGGTAATTATCGCTCGCCCGGGGGCCGCGTCACCTTACTTGTTTCATTCTACTATGTACAAACGGACGAAGCGCGAGCTATACCTACGCGCTCGGATCTCGGCATGCGCTCGGCATGCAACAGTCGCGAGTGTGCCGCACAGTGACGAACGGAAGGTGTGTTGTTTTTATTGTTTTGATTAAAATATGTTATGGCAAGAATCAATAGTAGAATATATTGTACTGTTTTTGGTTGCATATATATATATAACAAATACAAATACAAATACAAATATTTTTATTTGCTCTAAATAGGGTTACAGTAAAGGTGTTAGGTACAATATTATGCATATTGTGAAAACAAAATGGAGCTTAACCTATTTAGCCATTTTACATAGCATGCAAATATACAAATAATGATATAATACAATTATTTACATTAGAATAAAAAACTGATCAGATGTCATAAAATAAAATCGAAAGTCAAGTTTGATAAAATACATTTTGTGGTCTGCAATCGGAAATCATTGAGCGCTTTAAAAATGTTCAAAAGTAAAATCAATAAAATAAATAATTCGCGACAATTGACATACGTTTAAAACTTGTTTTGCACGTGTATGTATGTATGTATGTATGTATGCGACGTGGCACGTAGCGTGGCCGACAGAAACATGGCAGCACAGCACATGTTCAATGGACAATTCTGTTTGTTGAAGGAAGATTTATAAATTTTTATCACCCAAGAATTCTTTTACACTATAGAACATCCTATCAGAAAGCCAATTATATAATGCAGTCTTAAACCTGCTAAAGGGTAATTGTTTTATATTTTCAGGTATTCTATTGAAAATTAAGATGGACATCGAGTTACAGTTTCTCTGATAAAGGTAGCTCCTAGGGACCGACGCAGAGATCAGTCGATGACCATTACGTGTGTTTCGCAAGTACACCTCTTTCGCTTGCTTAAAGTGGGACATATTTAATTTGACAAATTTAGCAGTCTCTAAGATGTAAATACAAGGCAAGGGTAGTATTTTGAGCAACCTAACAAGAGGTCTGCAGGGTTCATCGGGTGGAGAACCACATATGGCCCGCAAACATTTCTTTTGACAGATAAAAGCTTTACCTACGTCAGCACTATTTCCCCATATTATGAGCCCATAACGGAGTACTGACTCAACATAAGCAAAGTAGGCACTAAGTGCAGTGCTTCTAGACGCTATTTTAGTTAGTTTATGAAGAGCAAAAGTGATTCCTTGTTGGATTTTTTTGCATACTACCTCTACTTGCTTCTTCCAGTCTAATCGTTGGTCAATTTCTATACCTAGACATTTTTTAGATTACCTGGAAACTCCGAAAGGTACTTAAGTAAGACTATAAAATGTTTTTATTTATGTACTTACTAGTAGGTACGTAATTTGTGTCTTTTTAATGAATAGGTGTTTCGTTTTTTCCTACGAAAAAATGCCTGGATTAATAAATAAAGTATACACAAATAAATAAATAATAATAATAAATAATGTAAACAGGGTATAGGAAAGTGAAACACGAGTGAACGGCTAGTTATAGGCGGTTCGTTTATGACACGGTAGCTACGCTCGTTTTTGGAAACATTATTGAATTAAACGATTGATTGATTTTAATTTTTTAAACTTATCAAAAAAAAAATTTTTTTTCACACTTCCTATTTCATTCACAACGTATTTTATTTGTTTAAATAAAAAATATACCCCCTTATTCATTTATTTAGTTAATCTAATCATTATTGTTTTGTCTCTTTTTCTCAAATTCATTCTTTTTCTCTTTTTCTTAAAAAAAACAATTTTTAACGAAATAATGCTTAAATAGTTTCACAAAACTAGATAGAAACTCAAAGTAGGCAGATGTTATTAAAATACTGTATGTGGGTAGCCCAGCCGAGGAAAATAAACCTACGCCCAGCCCTATCGCGTGTTGACGTCCACGCGGCTGTAGGCATTTATTTCAAAGATAAGGTCGAGTTACAAAACTGTAGATATTATTACCGTGCCAAAACAAAGTTTCCTAAAAAAAGAAACTTTAACTTCTTGCATAATTATTTTGTGCTTCTTGTCAGTAGCAATTTTCACAGTCTAGCTAGTTATAATAGCTTTATAGTTATTATTCTGAGAGTTAGTTATATTTTAACGGAAAAAGAGCGAAGTGCGCGAAAAACAACTTAAAAATGTACCTTGATCGTGAATGAAAAGAAAGAGCGGAAGTTTGTACTGGTTGATGTGTGAAAGAGAGAAACGCATTAAAATTTTAATGGCGTCGATGCTCTGCTGCACAGAACAAAAACTAAAACGAAAATGCAGAGACTTGATAAAAAAGAAAAAAGAAAAGAGGTTGCATTGAATTTAAAAAAATCAATAATAAAAAATAAATTTATTGCGGTTTTTTTTTTGAGGTTTAACGTTTTTAAATAAATATTAAATGTTAATAAATACGTATATATAATAAGATGATAGACAATATTAAAAAGTTATAAATGTTTTAAGTAAAGGAAGCTCTAGGTATTGTAATAAATTAACAGTTGGTAGTGATTCTGATGTGATCTACAATCTATCAGTTGAGAACGCTGTCCTATTTATTAAAGAGGCTTAAAAACATTAGGAACCTGCACGAATAAAAAATACTACTATTCAAATGCAAGGTTTGCATTCTATGATTGCGAACCTCTGTACTTTGAACATTACTGAACTGTGCTCTTCTCAACATTAAAATGCACTCTATCTAATCCAAATAAATGGCTGTAAAACCACCCCAGCCCTCTTTATCATAATATCCATCGCCATAACTGCATTATCATCTGACATTCGCGCGTGACAATTGGTTTCGCGCCATATTTACTTACAAATGTTTTGACAGCAGCGATCCGCCATTTTGATGATTGAAACATTAGGGCTGATTAGATTAGGAATAATCTTTTAAATTATTAGCGTAAGCCAAATTTTGTCCCAGCGATTAAGGTACGATAGGTAGCTGCACATAAAAAATTGGTTATGGTCTCATTTGAAGAGCTCCAGCCGTAGATGTAGAGAAAAATAAAGAGGACAAAATGTTGTAGACTGTATTAAAATAAGGTAAAAATATAGGTTAAGACTTAGATTAATAACGCCTATTCTAAGGGTTTAGAAATGAAACGCAGTTATTCTGAGATTGCAATTGAACGCGTTCATGTCAGAATAAGAAGTATTTAATAAAATAAAAGCAAATGTCAAAAGGAAAAAGTCTGTCAAAATTCCAATCAAAAAGTATAAAAACTACCAAATAGGTTCTATTGCTAAAAATATGTAGAATAAACGCGAAGTTTCGCGGGCGACCCACTAACTATGGGGGTTTATTATTGTTCTGAGGTTAATGGTTAGCTTCGCGACTTTTATCTAGTATTACCACGGTATTTCGTAGGTACATATAACGTAAGGCATTATGCTTTATTATTTCTTTTGTTTTTGACATTTTCTTTAATGAAATTGTTTCTTACTGACCCATGAAGCCTCAGAATAATTAAAGCTATGAAGCTGTAAATATAGATATATCTAAGGTACTTTTTGTATATATTATCTGTAATCTTTGTAAAACTATTTATCAGGTTCCTACTTAGTTTGCTATAAATGTCCTGTAACATCTTAAGTTGGTAGGTATACATATATGTAACAGCCTAAAATCAAAGTAATTAAGACCTCAGGTTGGTTAAATTAAATGTTTTTAATTACTGTGTTCGATATGGCGCTTAAAATCATAATTTTATTTATTTTTATACATAAACAATCTGACCTACCGCCACTTTAGTCTAGTGGTTTGACCACTGGTCTCAGACCTAGAGGTATCCCAGGTTCGATCCACAGCGGCAGTACTCGTTTTAGTGAAAATAAATTCACACTAGGCACTCGGAGTTGCTTCCATACAAATTTTCGATTTCAACAACAACAAATAAAACTCGCTTTAGGCTCTCCACTCATCCTGCACTCTTTATTTATTCTGTGGTCTGGATTGCTTCCTAAAACTCGATTTTTAAATCTTCAAAGGTGTTTTTTTTTTTAAAACAAAAAGACACACTGAAATATAATATTATGACTAAGTAATTTGTGCAATATTAATATAATACTAGTTTAAGTAAAAGTAAAAAAATGGGTCAGGTATTACCTCATTTTATAACTACTAGTGGTCGCCCAGTGGTCGAAATTCGACCGTAGGCTGCACAGATTGTATCCTAGGCAATGAAAAATGAAAAAAGATATAATCGAATGTAAGTTTGGATTGGCATTGACAGATTAGGGCCGCTCCTCTTCCATTTTTGAATTTTTTGAAAAGAGTATGCATATGCGTGTGTGTCAAATACAAATGTGTGTGTCAAATACATGGTAGTGTGTGTAATGTTTGTTTTATTGATTTAATGTATGCATAATTTAAAAAAATATTAATATTCTGTAATCCTTCTCTATATATAAACAATAAGCGTGCGAAATTTCATACTCCTCTGTCCGCGCAATTTTCGTAAAAAGGGGTACAAGTTTTTGCTTCACGTATTAACATATATATAAAATAAATGCAGTAAATACTCATTACAAGACATTTGACATATCAAAATGACCTTTGATAGTCAAATGACACAATAAGTCACATATAATAATAATATATCATGTTCAAAATATCGATTTTAAATTTACATAATGGCGGGTGCTTGCGCGCTTCCCCGACTTCCTGTTACACTGTTACACATACTTCCGTCCCATTTCACGAAATTACGCCCACAAATTGTTTATATAGAAAGCGAGCGGAAGATGTTACACATTAAAAACAACAAACAAAGGTAGTTACGTGTTACTTAGTTACAGAAAAAAACATTAAATCCTTGTTTCTATTTCGAGTAAGCAGGTTGTATACGAGAAACAGTTTACCTCACGCTTCCGCTGAAAACAGAAACAGGGCCATGTGGCTTTTGAACCTGTGGCGCGTGCTTCGTACGTTGTCTGTGGGGCGCGGATAATGGCGGATTTATTTATAGAATTATTTTTGCAGTCTTATTAAATAACAACTAGACTTCTTGGCGGGAAAGTGAAGAGTCATGTCTGCGGTTTTGTTTTATTTTCTAAAATTTGTGTTATGTCGAATATTAATGTGAAATAATGGTGGATTATTAACCGTTAAGTGTTCGTGAGTGTGCATGAGTGTTGGCAAATGAAACAAAACAGTGCAACGTCACTTTTCAAATTCTCTCAAGAAGTCCGCCCGAGGACTTAGTAAAACCCCACATCTTTACTGAGGTACTCAAGGGGTTGGGTGGTATATCATTTCTCATTTCTATTATCATTCATCATCATCATACAGAAAATAAATATTGTTTATTTATGTATTACTTGTTAGAAAAATTACTTTGACACTGGCTAAATGTGCTAATCGCACAAAGCCATCAACAAAATGAAAAAAAAAAAAAATAACTACTACCTTATCTAAATTGATAAATTAATATCGGAACTGAAAATACTTACTTACTTACTCCATAGGCGCAGATACCGAAAGTGAGTCTTCCGCTTGATAAATCTAGGTACCTAGTAGGTATTTTTTTTACAAGATTAAATGATAATGAATAAGGCCTGTGACTTACAGAGTAATTTAAAGTAGATAGTGTCGATGAAGTTACAAAAATTAAATTGAATTATGCCTAATCGGACCGTGTTGTGCCAGATCATACCAATCCACAACTTGGCCAAAATTGAGTTATTTACACTATCCAACGTGAAATCATCTCTATTTTCATGTGGCTAAGTTTGATTTCAATCTGACATGTACAGCCAATGTTATCAAAAATAAAGGAAGGCCGGAACCAACCCACATTATGAATAAACTTTTTTTTTTTTTGCCAATACACGACGTGCCGCTTGGAACTCTTCTTGCTGCAAAACGTATTGCGCAAATGTACCAAAAGCACTTGGTATATTTTGGCAATAAAATTCGCAACAATGTATCAGTCAAAACATTCCAAGCTTCTTGTAATATAACAATTCTGGGTCAGAATAACTCTGCCAAAATGTGCCAAAATGTGCCAAAATGGAACATCTTATCCCCGCAGATTGTCGTTCTTTTTACGACAATTTAAAAGGGAACAATGAAGTTCACGATGATGTTGATGGGTACGGGACTATGCCCGACTTTGATCTAGAAGATGTTTTCTAGAGTACAGAACAAAGTAAACTATACTAAACTACACTTCTCATCAGAAAAATCGAAACACTTCCCCGTTTTTATGGTTTCTGTCCTAATTTTACACAAAAGAGTTTTCATTCCATAAAAAAAATCACATGATTGTATAGCTGGCAGTTTGGCCATTACATGACAAGCGAAAATTCTAATCGATGAAGAATCGTATGGAAGCAGTAATAAGAGTGTGTTGTTTTATCAATTTCTTTCATACTCCATACAGAGTTAATTTTTTTTTTAAATATAAGAAGGAGGCAGACGAGCAGGCGGGTCACCTGATAGAGAGTAATCACCACCGCCTATGGACACCCGCAAAACCAGAGGAATCGCAGACGCGTTGCCGGCCTTTGACTTGTTGATCAAAATACGAAACCTATGAAAATTTAATTTGAATTTAGAACATTAACATTAGGATTTGAAAACCTTATAATACTATTAAACGACATTTGACATATATTCCTAAATATACACATTTTTCTGATAATCCTTACAAAACATAAACTTGCAAGGTGTTTCGATTTTTCTGATGAGAAGTGTATATCACTACATAGTATAAAACAAAGTCGCTTTCTCTGTCCCTATGTCCCTTTGTGTGCTTAGATCTTTAAAACTGCGCAACGGATTTTGATGCGGTTTTTTTTAATAGATAGAGTGATTCAAGAGGAAGGTTTATATGTATAATCCATGTATATAGTAGAGCAACACTGATAATATCAGCATTGCAACCGTGCGAAGCCGGGGGCGGGTCGCTAGTATTTAATAAAGTTTACTTTGTTCTTTTGTTGTTTTTTTTCGATATTATGAACATGACATATTATTATTATATGTGACATATTGTGTCATTTGACTATCAAAGGTCATTTTGATACGTCAAATGTCTTCTAATGAGTATTTACTGCATTCTCTTTATGGTTTGTAAAAAATATACGTAATTGTTAATTCTTTAATCTATTTTCTATTGTAATATTGATTTCAACCATTTCGTGTGTAATAGACTGTTAAACTATATTAATAAATATTTACTGTTGATAATAAGATACAGAACAAAGTAAACTTTACTTAACTATATATTTAGTAAAGTTTACTTTGTTCTATTCATGTTCTTTATGCCTGTCACGTTGTCTAGAAATTAGAATTTGTTTTTTTTTAATATACAGTAATTTGTTTTATATTGCATTTTATTTTCTTTATAATTGATTTATCATTGGCAATAGCGTATTTTTAACCCCAAAATAAGAATAAAAAACAAATGTACCGAAAAATGTTACTGGTACCTTTTGGACTTATTTGCTAATTGCCATTCGTATGAAAAATCATGTTTTGTCAGAATGTACCAAGTGAGTTAAATGTATTTTTCTCAATTTTTTTACCTAATATATTGATTGTTTATGTCATAATCTAAAACAATACTTCCACATCTTCACAATGTTGAAACTTTTTAAGACATAATGAAATAAAAACAATAGATAACTTATGTCAAACTTAAAACTTAAATATCTCAGAACAAGGTTGGTGTGGATTGGTAGCCTTTGGCACAACACGGTCCACTAACAGTTTTCCGTGCGCGCAATATAACAGTAAAGCTTTTTCTTCACGTATTTACCCATCGTTGACCGTAAATAAAAGACACAATAGAATTTTATTGTTTGGCGCTTACATGTAAACGCGTGGCTCACAAAGGTTTAATATGTATGTATAGATTGTGATGTCCTTAGACTTTCGACATCATACACACCCTAGCTGTTTTTTCGGTAATAAGCAGTGATCGGAATAGGTAGTTTTGCGGAATTTAGTGACGTTTTCTTAATATGGATATGCCTTTAAATCCCTAATTTCTATAAATAATATTCTTAAAAATAAATATTTAAAATGCAATCTGACTTTTCTTTATACTTGTAAAGTTAGTATGATATTATAAAATCCCGAATCCCGCAAGTCTTATCTATATTAATACAACGTTTAAGGTCATTCACCCTAAATTGCAATACCTATTCCGATCACTGGTAATAAGCCTGCTGGGCTATGCATCGAAATATCCGAAACACACTTTGCCCGAGCTGGAAATTGAACCTAGGACCTTCTAGTATCGGGCAGAGCATTCAACGAGCCAGCAACGCGGCCACTGTGGCGTTGTGATCTAAAATGCTATGCAAATTTTCCTTCATTACTAACGTTATCGACTGGCAAATAAAACTGGCAATTAGGCACTAACGATTCGTTCAATCAGATTTTGAATAAAAACACATAGCAGCTATTTTATCATAATTTTATTTTATTTATCATTAAATTCCATTAATAATACATATTATATAGTCTTTGGCGAAGTTGACATTACAGTAACATTTATATTTATACTTAGTAAAATATTTTATTATTTTTTAAACATCAGTCAGTATTTATTTACATTAAGAAAATGTACATGAGGCCTCTCTAAGAGAGACAAATCTGATACATTACTTATTATTTCGTAATATTGGCATAAAATAAAAAGTTATTTTATTTAAACTAGTTACGTTTATTCTTAAGATTTATTAAACTACAAAGTTGAATAAAATAAAATAACTTAAGTAAAGTAAAGTAACTGTCCCACTGCTGGGCAAAGGCATCCATCATTGAAATCAAGTCATCGCTACAATTGATGGGTAATGGCTTAATCACCACGCTTGCCAAGTGCGGGTTGGTGATCACAAACCCGGGCTATGCATCGAAATACTTCGCCCGACCTCGCAATTGAACCCGGGACTTTCGGGTCAAAAACTCAAACTTACTTTATTATATTATTTTGGTTCAACCAGACCGTATCAGCTGGACCTAAGGTACTTTTCATATCACACCTTATTTGATGTCCCCACTGCTGGGGCACGAGCCTTCCCTATGCATGGATAGGGAGAACGTACGTCATAAACAGTGATCGGAGTGGGTAGAACAATTTTTTTTGTATTTGCGATACGTTGTATTAATATGGACATTCCCGAAATATTGTCGATAAACAATTTGAATGCTGTAGAAAGAGACTAGAACAGGTGCGTTCTTCTAGCGGCGGATCTATTGTATTCTTTTGTTTCCAAAAGCCGTGTTGCGCGGCAAAATTGGTAACGCGTCGCTAATGTAAGTTTGACAACGTCGTGGCGCCCACTGCCAATACGTAAGACAAGCCTTCTTTTATCATGTTTATAAAAAAGGTTTCAGTTAGAATCTCGCGGAATGTCCATACTAACATCAACGTTTACGGTCAATGAACCAAAATAGCTCTACCTACTTTGATCATTGGTCATAACTCATAAACCACCACGCGGACCCAGTGCGGATTGGTGGTTGTTAACGACCAACGAAGCACGGAGGAGCTCGGAGATGATAAAATTTTGGTCACGTATTCGATGACCGGCCTTTGCGAAAGTTGGTTATTATTACTTAAGCAATCACAGACCGGGCGCGTTAACCACTGCGCCATATCGCTAGGGATGATCGATATTATAGAAAAACATCGATGTTGACATCGATGTCATAATCGAAAGCCCAACATCGATGTTCGTTATTTATCACAAACCGAACATCTGATTCTCTGATGATCTGATTTTTTTCTTTATGAAAAGTAACTTTGATAAGAAAGAACTTTTTAATCTATTTCTTTATTGATAAAGAGTAAAGGCAGCTTTTGGAAACAGTAAATTTTCAAGCCATATGGGAACATTTTTATAGGTTTTTACGGGTTCGGCTTTTCTCGTGCGTGAGTTAACATCGATCCCGTTAACATCGATGTTACGATATTTTTCGTATAGCAACATCGATGTTTTACCTTTAAACATCGATAATCATCGAGCATCCCTAAATCGAGCTCCTAGACCTTTACAACTTGTAATTTTACTTAGTAACAAAAAATCTTAAAATAATTAAGTAATTATTTTTCAACAACTTTTTCTAATCTGAATATCTCGACCATATAGTGCCTATATCTAGTACGTTCATAATTTTGCAAGGTGCTAAGTACAGTACCGACAGGCTTATTATCTACCGATCTCTATGTGACAGTCGCAATCACGACAATTTACAATTTCATCATCATCATCAGCTCATTTTTTATGTCCCCACTGCTGGGGCACGAGCCTTCTCTAAGGATGGATAGGGAGAACGGGCCATAAACCACCACGCGGGCCCAGTGCGGATTGGTGGTTGTTAACGACTGCTAATGCAGCCGGGACCAACGGCTTTACGTGCCTTCCGAAGCACGGAGGAGCTCGAGATGATAAATATTTGGTCACCCATCCGATGACCGGCCTTTGCGAAAGTTGCTAGCTATAAAGCAGTTGCGTTGCCATTGTGCAACTAGCACCTGATTACTTTTTTCGGTAATAAGTCTCTAATCTGCAATATTTATACATGTTTTGCTAAAGAGTCTGTATAGCCGGCTGAGTCTGTAGTGCCATGACAGAATGTTCAGTAGGATAATGGCACTAAAGTCCGCCAGGACCAGCGATTGTGTCCTTTCATTATTAAAAATAGGGGTCAGTAATTGACTTCAACACTCTACCAGCCGACTATTTTAAAGCGCACCTTTCCACGTATCACGTACCACGGTCGTCATTTTAAAACAAACGCTAAGAAAGTCAATGCCGTACAGAGGACGTGATCGGCGTCCTGAGACGATCCCACCCACCCGTACCCATTACGTGATTGGCTGTTAAAGTGTTAATCTTTAGAAACAAATGAATACAGGCCACCTGCTGCATCTTTACTGTCATCTCATAATATTTCAATGAAAATCTATGTTATTTTTAGGCGACGAAAACTCTGTCCAACACTGAGCTTAAAGTGCCGAGCACGGTGCCTTTACCCTATATTTAAAGTAAATGTCTAATAACAGTGGTGATGGATTTCTTGGCGGGAAAGTGAAGATTCATGTCTGCGGTTTCGTTTTATTTTCTAATTTGTGTTATGTCGAATATTACTGTGAAATAATGGTGGATTATTAACCGTTAAGTGTTCGTGAGCGTGCATGAGTGTTGGCAAATGAAACAAAACAGTGCAACGTCACTTTTCAAATTCTCTCAAGAAGTCCGCCCGAGGACTTAGTAAAGCCCCACATCTTTACTGAGATACTCGAGGGGTTGGGGGTATATCATTTCTCACATCTCATTTCTATTATCATTCATCATCATCATCATACAGGAAGGAAATATTGTTTATTAATGTATTACTTGTAAGAAAAATTACTTTGACACTAGCTAAATGTGCTAATCGCACGAAGCCATCAACTAAAGAAAAAAAAAATAACAACAGTCTGTTAAGTGGTGTTAATGATGATGATGAATTACAAACATTAATTAAAACGAATGTATAAAATAAACGCGAGAAGATCCGTAATAGTTGTTTCATTTCAATGATGAGCGAGATATTTTTTATATATCATACTGGTCAGCACAGTGTCTTCATCTCACCAGATGTTAAGTGATGATAAGGCCAATGGTGGAAGCGAACTCACCCGGGACCCTCAACTACGAGGCACTGGCTATCTTATCTCTAGCTGCCGGAACACAACAATGCTACAAACATACATGTTATGACGACATATTTAGTTAAGATGATGGACGCCAGGCGGACAAACAAGCCTTATTTAAATAGGAAACTTGTGCTAGGCACTGAGATTCTGTTCGCTCTTAAGTTCCAACGCCCAGACGTGTTGTGGCCATCCAGTTCGTCCCTTCCCGCGCTTTTCAACTGCATTCTGGAACAAGGAGAAGAACATTGAAATAAAACACCTGAAATGTATAATTTCGAGCTGCTCCGTGCTTCGTAAAGCCGTTGGTCCCGGCTGCATTAGCAGTCGTTAACAATCGCCGTATTTTCAAATTGTAATTTGTTCGCTACAATATTTACGTTAAATTATATGTAAATAATCATAAATATAGCTTGCCTAATTCTTAACTGATCTTTCAATCGGACGTAGATATTAAGACGTAGGTAGTTGTCGAGTTTGAATAGGGCTCCTTTGGCTTATAAAGTAAAAGTAGATAGTGTTGATTCATTTCGGCGAGTTGGATTGAGCCACGATAGCATAATTGGCAGTGCATCTGACCCGGCATGTCATGGGAAGCGAGTTCGAATGCCGCTCGTAAAATTTTTCCAACACTGTCTTTTTTCAAATTGTAATTTGTTCGCAATAATATTTGCGTTAAACCATATGTAAATAATCTAAACTAATTAAGCTGCTTTTATCTTATAATTTTCATACCACCTAAACAAACGTTGTTTCATAGTTTCCTGTTCGTAGGTATAGACGACGTCTTCGGTGTTTATTTAAAAAAAATAAAAAATAGCAGAACATAATAAGTGCTACCTACTGTATAATAATTATAGGAGTTTAACAATAAAAAAATGTATTAAAAATCGTTTTTTGTTCGATGCTCATATCGGGTTCTACCCGTTATCAAACGGCGATATTCATTTCTCTCCGCTGGTTTTTGTAACTATACTCGTGCCCCAACAGTGGGGGACATACGAGTAAAACTAGCTAGAAAGAGAGTCCAAAGTATATGTCGCGCCAAGCTTCTAGTCCCCTCTGAAGTTGGTATGATACGCGAAGGTGAGAAGGTGGGGACGAGCGGTAGGGCCTGACTGTGTACGCTGCGCGAAGCAACTTCAGAGGAGACTAGAAGTTTGGCGCGATCTATACCAGGCTAGAATGAGTCACAAGGAGGTAGGTATGCCTGGAGTGAGCTACATACTTGGGGGTGAGGCCATGAGGTAGTTGAAGTACCAGGCTAGCATGAGTCACAAGGAGGTAGGTATGCCTGGAGTGAGCTACATACTTGGGGGTGAGGCCATGAGGTAGTTGAAGTACCAGGCTAGCATGAGTCACAAGGAGGTAGGTATGCCTGGAGTGAGCTACATACTTGGTGAGGCCATGAGGTGGTTGAAGTACCAGGCTAGCATGAGTCACAAGGAGGTAGGTATGCCTGGAGTGAGCTACATACTTGGGGAGAGACCCGTGAGGTGGTTGAAGTACCAGGCTAACATGAGTTTTTTTTATTTTTCTTTTTAGTTATAAGGAGTTCTGCACTGGGCTCGCGTGGTGGTTTACGGCCCGTTCTCCCTGTGGGTATCCATAGGAGTAGCTCGTGCCCTAAAAGTGGGGGACTTAAAACTAGCTAGAGAGAGAGAGAGAGAGAGTCCAAAGTACCAGGCTAGCATGAGTCACAAGGAGGTAGGTATGCCTGGAGTGAGCTACATACTTGGGGAGAGACCCGTGAGGTGGTTGAAGTACCAGGCTATCATGAGTTATAAGGAGTTCCGCACTGTGTTTCCGTGATGTTTCCATGCAGAGGGAAAGCCCGTGCCCCAGCAGTGGGTACAAAATGAAATGACGATTGATGACATTGGTGTAAATCTTGCTGGTGATAGATCTATACTAATATTATAAAGAGGAAACCTTTGTATTTTTGTATGTATGTATGTATGTTTGCAACGAATAAACTCAAAAACTACTGGACCGATTTAAAAAATTCTTTCACCATTAGAATGCTACATTAGTGCTGAGTAATATAGCCTATATTAAAATAATAATAATATATAAAACACTAAAAACAACAATTTAATTTTCCAATACAAAATGATTTGTTTGTTTTGTTGTCATGGAAAGTATTGATATCCCATCAAAAACAATACTTGTCAAAAAAACCAAATCTCGCAACTCAGTTGTTCTGCGGTAAAAAGTTGTGAGATCCATGTAATACCAAGTCGGTTATTAATTTATTCAGTCTTTACTTAAGCGACTTTCTGTCTTAATACGTCCAGTCTCTAAGACCACGATCGTGGTCCATAACATTCTTTAATGTTTTATATAAATATATTGAGACTTGGCCATCGCACTAAATAATTGAATTTACATGTGTTTTCAGGCGATTGAATTTACACGTGTTTTCAGGCGATGGCCAAGTCTCAATATATTTATATAAAACATTAAAGAATGTTATGGACCACGATCGTGGTCTTAGAGACTGGACGTATTAAGACAGAAAGTCGCTTAAGTAGAGACTGAATAAATTAATAACCGACTTGGTATTACATGGATCTCACAACTTTTTACCGCAGAACAACTGAGTTGCGAGACTTGGTTTTTTTGACAAGTATTGTTTTTGATGGGATCTCATTTCTTTTTGTATTTTGTAGAGACAGTTCTACTTTTTTCCTTTCGATTTGGCAGGGGCACTACCATGCGCCTATATTTATATGGGACTAGCTTAAACCCGCGGCTTTGCACACAATAATAATAATTGCCGTAAAATAAATAAAATAAAACATCGTTACGAATAAAGCCAATATTGAAAAATTTTACTGAACCTATTATTCCATTATATTATACATGAATCAGTGGATTCATTAACTGCACATGTAACTTTGTAATCCTATACATTTATATGGGATTACAAAGCTATTTATGCAGTTGGTGTATCTAGAAAACTGGACCGAAATTGCAAAATATTTTAGTTTTTCCTTGATTTATACACTAAACACTCATTGTATTCTAAATTTGAAGCTTCTATGTCTGCTAAAAGTGCCTTAGAGTTTTGATGATCGGTGAGTCAGTGAGTGACAAAATTAAGAAATTTGACCCGTTATAATTCTTAAAATACTGGTTCAAATTGAATGAAATTTGAAATATACGTATCTTTACAATGCCTGCATGGTTACTGAAAATTTCAGTCTTCTAGTTTTATCCACAACGAAGTTACAGGGGGTCGAAAATGGTCTGAATTGCTTCGAGAAAAGGATGGTACGGCCGTGACGCTTTTTTGCTCGACTTGGTGGGGGCACGGCCGTGCCCCCAGATATATTTAACTTAATGATGGAAACTGTCAAAGCGGTACGAAGTCCGCCGGGTCAGCTAGTATAATACTAATATTATAAAGAGGAAAGATTTGTATTTTTGTATGTTTGTATGTATGTATGTATGTATGTTTGCAACGAATAAACTCAAAAACTATTAGACCGATTTAAAAAAAAATTTCACCATTAGAATGCTACATTAGTGCTGAGTAACATAGGCTATATAAAAAAATGCGGTACGAAGTCCACCGGGTCAACTAGTATTAAATAAAAACAGAAAAATAAGTAACTACCTACATACTGATTAAATTGTAATTTTATTAAATTTTTCCAGAACAAAATTGTTTTGTTTTTGAGACTTCTGTTGCGTGTACGCAGGTACACATAATTAATTAGTCATCTTTTGTTATACCTACTGCTTTTATGAATAGACTTCACTTGTTTATGAATAATAACTTGTTAGTTCAAGTGCTGTAGGTATGTGTTTGGTCTGTGATTAATATGCATCATCAATAAGACGCAAATACCATTGCTTGTCTGTAACTTGGTAGGTGCCTACTCAAATCTACGTAAGGAAGTTAAATTATTGCAAAGAACTTGTTATGAATCATTTATTTCTAACGCTGAAAGCAACATAAAAAAGGATTGTAGGCAATTTTGGTCGTTCATTAAATCAAAAAAAGATATTAATTCTATTCCTGACACACTATACCTGGATGATTTTCATGTATCTGATGGTTCAGGTATTGCGAATTTGTTTAACACTTTTTTTCAATCCGTTTTTGTTAATGATTCCAGTGATGCGCCCTTGGACCATCAAACTAATGAAACAAATGCTTGCTTTATTGATACTGTTAAAATTTGTCCCGACATTGTCGAAAAGTATTTATCACGTATCGACGCTGCTAAGGGTTCGGGTCCTGACAGTCTTCACCCTCTTTTTTTAAAGAGGTGTTGTAAAGAGCTGGCGTCACCCATCTCTTTCCTATTTAACTTCTCATTATCCTGTGGAGTAATGCCTACAATTTCGAAACAATTGCTTGTTGTACCCATTTTCAAAAGCGGGAACAAACATGACATTCGTAATTACCAGTGATCGGAATAGGTAGAGCTATTTTGGTTCATTGATCGCAAATGTATATGTTAATATGGATATACCCCGGGATTTCGACTACAATACCGGGATTTTAAAAATAAAAATAAATTAATGAAGGTAACAGAAAAATGTAATAGATCATGTAACGAATTCCACTGGTGATTGTTTCGGAAATGTCGCGTAATTCACTGTGTTTTCACCCTTATACTTCATTGTAAGCATCACGCGATGTGTGGCTTCGTAAGAATTGTCAAGCTTTTATTTAAGTAACTTCCAAATCAAATGAAATCCCGGGATTAATTTTTAAACTGCGGGACGTAGGGCATGTCCATATTATTACATCGTATTATATTTCGTATAGAAGTACCAAAAATAGCTCTACCTATTCCGATCTCTGGTAATTACCGTGGAATCTCTAAACTCTCGATTATCCCGAAATTATTTGAAAAAATCATATACGATACACTGTTTCCTGCCGTTAGACCTTTCCTTATAACTGAACAGCATGGTTTCATGGATAGACGTTCCACGGAAACCAATCTATGCGAATTTCTCGATCAGGTGCTTGACAGTATGGATAGGGGCTACCAAGTGGACGCCGTGTATACCGACTACTCTAAATGTTTCGATAAAATTTCACATAAGATACTGGTAAGGAAACTTGAGTATATCGGTATACATGGTGACCTTTTAAGGTGGCTACAGTCCTATTTATATAATAGATCACAGGCAGTAACTATCAAGGGTTTTATATCTAGTTTTACTCCTGTGTTGTCTGGGGTTCCTCAGGGCTCTTACCTTGGCCCTTTGCTTTTTATATATAATATAATATATATATAATATATTCATAAACGATGTCGCAGAATGTTTCCTAAATTCAAAATTTATTTTATTTGCAGATGACACTAAAATTTTTTCAACTATTAAGACAATTCAGGATAGTGTTAAATTACAGGAAGATTTGGGCCGGCTGTGCAATTATTGTGCAAAAAACAAACTCTTTCTTAATATTAACAAATGTTCATACATATCATATAACAGGAAAAAAAATCCAATTGTATTTAATTATCAACTTTGTAATCAAAAATTAAATAAAGTAACGGAGGTGAGAGACCTGGGTGTGAGTCTTGATAGCGAGTTATTACTTTCTTCGCATATTAATAGGATAACCACCAAAGCCTACAAAATGCTTGGGTTCATTTTTCGACAGAGCACTGAATTTACTAATCCTGATACATTAATATTACTTTATAACAGCTTTGTTCGATCACAGTTAGAATACGCGTCGACTGTTTGGAATCCGCAATACTTGAAATACATAAATTTAATAGACAAAATTCAAGATAAATTCATTCATTCAATACGACTACATTTTAGGTTTAAAAACAGATCGATTAATCTTATTCCATTGTCACAGCGGCGTGAGCATAGGGATATCATTTTTCTGTATAAATTAATCAATAATTACATTGAGTCTCCCTACCTGCTAAGTAAAATTTTACTTAGATGCCCTAGGGCGAACATGCGAAATTGTAATACATTTTCTGTACCTATGTGTCGGATCGGTTATGCAAGCAATCGATTAATACCAAGAACAACAAAAACTTATAATTTGAAGTACGGTCACATCGATATTTTTAATCTTAAGCTACGTCAATTTAAATCGATTTTAAAAAATGAAACATAACAGTGTACAACTTATATAAGTTACTTACCTAATATTGTAAATTCAATATTTTAAGTTATTTTTTTTTTTGTAATCTTAATAATATGTCTGGCTACACCTACTATTTAATTTACTTTTTATTAATTTGTATTCTAGCATGCAACGTTGCCTTTCTCAACAATAGTTTTATATAAAAGTGGAAACTAATTAGGCTTATGTAAGAACTAAGTGTCACTATTATTTGTATGACTGTAACGCTGTTTGTTTCCCAATAGATAAATAAATAAATAAATAAATAAATAAATTTTTTGTTGATATCATTAAGTCTATAATTTATGACTAGGACTTCTTGGCGGGAAAGTGAAGAGTCTGCGGTTTTGTTTTATTTTCTAAAATGTGTGTTATGTCAAATATTAATGTGAAATAACCGTTAAGTGTTCATGAGTGTGCATGAGTGTTGGCAAATGAAACAAAACAGTGTAACGTCACTTTTCAAATTCTCTCAAGAAGTCCGGCCGAGGACTTAGAAAACCCCACATCTTTACTAAGATACTCGACGGGTTGGGGGGTATATTATTTCTCACTTCTCATTTCAGCATCATTCATCATTCATCAGCATCATACAGAAAAGAAATATTGTTTATTTATGTATTACTTGTAAGAAAAATTACTTTGACACTGGCTAAATGTGCTAATTGCACGAAGTCATCAACTAAAGGAAAAAAAAGTCAACTGTAATTCCATAGACTATCAGTAATTAACTACAATAGACCTAAAACACTAATGTTATTTACAAGAAAAAAAAATCATATCCAATTGCACTGTTTTTATTATTTACAATCGCAAAAGCTGAGGTAGAAGCTATGGTCTATTTTTACTTCTTTTTTTGTTGAACTCGAAACTATCAATTCGCCACACATGTTCACAATCAATGAGGTTTGTTTCACAAAGAGAAAAAAACATGTTTAACGCATATTCCCTAAACTTTTTTCGACTTCTATTTACAGAGCGTTTAAACATGTTTTTTTTGTTACAAACGATGCGTAATTGATGCCAGGTTTTTTCGAACGTAACATAATACTTTGTGAACAATGATTTGGTTCATTAACGGAGTGACAGATAAAAGTATCTATCTAATTGTTCACAGTGATTTTTCATTCGATATTTGGAAATGTTATTAGTAACTTGATATGGTTTGAGGTATTAAAAAATAAATTACGTATTCATAATGGCGCGTGTCTAGCGCGTTAGGGTTGTCAGTAAATAGTCTAAAGTTTTATACTATCTCAATGCTGGGCAAAGACCTCTACCATTGCAATCGAGTCATCGCTACAAGGTACTTATTGATTGACTAAATACCGCGCTTGCCAACGCGATTGCTCTAGTTGCGGTTAATAAATGATATTACGGACACAAATCGTTTAAGTATGTAAACAGTGGCGTAACTATAATAATAATGAAGGAGATAATAATAATAATAAACTTTATTTGCACAAAAAAAAAACAGATACAGACATTTGAAGAAAAGATATAATACAAAATAGGCGGACTCATTGCTAACAACCAATCTCTTCCAGGCAACCGTGGGCGAAAAATAATAAAATTAAGAAAATAAAAATGAGTGCAAGTAAAAATAAACTAAATAATAATAATATAGAGAGGCTCTCGCTGAAAAGTTGGGTCAAGGGTCAGATGCAAAAGGCAGTACTCCTTGACACGGCACGTACTGTCAGGAGGTTCCTCACTCTGCAGCCCTGACCGCCGGTAGCTTGGGTCCTGCCCCGTTGCTGGTGGTACTCTAGGATTAGGTTTTTATAATGTTTTATTGTTTTTATATTAAAATATTGTAAATATCTAGTTTTAAGAAAGATAATAAATAAAGGAAACACGAAATTAAACGCCCACCCGACCCAGCCGGGAATCGAACCTGGGTCTTCCTGCACTGACCATTATGCTACCGGGAAAGCTGACGTAAGCGCTAAATTTTGTCACTACTTTTTTGATTTTTTGAAATGCTTTAGAGCTCCATCCATCGGTTGCAAATACCTTTGGATAGATGGCACTAATGTCGCTCTAAAGCATTTCAAAAAATCAAAAAAGCAGTGATAAAATTCAGCGCTTACGTCAGCCTTCCCGGTAGCATAATGGTCAGTGCAGCCGCCGGATTGCGGAAGACCCAGGTTCGATTCCTGGCTGGGTCGGGTGGGCGTTGAATTTTTTCACTGTATTTTATTTAATACCAATTTTGTTAGCGATTATTGTAAATTATCGCGATAGTGACTGTCACTTAAAGATCAAGTTATGAGCCTTCCGGTTGTGCATCGAAAGGTACGAAACACACTTTGCTCGTTCCACTAGGAATTGAACCCAGGACTTAAAGATACCAAACCGGGCGCTTAATTACCACTTGCTAATCCGTTATGCAAACTAAAAAAGCGGCCAAGTGCGAGTCGGACTCGCTCATGAAGGGTTCCGTAGCAGCAAGTAACATAATATGACGTATTAAAAAAAAACTACTTACTAGAACGAGGGGGGGGGGGGGGAAGACACATTTTACCACTTTGGAAGTGTCTCTCGCGCAAACTATTCAGTTTAGAAAAGAATGATATTAGAAACCTCAATTATAGGTATAGGTTGGCAACCCTGGCAAACGTAAACAATAGCTCCTTAATTAATTATTCATTTTTAATTTATTTACTGAGTTTTTACCTATTAAAATAATGTGATCTACGTCCAAATAGTACATTTAACCAGTGACATCGTTTTTTCTAATTAGTATCAAGTTTGGGGACAGTTATAGCAAAATAAGTGAATGCAGTGAATGTGATTCAAAACAAACATTAAACTATGTGAAAGTGACGTTGTTAGACTATTTCAATTCAAAATGTTTATGAAGTGTTATTGATCAAGCAAACATTCATCTATAGTGTCCTAAAAGTCGACAATTATCAAGTAAGACTGAATAATTTTTTTTTTGGCGGTGCGTTAATTTTATTTATAAACAATAACAACATACTACTAGTGCCAACACGTCATACATTTACTACTGTAGTGGTGAGTGGAAGAACTAATTGACGTTTACACAAAGTTTCCAGTGCTACCAATATAAGGACACTTAACAGCGACAACTAGCGCCATAGTTTCATACAAAACGGCTTAACAACGTACTAAAAATTACCGCTACTCCCCGCTTGAGGGCGTTTAGTCGTGATTGGGGATACCAGTATATAAAATAAATTTTCGATTGGTAGAATACTGAACTAAACATTGAAGTCGGTATACAAGTGCAATTTGATAATAATATTTAATAAAAATCGCTATAACTGACTAACATACCAGAAGGACTACGAGTTTACCAACTGAAAACGAGATGGCGTTGGTATGTGCAGGTTGCAACCAAAATATACCAAAGAGCGAAATTTTAAAATGTGTACTATGCCAATGTTCATACGATCTAGTTTGTGCAAATATTTCGAAAGTCCAGCTTAGTAAGATGACACAAGAAAAGAAAAAAACATGGAAATGCCAAACTTGCTGCTGTAAGATCCCTAAGAAAGATAACTCAAACACGCCAATACGTCTGCGTGATTACGATGTCACAGATATACCCCTAACTTTATCGCCGGAACATTCGAATGTCACTCAAAGGACAAGAACAGCCTATCCAAGCAGCGGAACCTTTGAAGATCTTAGTATACTCGGTGACACAATTTGCACAGAAAACAAGGAATCGCCACTGAGCCCTGAAGTAACAATGCAAAGTATATGCGAAAAGATTGTACAGAAGCTGCAAGAGAATAACATAACAATAATATCGCAAATCGAGAATACAATAGAACTTGAAATTAATAAAGCGATTTCTAATTTGGAAAAAGACATACAACCCGAAATAAATACCTTACGTATTAAAAATGCAGAAAGAGAATTAGAAATTGAGAAATTAAATACAAAAATAAAGAATTTAGCAATTGAATATGAAAAACTAAAAAAAGAAATAGAGAAGTTTAGTCGCGTTCTTGATGTACCCAGTTCAAATATAAAGCACAGTCAAGCTATGACAACTCCGAAGCGTAAAAATAAATTGTGTATTATCAGCAGTTATTGCACAAAGGGAACTCTCCCGCAAATCGAAGCAGTTTTCACAAAACATTTTGACTACTGTCATTATTTATTACCAGATATTTTCAATGATGAATCTATAAACAATGTAGAAAATAAATTACGAGATTTCACATTGAACGACTATTGCCTTATATTTATCGGAGAGAATGATTTGAAAAATGGTGACTACATAAATATCTTAGACAAATTAAAGAAACTGTTAAAAAACACTTCTCACACGAATAGCATTATCTGTGCTCCAACCTATATAAAAGGTGCATTAATATTTAATTATAAAGTTGAGTTATTTACCAACCTTCTGTATATGGATATAAGAGATAATGAATATGCATACCTCTTTGACAGTAACTCTTACCTGAAACATGAGATGTTTTCGCACATCACAGGAAAAATAAACAAAAACGGATGGAATAGCATATACAAACATATCCTGGCTAATATATTAGTGGACTACGAATTATTTAATAATCAAGACAATCGACAAGAAAGTTCCGTGGCATATAGAATTAATGATACTGATACTAGTCCTATTAATACTGATACTAGTCCTGTAAATAGTAATAATTTATTTCGTCTATAACTATATACATATATTACATCAGAATATTGCAGGTTTAATTGGTAAATCAGATATGTTAACAGTCAGTTTGAATGATTTTATTTCTGAAACTATAGACGTATTGTGCATTACTGAGCACAATATGATTAAAGATGACATCCCTCGACTTTGTATACCATCATATAAATTAGCTTCAATATTTTGTAGGAATAACAGAAGTGGAGGTTCTTGCATTTTGGTCAAAAATATTCATTCATATAAAGTACTTGATGATGTAGTATCATTTTCAGTGCCTAATGTGGTAGAATGTTCGGGAATTGAATTGTTACAACATAAAATAATTACCATATGCCTATACAGAGTTCCAAAAAATACTTCTAAAGACTTTGATGCTTTCTTTCGGATTCTACACCAAATTCTTAATAAATATAGATCTAAAGATAAGAAAATTATAATTGCAGGAGATCTGAACATTGATATTCTCAAGACTAATAAAATAACAGCCGAGCTCATTCACTCACTCGCATCGTACAATTTGCGACTTCAGTTTGACACTCCAACACGATTGATTAGTGGCACGTGCCTGGATAACATAGCTCATAATGTCAAAGGCTGCAAAGGTGAATTGACTGAATTGGCCCTATCAGATCATATGGCCCAAATTCTTAAATGCCCGGTAAAAAAGAGTTGCTCCATTAAGTACTGGTACGTCCAACGGCGAGACTATTCAAATGAAAACAGAGATAAATTTGTAAAATCTCTTAGAAGCTTAAGTTTTAGTGAAGTTTATGAAACAGATGACCCTAATAATGCTTTCTCTCAGTTTCATAATACGTTTACATTGTTTTATAATTTATGCTTTCCTTATATTAAAGTTAAAGTTATGGTAGACAAAAGGCCAAAATGGGTTTCAAAAGGCATTACCTTGTGCAGCAAACGTAGACGTGAACTCTTGTGGAAGTATAGAAAATCCCCAACTAACAAAAACAAAAGTAATTTTAAATCTTACTCAAAAAGATATAAATCTGTACTCAATCTTACCCAAAAATCACAAAATAGCCATTACATTAAAACTTCTATTAACAAAAGTAAAGCTACATGGCAAATTATAAACAAAAATAAAAGTAATATACTTAAGGAGAACATAAATAAAATGAAAAATGATAATGGTAATACAGTCTCAAACCCGAAAGCGATAGCTCAATTATTTAATGATTTCTTTTCAAACGTAGCTAACTGTGAACAAACAAACACAATACCACATTTAACGGGTAAGAGTCAACCTAACTCTATTTTTATGAAACCTGTAACTCCTAAAGATATCTTTAAAATAATTAATTTTTTGAAAAATGTACGCAGCACGGGTTACGATGAGGTTACAGTTGGAGTTGTGAAAGACGTAGCTCATATAATTTCTACTGTTTTGAGCTATACTATTAACCTGAGTATAGAACACGGAGTTTTCCCAGATAAACTTAAGTACACCATTATAAAACCTATCTTTAAGAAGGGTGATGTTGAAGATCTCAATTGTTACAGACCCATAGCATTAATACCTATTTTCTCAAAAATTTACGAAAAAGTTATATATGCATCGTTGTACTCTTTCCTTGAAGCCAAAAACGTTCTTGCCAGCGAACAATACGGCTTTCGTAAAAGTCAATCAATAAATAATGCGATTTATAATTTTGTACAAACAGTAATAACCAATTTAGATAATGGTAAACCAGCTGTAGCCATGTACTTAGACATGTCAAAAGCGTTCGACCACGTTCGTCATGACATTTTGCTCCAAAAATTAAATAGCTATGGTGTTAGGGGTAATGTTAATAATCTTATAAAATCCTATTTAAGCAATAGACACCAAGCTACTCAAATAAACCGAGTATGCCCAATATCGAAAGAAGAAAAAGTATACGAATCTGAGTTCACTAATGTCCATTTTGGGGTACCACAAGGTAGCGTATTGGGCCCATTACTCTTTATTGTATATGTTAATGATCTACCATCCATAACGCACCATCAAATGACGCTTTTTGCTGACGACAGCACAGTTCTATTTAATGACGACAATATGCACTCTAGCATAAATGTGGAGATTGATATGTTTTTAACTAATGCAACTGAATGGCTATCATCTAATAATTTAAACATAAATCTGTCAAAAACAAAAATTATGAAATTTAGACAAAATTTCTTAGCATCTCCGAATTTAAATATAACATTCAAAGATACAAATATTGAAGAAGTAGATGAAATTAAGTTTTTGGGGCTACATATTGACAGAAGACTTAACTGGAAAAATCACATAGATTATATCTGTAAACGCTTGAATCAACAGTCATATGCTCTTTATAAATTAAGTAAAACAGCAGATAGATCTGCTGTTCTTAGTGCGTATCATAGTTATGTCTCTTCCATTTTAAGGTACGGTCTTATTTTTTGGGGCAATTCGGCCAACAAAGACCTAGCTTTTAAGGCGCAAAAGCGGTGTATCCGATCAATCGTAAATATTGATTCAACGGAATCCTGTGTTCCACATTTTAAGGAACTAAAAATACTATCACTCCCCAGTCTGTTTATTTACGAATGTGCCATCTTCGCTAAATTAAATATTCACCGTTTCAAATTTAGTAATAGAGCCAGACATAAAGACAAAATGACACGTGAACCCCACAAAACTGCTCTTTTCCACAAAAGTGTTTTTTATCTAATCCCCGAGATATATAATAAATTGCCAAAGACTGTTGGAGATTTAGATTTGCATAATTATAAAAAGCAATTATTTCAATTGTTATTACACAAATGTTACTATACTTTAAAGGATTATCTCGATGATGTTTAATTTTAATTGTTCCCGTCTATTTCTTAATTTGTATTAATTAATTTTAATTGAATTTATAATTTATGTCTTATGTCTTATTATTTTAATTGTTGTCTTGACATGTAAAAATGTTTCGTTAATTCTAAAGTGCTGCATTTTGAATTGTTATTATTTTAATTTTCTACGATTATGATATAAAATGTCACTGACCTACTTAAAAATTATTGTATGCCATTATGGCGGGTCATAGCTGTGTACAATCGAAAACATGTAACAACTATCTGCTTACCTATGTACCACAATAAAGAATTTTGTATTTGTATTTGTATTTTGTATCATTTTTGAAGACCTATCCAAAGATACCCCACACGTATGGGTTTGATGAAAAAAAAATTTTTTGAGTACGGACGGACAGACAGACATGACGAATCCATAAGGGTTTTTTGCCATTTGGCTACGGAACCCTAAAAACAACCTTCTGTAAAACATCTTTCACTGACGTCGTAAAGAATCCGAAACGTCATGAAAATAGCAAAAAGTTTAGTTCACAAACAAACAGTCAATATCCTGAACGCAAAAAAATGTTTAGAGAATCTGGCGTAACTAGAGGAGTAACAACAGTTTTTTTACATAAACAAAACATCGAGTATCGTAGGAAGCGAGCGTTTACAAACAAACAGACTGACAGTTGATTTACTCGTAGTTAATTTAGATACAGGTAAGCATGAGCGCCTCGGCGGCCGAGTGGCAGAGCACTCGGTCCGATAACCGAAGGTCTCAGGTTCAATTCAATTCAAAACAATGGCACTCGTCGCTGTTGTGTTTCGTCCGGTGAGTGAAAGTACTGGAGGCCCATCTCTCCCCCCTCCCCCCTCCCAATTCCTACTTCCTCCTCAAGATCCAACTCTTCACTCAAAGCCAGCAACAATCTGCGAATACTTTCGCTAACAGCTGCGACACAGTTGAGAAACCATTGTAGCTGTTATCGTACACTCATTGTATTGTTCCATGTAAAAGTTCCGAATAAAAAAAATATTTTATTGAATAAATAGACTATTCAACTTTGGTTTTGCGGGTGGGTGTCCATGGGCGGCGCCGCGGCGATTTCTTTCAATCAGGTGACCCGCCTGCTCGTTTGCCTCCTTTTAATATAAAAAAAGCATTTGGCAAGCAGTTTGAGGAGCTCGATGGCGCAGTGGTTAACGCGCCCGGTCTGCGAGTGCTGAGGTTAAGCAACTTTCGCAAAGGCCGGTCATCGGATGGGTGACCAAAATTTATCATCTCGAGCTCCTCCGTGCTTCGGAAGGCACGTAAAGCCGTTGGTCCCGGCTGCTTTAGCAGTCGTTAACAACCACCAATCCGCACTGGGCCCACGTGGTGGTTAACGGCCCGTTTTCCCTGTGGTGTTTTATCCATAGGAATGGCTCGTGCCCCAGCAGTGGGGACATAAGACTAGCTAGAGAGAGAGTTTAAAATACCAGGCTAGCATGAGTCACAAGGAGGTAGGTATCCGTAGAGCGAGCTACATACTTGGGGAGAGACCCTTTAGGTGGTTGAAGTACCAGGATACATCAAATAAAAAACATCGATATACATATATTCGATATTTGTGTATTATCAATACATCGGTTCAATACGATGCATCGTGACGTGACTATACATCGAGTATTTAAAATACATCGATTTATATCGTCCATCGCTAGTGCCAGGTGCGAGTTACATTCGCCATTCGATAACGTTATTGAAAACCAGAATTTGTATAGCAAATTTTAACTCTTCTCGTATTCGCTAGGAGGCGCTGCTTCATTGCCGTACTAATTTTCGTTTTCGTAAAAGTAATCGACTGAATACGGATATTTAACAAAACTCACACTAACTAGGCACCTTGCACTCAGTTCTACCTGCGTTGTTAAAATATATTACCTATATATTTTCTCGATTCCTCTCAGCTCCACCATTTCTTAATATCAAAGGAAGTTTCCAGAAACTTACTTCCGTTATTTATTAGTGGACGTAACACGGCACACTCCGGGAATGTGTGGTGCAAGTGCGAGCGAGAGCGGGAGCGGAAGCATGGCGGATTATAATTAATATTATCTTAAGAGTAAGTTCAGTACTTTTATCTCACCTGACGTTAAGTGATGATAAGGCCAATGGTGGACATACACTTCACCCGGAAACCTCAACTGATGATGTCCTTCACGACGTACCCGCCGATGGCGACACTCTGGCGTCATCTCCTGGCATGCACCCTGATGTGACTTGCAAAACCGTACTTGGTCTTGAAGGTTCGGTTACTCGCACAGCACAGCTGATGTCATTGTAAGTATAGTACTAAGATAGTTTTGGCCGGGTCTTTCGTATTTGGCGTTTTGCGTGAAGGTCTTCTAAACGCATCGTTTCAAAATCGTCAATATTTTTGTGGATTCTGTTAATGCTACAAACATTGATGTTACGACGACATATTTAGATAAGATGATGGGAGCTCACTTAAAAGAAACCCTACCACCAATCGGGAGAATTGCGCTTCCACCTTCAGTTTTAACATCATTAACTTCACACTTTTTGTTTTCTTTTTTATTACTCTTTTTGCTTAATCTAATTTTTTCTCTTATGTGTATACAGACTGCCTCATTTATTTTTTGTATATTATGTATGTAAGTGCTGTAAATCTAATCTATCCAAATCATCTATTACGAAAGTACTTGGCCTTCATAAAAAAGGTAAGCCTTTATAAATTTTAACATCCATTTAGAGACTCAAAGTTCAAAGCAACCAAATCGCTTTCTCCCTCTCCCTTGGACCACGCCCCAAGCTCTAATCTAATAAAGACAAGCCACATGGCCCGGGGTATCTGGCAATTTTATCGGTAACGTAAAGCAAATTACATTATAAACAGACGAGAATAAAACACACGCCAATGGATGGCGGAGGAAAGTGTTTTTTTTACTATACTCTTGTTTTAATTCTACATCGAAAAGGAATTGGCCTTAATTTTACCTGAGTTCTGACTGAACAAGGCTTCGCAGTAAAATCGTTCGCAGTACAGTTTTTCGATGTAACGAAACATAGCAGTAACAAGACGTCGATTTAACAAGGCGTCGCAGTATAGAGATGTCGTTGACAGGTTTTCGAAGAAACAGAATTCGATGAAACAAGTTTCGGCTTTTGCACTCAAGTAGGTAACCCATTTTATTGACCATTCCTCCACCAGAAATAAACCTGGGTTAAGACGACACCTCGATTTATGAACATTCGAATAGGCTTATCCTTACTGGCGCTGTCATAAGGTCGAAAATACGTAGCGCCTGCGACAATTGATACCGCAAATTAACAGAATCTAAAATATATTTATAAAAAAATATTGGTTTCAGTTATCAAAATATGCAGCTACTAAATTACGAATATTGATGTTATCAATGCATTTAAGTGGTTTCCAAGCATATAAATTAAGTAATTTCGTTGTGATTTCAACAATAGTGTCTTTTTTGTGATGTTTTCGAAAATAATTACTATGATCGAGTCAAAATTATACAATCGTGTATTTGAACCAGCAAAAAAACATGAATTTATACCTATCAAAATTTCAGGAGCTTCAAATTTGAGGAGCTCGATGGCGCAGTGGTTAACGCGCCCGGTCTGCGAGTGCTGAGGTTAAGCAACTTTCGCAAAGGCCGGTCATCGGATGGGTGACCAAAAATGTATCATCTCTAGCTCCTCCGTGCTTCGGAAGGCACGTAAAGCCGTTGGTCCCGGCTGCATTAGCAGTCGTTAACAACCACCAATCCGCACTGGGCCCGCGTGGTGGTTTATGGCCCGTTCTCCCTATCCACCCACAGGGAAGGCTCGTGCCCCAGCAGTGGGGACATAAAAATGAGCTGATGATGATGATGATGAAAATTTCTGATTCGTTAGTCATACGACGAAAGTTGGTGCACTTTTTCAGAGTGTCAAGCAATAAGGGGGCCTGCCCCTTTCTATGAATTTGAATAAGTTTTTACGTGTTTTAAATGATTTGGACTGTTTCTTTCTATGTAACTATGTCCTTTTAAGACAAGGTCGTCGGTTAGTAAGTCTAAGGCGTGGCGGACGGTGGCGGAAGATTTTACTCTGAGAAGAATCGGTAACACAACTATCATTACAGCAGTGCTTTGAATACCGTTAAAAATTGGTATCGATACTTCTGTCAAACCAAGATACCCGTAAAAAAATTAACGGTAAGCTTGGTCGTACCTGGGTGACATTTTTACCGGTAAATTAACTAATCATTACGAGGATTGGATAAAGCGCAATATTTAACAAAAAAAGTAGCGATACTTTTCTAGATAACATTACCTGCATTACCATTAGAATAGAAAATAATAGAATAGAATATCATTTATTGCTTAAACTGTGTACAATTTGCGGTTGAGGATGCAATACATTTGAGTTACAACAGTGTACCCATAACGGGCATGCAATTTTTAAGTAAGTAAATTAAAACTAACCAAAAACAAAAAATAAAAACTAGGTAATCAAAGATTTATTACCAACATGAAACTTACAGCAACTTATAATAAACCTATTAGTAAGTAAATTACAATTTTGTATTTATTAATGCATAGTATTCATCTAAGTTGTAAAATGCGTTATTTGTTAACCACTTTTTCAACTTAAATTTAAAAGTTGGTAATCCAAGAGCTTTAATGTCTAAAGGTAGATGATTGAAAACCTTGATACAAGTACTGAAGGCACTCTTATAGCACATGTGATTGTTCATTCTCGGAATCATCATCATCAGCTCATTTATGTCCCCACTGCTGGAGCACAAGCCTTCCCTATGGATGGATAGGGAGAACGGGCCATATACCACCACGCGGGCCCAGTGCGGATTGGTGGTTGTTAACGACTGCTAATGCAGCCGGGACCAACGGCTTAACGTGCCTTCCGAAGCACGGAGGAGCTAGAGATGATAAATTTTTGGTCACCCATCCGATGACCGGCCTGTGCGAAAGTTGCTTAACCTCAGCACTCGCAGATCGGGCGCGTTAACCACTGCGCCATAAAGCTCCTCTCGGAATGCATAAATCATATTTATATTTATTGCGGACATTTGGACGTGAAGTGCTTTTGCTGTCAAAATACTCTGGGTTTTGTTTAATGAAAAATGCTGCCTCTAAAATAAAAATATTGGTTAATGTTAGATAGCCTTTTTTTCTAAATATAATTCTTACTTTTTCTTCTGAATACATGTTATATCGAGGAGCTCGATGGCGCAGTGGTTAACGCGCCCGGTCTGCGAGTGCTGAGGTTAAGCAACTTTCGCAAAGGCCGGTCATCGGATGGGTGACCAAAAATATTTCATCTCGAGCTTCTCCGTGCTTCGGGAGGCACGTTAAGCCGTTGGTCCCGGCTGCATTAGCAGTCGTTAACAACCACCAATCCGCACTTTGCCCGCGTGGTGGTTTATGGCCCATTCTCCCTATCCATCCATAGGGAAGGCTCGTGCCCCAGCAGTGGGGACATAAATGAGCTGATGATGATGATGATGACATGTTATATAAAATAAAACACCTTTTTTGTAAGAGAAATGTCGATTGGATGTTAACTGAGTTTCCCCAGAATATCACACCATAAGTCAGCAGCGGGTAGACCAAATTACCAAATTACCTTTATAGAAATAATGTCACTTACCGGTATTTATAGTGGGAATTTCCGTAAATTCCGTTACCGATACCGTATTAAACTCTGTACAGGGTCTGTGGCCGCACGAAACGTCAGAATAAAATCAAAATAATTAATGTAGTTGACTTCTTGGCGGGAAAGTGAAGAGTCATGTCTGCGGTTTTGTTCTATTTTCTAAAATTTGTGTTAAGTCGAATATTAATGTGAAATAATGGTGCTAAATAACCGTTAAGTGTTCGTGAGTGTGCATGAGTGTTGGCAAATGAAACAAAACAACAGTGCAACGTCACTTTTCAAATTCTCTCAAGAAGTCCGCCCGAGGACTTAGTAAAGCCCCACATCTTTACTGAGATACTCGAGGAGTTGGGGGGTATATCATTTCTCATTTCATTTCTATTATCATTCATCATCATCATACAGGAAGGAAATATTGTTTATTTATGTATATTACTTGTAAGAAAAATTACTTAGCCAGTAAATGTGCTAATCGCACGAAGCCATCAACTAAAGGAAAAAATATATTATGTGGTTGCTTGCACCAGTGTAATACAGGAACCAGTAGTTAAAACCTTATTTCTTTAATCATTAAAAATAGGGATCAACAACTAATTTTTGACCTTAACAAAAATTTTATGCGGACCCCCTTCTTCCCAGCTGTTATCCAGTTCATCATCATCATCAGCTCATTTTATATCCCCACTGTTGGGCACGAGCCTTCCCTATGGATGGATAGGGAAAACGGGCCGTAAACCACCACGGGCCCAATGCGGGTTGGTGGTTGTTAACGACTGCTAATGCAAAGACCAACGGCTTTACGTGCCTTCCGAAGCACGGAGATCGAGATAATAAATTTTTGGTCACCCATCCGATGACCGGATTTACGAAAGTTGCTTAACCTCAGCACTCGCAGACCGAGCGCGTTAACCACTGCGCCATCGAGCTCCACCATATGCCATTACTTAACTTATAACCTTTCGTCGAAGTTACAAAATCTATTTAATATTGTTGAACTGTTTTTAGGGTTCCGTAGCTAAATGGCCAAAAACGGAACCCTTATGGATTCGTCATGTCTGTCTGTCTGTCCGTCCGTATGCCACAGCCACTTTTTTCCAAAACAATAAGAACTATACTGTTGAAACTTGGTAAGTAGATGTATTCTGTGAACCGCATTAAGATTTTCACACAAAAATAGAAAAAGAAACAATAAATTTTGGGAGTTTCCCATACTTAGAACTGAAACTCAAAACTTTTTTTTTCATAAACCCATACGTGTGGGGTATCTATGGATAGGTCTTCAAAAATGATATTGAGGTATCTAATATCAACTCTAAACTGAATAGTTTACGCGAGAGACACTTCAAAGTGGTAAAATGTGTAACTTCTAAAATAAGAGAATGATTAAACTAAAAAAAATATATGATGTACATTACCATGCAAAATTCCACCGAAAATTGGTTTGAACGAGATCTAGTAAGTATTTTTTTTTTAATACATCATAAAGTACGGAACCCTTCGTGCGCGAGTTCGACTCGCACTTGGCCGGTTTTTAAGCAACATAAGATGAACAGAAGCTCCCAATAACTTGTTTAAAAATATCCCAAGCTCTGAAGTGGCTCGCCTGATACCGCGTACACTGGCGCCCTGTCAAGTGCTGCATACATGTGGATATAAGCTTTCCCTTGAGAATGGAATGTTTGAGTACAGAGAGCAGTAAAACATACTTACAATGCACTATCTATGGTGCATATATAATGTTATAACTATTTAAACTATCATGGTCGCTTGCAATAGAGTAATTATTAACCAAATTCTTATCATGATTTATTATATTATGAACTTCATTTATTTCCATCTGTTAAAGTCGAAGTCAAACATTTATTTGCACAATATTCATTTTGAACTTTTGTGAATTGTGGTGTGGTCCAGAGTTGCCAGTATTATTACTTTAAAAAATGATTTGTTTTCTAAATTTCACGGAATCACTTTTGAAAATGATGAAACTACATATATAAATAATTTATAATTATTCTAAACAAACTTAAATACAGAACTTAACTTTTAAAAAAAAACAGAGAAAGAATAATTAGAATTTAAAAACTAAAGACCTATAAATAAAAGATGTCCTCCAACTGTGGGCACATGGGAACGGTCCCAAAAATGCTGGCAACATTGCTCCTTTGGATTGCCAAGCTAATACGCTGGCAAAGGTAGCTGCCAGCCTTCCTGTCACCGGAGACCTCAATAAGGCGAGCACTTAACTCTTTGACCAGCTGCTTTGCCTCCGGCCCCCATGGACCCATTTATTGTATGTGAGTAAGTATAAGATATTTCGGCACAGTTGGATGCGCCATGATCATGGAATTACCTCTGAAGTTAATGCGGGTGAGTTTTTTATGAGCAGACAAAACGATCTAAATGATGATAATAAACATGGTAACAATCCCGTTAATCTATACTAATGATTACTCTAATAATGTAGTAAGTTTTTGTGGAGCAAACCAACATACTCTCTCTCACTCACGCCCATTAAAAATCACCATTTTTGAATTTGAATCTAGCCGATCGCCTGAGTGTGTTACTCGAGCGGGCGGTTCTAAATTATTTTTGTAATGTTTTATCTATACTAATATTAGAAAGAGGGAACCTTTGGTATGTATGTTTGTAACGAATAAACTCAAAAACTACTGGACCGATTAAAAAAATTCTTTCACCATTAGAATGCTACATTAGCGCTGAGTAACATAGGCTATATTTAAAAAAAAATATACTAAAAACGACAATTTATATTTCCAATACAAAATGATTTGTCTGTTTTGTTGTCATGGAAACTATTGATATATATTAACTCAATGATGGAAACTGTCAAAGCGTTACGAAGTCCGCCGGTCAGCTATTATTTATATTTCATAAGAAACTTGGTTGCTTCTTACCTGAGTGCTGCCGTCGGTGTTCCGTCTGCGCGGCGGTGTGTGATGCAGCTCAGCCCTGAACCCTCCCGCTGGCTCGCCATCCGTCTCCAACACCTTCAGCAGATACGAGATGTAGGAGGTGGCCAGCCGCAGCGTCTTGATCTGAGAATACATTGGATTGGTCAATTATGCAGCCTATTTTTGGTGTTTATTTGTGATAGAAAGTGTACTATATTGTGATAGGGCATTATCCAATATTTTTGACGCTGTTTGGGAAAGACCTTGACATTTGCTGAGTTTCTTGCCGGTTCTTCTCAGTACAAGGTCGGGAGCCCAGAGTAGACTTACGAACCGATGGCATAGTGACATTCATAAGAGCTATTTGTAGCCTAAACTGAATAAATAATTTTAAATGTATTATTTATTTATTTAAAAGATTACAAATATTTTTTTTATTTTATAATACGTTTTTGACAATTTTGTTTTTTTTTTCGTTTTTGTTAAAGAGCTAAGTGCTCGCCTTATTGAGGCCTCCGGTGACGAGAAGGCTGGCAGCTACCTCTGCCAGCGTATTAGCTTGGCAATCCAGAGGGGCAATGTTGCCAGCATTCTTGGGACCGTTCCCATGAGCCCACAGTTGGAGACATCTTTTATTTATAGGCATTTAGTTTTTAATTTGCTATTTTTATTTCTTTGGTTTTTTTAAGTTCAGTTAAGTTAGTTATGTTTCTTTTTTTGTTTTAAGTATTATAAAATAAAAAAAATATTTGTAATCTTATTTTGAATGTTGAATTTAAAATTTTGAATTTTTATACTTTAAGCATATCTACAAATTGTTATAAAGAATGTTTGGTAATAGGTGTACCTATCATCCCGAAATACAGCCACGTATCTAAATACAAAGAACACCGTGAAAATGTGAAAATCATATTTACATCGATTTAATTCTCCATAAAAAAACTTTTATTCAAAATCTTTTTTTTTTCATCACCGCAATCACGCACTAGCGCGTGTCCCCGCGCCCTACTAGATTCTCCGAGGGGTTCGGATCGGATCTAGATAAAAATAAGAAGACTGATTATGGTAAGCTTGATACTTCATTATTTTTATTGTTTTATAAATATGTAGTTTGTTGTTAGCTTTCACAAATAAGTGCATACATAAGTAGCTAAATACTAAATAATACTGTTTTTAATTAAGTATGAATTAATTTATATTTTGTTAATGCTCTCTCTCGCATAATTTAGTTAAATTGTTCCACAGAAAACCAGCGCTGGCATAACTATGTCATGGAATTATGCTGAGTGGCAACTATTTGATCGGCAAATATGTTAATTTTAATTGTATTTAATTACAAAAAACACAAACGTTGAAGAAAGTTCCACGAGCAGGATTTGAACCTGCAAATTATTTGAAATCATTTTAACATTTTATAAATAGCTTGCTTACTTCTTAACTGATTATGATCGGATGTTAGTGACGGTAGTTGTTGACATTGAATGGGCGCCTTTGGCTTTTGAAGTAAAAAGTGTTGAGTAATTTCGGCGGGCTGGTTAGAACCACGATAGCTCAATTGGAAGAGCACCTGACCCGGTATGTCAGAAGGGTGCAGGTCCAAATCCTGCTCGTGGAAAAATTTTTTCAACATTTGTGTTTTTTGTAATTTGTTCGCAACAAAATTTGCGTTAAAAATTATTTGAACATTTTGTATTTAATTATTTATTTATTTATTAAATAAATAATGAAAAAATTTTTCAACATTTGTGTTTTTTGTAATTTGTTCGCAACAAAATTTGCGTTAAAAATTATTTGAACATTTTGTATTTAATTAGTTTTGGTGTAAGTTTAAATGCTTGACCAATAAATCATTTTTTTTTTTCTTTCTTTCTTTCATACTAACGCGCTGGCGCAACGCGCCCATAGACGACCTCTCACCAACAGGAATCTCGCTAAAACTTCGCTCGGACTGTTGCGAGCAGGGTGCCTAATGCAAGATTCATTCGACATTCGATCACGTTAACGAAAACGAGAATTTGTATAAAATGTTCAAATAATTAAATGTTCAAATAATTAACGCATATTTTGTTGCGAACAAATTACAAAAAATCATAAATAGCTTGCCTACTTCTTAACTGATCTTTAATATTTGTAAAAATATTATGATCGGATGTTAGTGACGGTAGTTGTTGACATTGAATGGGCGCCTTTGGCTTTCAAAGTAAAAAGTGTTGAATAATTTCAGCGGGCTGCTTAGAACCACGATAGCTCAATTGGAAGAGCACCTAACCCGGTATGCCAGAAGGGTGCAGGTTCAAATCCTGCTCGTGGAAAAATTTTTTCAACATTTGTGTTTTGAGAATTTGTATGGCAAAATTTTAACTCTTCTCGTATGCAGTCAGGAGGCGCTAGGGTTGCCAACCGTACTCTAAAATAGAGTATTGTACTCTATATCATGTAGGTGTACTCTATAATCTATAACACTAATAGAGTATGCTAAAATACTCTTTTTTACACAATGTTTTCTATACTAGTGCCAGTCATGTAATATTATGCAAACCCATTATCAAAAAAGTCCAAAAGAGCTCTTGATCTACATAAATTTAGAGTTAGAATGTTTGGACTCATGCAGTATTTTTAAAAACTATGAAAAATTGTTTTGTGCTGCAAAATGTACAGAAAATACCTTTTTAAAAATATAAAACAAATGATACTCTTTTTTGTAAGTCCGTACTCTTTATTTACCTCCTTTGAAATCAGGTATACTCTATTTCTTCTAATAATAGTTGGCAACCCTAGGAGGCGCTGCTTCGATGCCATACTAATTTTCGCTTTCGTAAACGTAATCGAATGAATACGGACAGTAAACAGAACTCACACTAGGCACCCTGTTCCTAGATTCACAGAAGCTTATACCTTTTGGGACGCCTTCTCTCCTTAATTTGTGTTCAGGGGCCAAATTCACGGCTTTCCATACGTCACTTTCTGTTTTTAAAGCATTATAACTGCAATAACGAGGAGCACAAGGAGCTCGATGGCGCAGTGGTTAACACGCCCGGTCCACGAGTGCTGAGGTTCAGCAACTTTCGCAAAGGCCGGTCATCGGATGGGTGACCAAACATATTATCATCTCTCGCTCCTCCGTGAAGGCACGTAAAGCTGTTGGTCCCGGCTGCATAGCAGTCGTTAACAACCACCAATCCGCACTGGGCCCGCGTGGTGGTTAATGGCCCGTTCTCCCTATCCATCTATAGGGAAGGCTCGTGCCCCAGCAGTGGGGACATAAAATGAGCTGATGATGATGATGATGACTGCAATCACAGACACGGAATCTCGCAACAGCAGCGCTCTGACTATTTTAAGCTGCTATGTAATTTTACAGGTCGACTTTTTTATCACCATTTTAGTCGAATGAATATTGATTGTATTGCATGCTGGCCAAACTAGCGTTATATATATTATATTATTACCTAGATTTTTAAAATAGTTAGCCCTCTTATTTGCTGTGCCCTAGCAGGGCGTCACATGTATACCTTTACTTATGTTTTAACACCTCTTGTAATGTAATGTGATATGCAATGAATGAATAAATGAATAAATAGATGTTTTGTATGGAACAGCTGGTTTTTCTTTTGAGGTAGAAAGTTGGTATAATAGTAAAAGTTGTTCGTTTGTATCACGGGAGTCATCTCAGAAGGTTTGGATGGTGATAAAAAAGTCGATCTGTATATGCGTTGCTCGAACGCGGTATATAAGGTCACATTTTATCAACTGCAAATATGTTGACAAAACAACTATTTACATATATCATAGAAATAAGGCCCTAGCATTTAAAAAATACATTTAGACTAGTTTTTTTTTTACTTTTCCTGACACAAAAATTGTAATATTTTAAAGAGCGGCCTCTCTGTCGGCTCTTTTGAATGAAACTAGGGGCACGTGTAAGCGGTGGAGGCATTGCGGCCTCTCTGTTTCGGCTCCTCTGAATTGAAACTACCGAAAGTGCTTCATTTTTCTTTTTAATCGAAATGTCTTTTGGCGTTTTCTTAAAAACTAGTGTATAAATATTTAAGGTTTTCTTATAAAAATAGTTTTTTATATGTTGTTGAATTTATCCTCAAAATATTTGCAGTTGATAAAATGTGACCTTATATTAAGCTTACTTACTACTTATCTGCAATCTCTTATTTTGTGTTATATGAATAACATTTCGTTTTACCATACTTACATAAATTATTTTAATATTCTATTGTATTATATTCTAAGTATACCGGGGGAGATATTATACGTACCTTGGACAATTTAGTGTCGGCGGGCACGTTGGGGATCCGCCCCTTAAGGTCGGAGAAGGCGGTGTTGATGGTCAGCGTGCGCCGGTGCTCCTTCTTAACAGAAACACGGTATAATATCTCCCCCAAGAAAATATTAAAAAATTATGGAAATTTTTTTTTTGCAACTTTCTTTTTTCGAAATTTTTTTTTCGAAATTCTTTTTTTCGATTTTTTTGTAAGTAAATTTTTTTTTTGATAGGTGTAACTCTTTGATCGCTGGTCTCATACGATGAGGTTCCGAGTTCGACTCCTTAGCATTACTTACCGTTAGGGGAGCGATTCTTGAAATACTCACTGGTAATCTTAATATTGAATATAGCAAAACATACTTTCATACATACACTATGAAATACCTTTAATCAGTAATTAGGCATTTATCAAAGGAAGAGAGAAAAAAGATGGACTGACGGTTTCAACCAGAACAGTCGTGTTTCAAATAGTATGAAATGTATTTATACGAATCTAAATCATTCGAAATAAATCTAAAAACTCGTCAGAGATTGGACCGGTAATCCAAGGGTCGTGGGTTCGATTTCCACTCGAGCTTCATGAGACTGGTAATATTTTCGGTGGAGCTCGATGGCGCAGTGGTTAACGCGCCCGGTCTGCGAGTGCTGAGGTTAAGCAACTTTCGCAAAGGCCGGTCATCGGATGGGGGACCAAACATTTATCATCTCAAGCTCCTCCGTGCTTCGGAAGGCACGTAAAGTCGTTGATCCCGGCTGCATTAACAGTCGTTAACAACCACCAACTGGGCCCGCGTGGTGGTTTATAGCCCGTACTCCCTATCCATCCACAGGGAAGGCTCGTGTCCCAGCAGTGGGGACATAAATGAACTGATGACGATGATGATGACGAAAATTATATGTTGTAACTACATGGCATTGTAAATGCAAAAAATAAATAATAAAAATGTTTTCAAATTAATTACAATTGAAATAAACTTGTTACTTAAAAATTAAGTACTTTTGAATCGTCCAAAACATATGCTGGGTCTGAAACCGGTGGTCTAAAGTGACACTCTATTAAAGCGGAGCTGAGCTGGTTGAAGCTGGGTTGAGCAGCTTTCTTCACATCTCCATGAAGACGCCCCTAATGGGTGTAGGTAAAAAAAATTTTGGACGAATCAAAATCACTTTTCTTAAGGTTACTTGAATTTTTTTTTAACTTTTACTTTGACATTGACATTGAGATAGAGCGGAGCCGGGCGGAGTTGGGCGGTTCTGAGCGAAGCTGAGCGGAGCTGAGCTGTGTAGAACTCAACCAATACATTATCTTTATTTTAACGGTTTTGCTCCGCACTTATCAACTACAAATATCACATTGAAATTGAAGCATCATATTGGCTTGAAAAGTGCTGTTTGAATTGATTTGCAATGTTTATTTATTATTTTTTGGCATTTGTTTTCAGATTGTTATTTGAAAGAGAATGTTAATAATAACAACTTGTTTCTTTAATTTTTATTTTTAGTATACAATGTAGACTTATGATAGCACAGGGTTTAACGTTAGTGGTTTTTTATTATTAGCTATGTATTTGTTTACAAAAACGATAAGTAATTTTTAAAAAAATGGCTCAGCTACGCTCCGCACCGGTTAGCTCCTCGCAACTCTATCGGTTGATTACCACACATAATATTGTATGTGTATTCCATATTGTATGATTTGGTAACGACATAATTACTTTATTGTGTTTCGTAAATGACGTTACATCAATTAAAGCTGTGCAGTTTAAAGCAACAGCTAAAAGATAGACGACTTGAATGTGTAGTAGGTTAAAAAAAATGTGTTTTGACGAATTAAAAGCACTTTAAATAAGGTTATTTTTAAATAAAAAAAATGTGAATATAACAATTTTGTTCCGCTCCGCTCAGCTCCGCTTCAATGGACTTTTTAGACCACAAAAGCGGTTAAAGAAAGACTGTATATTATAACTTTTTTTTTACTGATTACCACTGGGCATTTTTACCTTCACCGAGCTGTTTTGGAGGCGGCGAGAAACTTAAAGGGTTCCTCAGGCCATGTGAAACGAAGCACCGTCAGAGGTTTTCTAGAAGGAACGGCATCACGCACTAGTGCGTGCCCCCGTGCCCTACTTGATTCTCTGAGGGGTTCAGATCGGATCGGGAGATTCTATAGTCTATAGGGTAGAGTCTACACTACTCTGTAGACATGTGTAACACTGCGCTGCTCCCCTCAATTGCGCCAACTCAATTCATTGCGCCGGATGTGTTGACTCACTTCTTCAAAAGTTTTATTTTAACAGACAGCATAGAATATATTAATAAACGTTACTTATATACAATACAATCCCTATATACATATTTTAGATTTTCATATTATTAAAAAAATAAGTGTCAGTATACGTTTTCGTTCGAAAATCAAAGAGACTGTCAGCGCTGCGTGCAGATAACGCGCGCTACGCAGCTCATTTGGCCATGCATTTGGCGCGTTCCATTTTGAGTTAACTCAATGAGCGGGCGTAGTGAGCTGCGCCAGAGTTATTGAGTCGACGCAAGGAGTTATGCTGAGTTACCCATGTCTAGTAATAGTTGGTACGTACCTTCGATAATTTCGTGTCAGGAGGCACGTTCGGTATGCACTCCCTCAGGTCAGAGAAGGCAGTGTTGATGCTTTGTGTGCGTCGACGTTCCTTCTTGTTGGCTGTCGACCGTCGTTTGACCACGCGGACGAACGAGGGGGGTGCGGGCCGGTCGTACAGGGGGAGGGGCTGCATGTCACAGTCCACTGCTGGGGGGAATTATAAAGAAAAGTTATAGTATATAAAAAGGAGGAGCTCGATGGCGCAGTGGTTAACGCGCCTGGTCTGCGAGTGCTGAAGTTAAGCAACTTTCGCAAAGGCCGGTCATCGGATGAGTGACCAAAAATATTTTATTTGTGTCAATACTCTTGCGCCATCCCATCTTCCTAGCACAGCGTGCTGTGCTGGTGCTGCTGCTGCGGCTGCAGAAAACCTCAAGCGGTGAAAGTATAATAACCTTATCGGTAATTATATTTTCGAGTCGTTTGGGGTTGGAACGCTCGGGCCGTGGGGTCCGAATGCTCATGTTTTGTTTAATGACATCTCCAAGCTGCTGGTTGACACTTCCCATGACCCAAAGGCTGGCTTTTTCCTTGGCCAGAGACTAAGCATTGCCATTCAACGTGGCAATGCCGCCAGTCTCTTGGGTACTTTACCAGTCGACTGCGACGCGGAGGAATTTTTTGACGCCATATTTTAGTTTTGTATTACTTTTAGTTACTTTAGGTTATTATATAATCTCAGATATTAATTTTGTAATCCCAATAAAAATTTCATATCAGTACAAACCTGTGGCGTTCTGTACATAGCCGTGGTGCATGGGGTGGTGGTAGCCGTCGTAAGGCTCGTTGCCTGTCATCTGCATGTCTTCGTAACCTGGTAGAAAAACATTAAAAAAATATTTAATAATCATTTTACCGTAACTAAACGCACATCAAGACAACCATGGCCTTGTGAAAGGATCAAGCTAACCTACACTAGTCCTATTAATGTATATGACCTATTCAGCTCCTAGCACCAGTGACTTAAAAACACGTAAATTTTCGAAATTCCGCGCTGCACCCCCTTAAGCTAAAATAAATAATTTATGAAATAATTTCATAAATTATTTATTTTAGCTTAAGGGGGTGCAGCGCGGAATTTCGAAAATTTACGTGTTTTACACTGGTGCTAGGAGCTGAATAGGTCATATACATTAATAGGACTAGTGTAGGTTAGCTTGATCCTTTCACAAGGCCATGGTTGTCTTGGAGTTTGAAACAAATACCCAGAAACTGCATAAACAATACTTAAAAGTAATGATATCTAAAAACTTATTTCTTCAGAAACTTTGTAAATATAGCACAACTGAAACACTGATACGACATCAAAATGTTTGTATTGATATTCCGCAGGTCACTGTTGTCTTAGTTTTCAATTAAAAAATATGAATATAAAAATATTAAGACTTTTATTATTTTTTACCCAAACGCCTATGATTTTACGAAAGTAAACATTGCTCTAATTAAATCAGCAGCCTACTCTGTACAGATATGAGTGTGCGTGCGTATTCTTGTCGTGCGCCGTTGTCACCCCACTGCCACGCGCCGCTCGCTCGCTATCATAACGAAACTTGAAACTTGCAGTTTTGCGTCCGCGCTGCACCCCCTTAAGTGCAGCAATTAGCATTAAAAAATATTTTAAATACCTAATTATTTTTATTTGTTTTTTTTCAAGTTAAGATAAGTGTTTCTTTTTGTTGTGTATACAGGTTGACTTTTTTATCACCGTCCAAACCTTCTGAGATGACTCCCGCGATACAAACGAACAACTCTTACTATTAGACCAACTCCCTAACTCGAAAATAAAATTCAGCTGTTCCATACATTTTGGTCGAATGAATATTGATGTTTTGTAAGTGACCGTGTATACGCTATCATAAGGACTGTGTGTGTAAGTAAGAGCTGCTTTTATTTACAAACTCGGTAACTCACCGTAGTTCCTGCTGATGTAGTGCGAGTTGTCGTGGTAGACGTCCTGGCCATCGAACTCGTGACCCTCACCGTTCGCAGCCGGCCAGAACACGCCGCCGTCCATCGGGCTGCCTGTCAAAGATCCATTCCTCCATTCATATGAAAGCCTTTACAGGCAATTATTGACATCAAATACTGTAATTAGTATTTAAACTATATTTTTTTAACTACTGTCGTAATTGCGCCAGTAATAGACACAGTAACCCAGTATTTAACACCAGATATCGCCAAAAAATTACATATATACAACTTGTATGACTTGTATGACATTGTGAAAATTGAAATTGGTAGGTACCTGATGTAATTTTTGCAGACTTAGATATTTTGTATTTTTGGGTGTTGTAATTGTTCTTTTTTTTGTGTGTTTGTTTGTGATGGAAAGTGTCCTTTTATGATAGGGCATTATCCAATATTTTTGACGCTGTAAGGGAGAAAAGAGCTTGACGCTTGCTGAGTTTCTTGCCGGTTCTTCTCAGTACAAGGTCTCCCGCCCAGAGTAGACTTACTAACCGATGGCATAATGACGTTCATAAGAGCTATTTGTAGCCTAAACTGAATAAATGATTTTGAATTTTGAATCTTGAGGATAGCTTATTAATTTCGGCTGTTAAGTCGGTTCTCTATAATCTATCTATCTGTTGTTTTGCCTACTATAGATAAAAAATTTACATAAGCTCCATACAAATTATGTCAAATGTCTAACTCCAGTAAGCAAATCAACAGACAAATAAAATATAAAGATCCGGCATTAGTGACTATGCATACAAGATATATTTTTTTTTTAAGCGGCGAAAGTATAATAACCTTATCGGTAATTATATTTTTGAGCCGTTTGGGGTTGAAACCCTCGGGCCGTGGGGTCCGAATGCTCATGTTTTGTTTAATGACATCTCCAAACGGCTGGTTGACACTTCCCATGACCCAAAGGCTGGCTTTTTCCTTGGCCAGAGACTAAGCATTGCCATTCAACGTGGCAATGCGGCCAGTCTCTTGGGTACTTTACCAGTCCACTGCGACGCGGAGGAATTTTTTGACGCCATATTTTAGTTTTGTATTAGTTTTAGTTACTTTAGGTTATTATAATGTCAGATTTTAATTTTGTAATTTTTAGATATAAGTCGGATACACTTTGGATTGTTTAATTATTACCACACCAATACATTCAAGTAACACGTTATATAGCGGTGTCATGCACTTTTAGTTCGTCAATCGCTCGCTCGTGGCGCTATCGCAGCGTTCTAGTTCCATACAAATATGTGGTTTGGTAGCTGTTGATGATGGCAATAGACCCTAAGTTGTAACAATGTATGTACCAATTTGTAAACGTATTTTTTTTGATGATTTGATAATGGCATTGCGTAGAATGGCGGCACGCAGAGGATGGCCAAAGTACATATACTCGGACAATGGCACAAATTTACGCGGAGCTGAAACCGAACTGAAGAAGGCCTTTCAGGAGCTAGACAAGGAATCTCTCGTCATGCAGGCAGTGAACAAAGGCGTCGACTGGCGTTTTATACCCCCAGCAAGTCCACACATGGGTGGCGCTTGGGAACGTCTTATACGTAGTGTAAAGGATGCTCTCAGGGTTGTGTTAAAAGAGAGAGCACCAAAAGAGGAGGTTCTTATCACACTGCTGGCTGAGATAGAAAACATGGTAAACAGTCGTCCTCTCGCACACGTATCAGTCGACCCGCATAGTCACGAAGCGTTAACACCTAACCATTTTCTGATAGGATCGTCATCTAACCTACCTCAACCAGGAGTCTTTGATGAAGGGGACTTATACCTACGAAAGCAATGGAGAACCGCGCAACGCTTAGCAGACCTTTTCTGGAACAGATGGATGAAGGAAGTTCTGCCGACCCTTGTTCCACGTCAAAAATGGCAAAAGGAGGGTGTGCAGTTCAAAGTAGGTGATTTAGTTGTTGTTGTTGACCAAAACTCCCCTCGAAACTGTTGGCCAAAGGGCTTAATTGTGTCTGTGTATCCGGGTAAGGATGGTCGAGTTAGGGTTGTAGACATAAGGACAAAGACCGGTGTATTGAAGCGATCAGTGACACGTGTAGCTTTGTTGTTTGGTAATGAGTGTCGCAAAACCGACACTAGGGGGGAAGATGTTGATGATGGCAATAGACCCTAAGTTGTAACAATGTATGTACCAATTTGTAAACGTATTTTTTTATTTATTATAATAATATTGAGCGGTCCGAGAGCGCGAGGTAGCCTTAAAACCTTTGGTGTCGAGATACCTACATTTTTTTTCTGCCCGTCCGAAGCCTGCGCGCACCGATTTTACCGGCCCCACCTCGGCCGAGCGACAGTCGCACTAACGCCGCTAAGAGTGACACCCGTGCGGCGCGCTTCCGCACTCTGCCAATTTTTCATCACCGTAATCGCCTTTTTATTTACCACTTCAACTCCTTTTCAAGAAGCGACCTTCCATCCCTCACAGTAGCGATGAATTGTAAATTATTGCGATTGCAACTGTCACTTAAATATCGATAATAAGCAGAGATCGGAATAGGTAGAGCTATTTTTGGTACTTTTATAAGAAATATCATCATCATCATCATCATCATCATCAGCCAAAAGACGTCCACTGCTGGACAAAGGCCTCCCCCACGGATCTCCATGAGGGGGGGTATTTGCCGTAATCGCCACGCTTGGCAGGCGGGTTGGCGATCGCAGTTGGTTAAGAGTAACCTCAGAGAGATGCTGCTGCCCATCCTCTGGAATAGTCCCTTAGTCGGCTTTTACGACACCCTCGGGAAGATATGGGGTGGTGCAATTCTTTATCCCCGGCACCACACAGGGGATACGAAATATAATACGATGTAATAATATGGACATGCCCTACGTCCCGCAGTTTGAAAATTAATTCCGGGATTTCATTTGAGTTGGAAGTTACTTAACCAAAAGCTTGACAATTCTTACGAAGCCACACATCGCGCGATGCTTACAATGAGGTATAAGGGTGAAAACACAGTGAAGTACGCGACATTTCCGAAACAATCACCAGTGGAATTCGTTACATGATCTATTACATTATTCTGTTACCTTCATTCATTTATTTTTTAATTTTAAAATCCCGGTACTGTAGTCGAAATCCCGGGGTATATCCATATTAACATATACGTTTGCGGTCTGTGAACCAAAATAGCTCTACCTATTTAGATCACTGGTAATAAGCCTGCCGTATCGTTCAGTAATGGTTACCTAGATGTGCTGGCTGGCAGTAGAACTGTTCGTAGCGGTCGCAGCCCTCGTCCGACGGTGACATGCTGCCGTAACTGGACATCACTGCAACAATATACTATGATAAAGCAATATAAAATGTGTTAGACACACACACACAAACCCTCACACACACACACACACACACACACACACACAGCCATTAGTTCTATTGATTAGAGATAATCGACAACCACTAACACTTGTCACTGTCACCTGTCAGTGTCACTTGTCACCACCTATTACACCCATCAATTGCAGCGATTACTTGATTTTGACTTGACTTTTTCTGACACTATTAGGTTAATTACTTTGAACTTATTCCAGAAGTCTGCTATTTTATAACGACTACAACCGTTTTTCAGTATCTCTGTTGCCTGATTTAGACAAAAAAAATAAATAAATGAATGTTTCTCACACTAATTATCTAGCCCCAAGAAAAGCTTCCTTAAGAAACTCGATGAATGGTTAACTAGACAACGGATAAACATACTTAATATACTTAAATACATACTTATTATACATAGGAAACACCCAAAACCGAGACAATTTAGAAAAACAGGTATTTCTAAACTGATTACACCGGGGATCGAACCCGGGACCTCAGAGATGGCGACACCATGAAAACCGGTGTGCAAGCCACTCGACCAAGGAGGTCGTCATATTGAATTATGTACTATGGGCAATTAAGTTATCTGTGCTTGGGGACAATTACAGTATCGGCCATGGGAGACGAATATTATATTGAAGAATAAATTTATTTTATATTAGTTTTTGAGAGTAATTAAGTAATTTTTGATTTCTAATTGTGCCTATAAGCTACTCGTATAAGTATCTATCTAAAATGTTTTTATTTGTTTATATAATTTTAAAGCAAATTTTGTTGCGAAACAATTTACAAAAACACAAATGTTGAAAAAATTTCCACGAGCAGGATTTGAACCTGCACCCTTCTGACATACCGGGTCAGGTGCTCTCCCAATTGAGCTATCGTGGTTCTAACCAGCCCGCCGAAATTATCCAACACTATTTACTTTTTACTTTGAAAACCAAAGCCAAAGCTTTGGGTTTGGGAGAGCACCTGACCCGGTATGTCAGAAGGGTGCAGGTTCAAATCCTGCTCGTAGAAATTTTTTCAACATTTGTGTTTTTGTAAAAAGTATCTATTTAAAAAGTTTTTCGTAAAACTGAGGGAATAGCGAATAAAAAACTTTTTTATAAAAAACGTCTTTTACTATAATAATCTTTTCTGTTGATTTATAACGGCAAGCCAACCCTTTAAACATATCCCAATATCTTGAACTCACATGGTGTCAGATGAGCCAATGCCCTACCGTCTAGCCAACACAAGTGTCCACTTGAAACAGCAACTTGTACGAACGAATAAAAACTCTACACAGATAAAGAAGAAACTGAAAGCATATTTTGTTTTAACTGTTTTGTTTTTTATAAAATAACTGGTAGCGTTTTCCTTATATCTTACCTGATGTTAAGGGGACACACTGAAAAAGTACACCAACTTTCGTCGAATACTTAGTTTAAGGCCCGATTTTTCAATCCGCAGATAAGATTTTTTTTTGTTGATGGCTTCGTGCGATTAGCACATTTAGCCAGTGTCAAAGTAATTTTTCTAACAAGTAATACATAAATAAACAATATTTCTTTTCTGTATGATGATGATGAATGATAATAGAAATGAGAAGTGAGAAATGATATACCCCCCAACCTCTCGAGTATCTCAGTAAAGATGTGGGGCTTTACTAAGTCCTCGGGCGGACTTCTTGAGAGAATTTGAAAAGTGACGTTCTTATTAATGCTCTAAGGTGACGTTGCACTATTTTGTTTCATTTGCCAACACTCATGCACACTCACGAACACTTTACGGTTAATAATCCACCATTATTTCACATTAATATTCGATATAACACAAATTTTCGAAAATAAAACAAAACCGCAGACATGACTTTTCACTTTCCCGCCAAGAAGTCCCAGATAAGTTTTATCCTTCGATCAACAGTTTTATCCAATTAATCATATATTGTCATTTTGACATAAGGAGAAACTGTCATTATGTCAATATTATTTAATGAATACATTTTAACTGACGATTGAAAAGTCACCTGAAATCTTGATATAGTTAAATTCATGTCTTTATCCTTAGATTATTATTCTAAGTCTTTATCTTAATTTGGTAGCTCAAATACACGATTGTATAATTTTGACTCGATCATAATTATTTTCGAAAACACCTCTAAATAATCACAAGATATTGTTGAAATTACAACGAAACTACTTAATTTATATGCTTGGAAACCACTCAAATACAATGATAACTTCATTATTCTTAATTTAGTAGCTGCATATTTTGATAACTAAAACCAATAATTCTTTAAAAATATTACATGTAAGACAAAGATAAGTACAAAATGTAAGATTCTTTTCATTTCTAAGCGGTCTCAATCGTCGCGGGCGCTACGTATTCTCGACCTTATTTTTTTTATTTTATTTTAATTAATACGGTGTCAAAAAAATCAATAAATGATTAAACATTCTACAATCTAACATTACAATAACAATTTTTTTTTATGTTAAAAGGAGGCAAACGAGCAGGCGGGTCACCTGATGGAAAGTAATCACCGCCGCCCATGGACACCCGCAAAACTAAAGTAATCGCAGATGCGTTGCCGCCCTTCAGGAAGGAGTTGGATCTTGAAGAGGGAGTAGGAATTGGGAGGGGGGAGGGGTGAGAGATGGGCCTCCGGTACTTTCACTCACCGGACGAAACACAACAGCAACGAGTGCCATTATTTCACGCCGTTATTCTGTGAAAAGGTGGTATTACGCCAGGCGAGCCGGCCCATTTCCTGCTGCAACGCAGCGTGGCTCTACCACTCAGACCCACCCAGAGGTCACGTAACCCTACAGGTTTCAAGGATAAACCTACGGACGCGAGTAACTTTAACCCAAAATACAATTAAAAATAGGATAACTTAGCAATTACATATAAATATTCGCATAAATTAACAGTAATAGACACAAGTTTCATAAAGCTACACACTCACTCACACACGCATTAATTCCTTTCTTTCACAGTAACGCAGACAGTCCGACAATATGTTCGACCATCCATCAAACAAGTCGCATTCAATATTGGTATAATGGTAGGCTTATGACAGCGCCAGTAGGTCAGCCATTTTGAATGTTCGCAAATCGAGGTGTCGTCTTTTTTTTTAATTTATTTGTTCGCCAGTTTCTCATTAATTATAATAATAAATAAATAAATAAATGAATAAATAAATAAACTTAATAATGAACATTCTTTGACTAATAACTACAATTTATAATTATTACAACACAATTAAACATTAATATGACATGCATGACACTTAACACTACTTATTTTATTTTTAATGTTAACACTTTTTATTATTTGAACTGTACTTGAATGTTTTTATTAATACACTGACTGTTTCATGGTTGATTCTATCTATTTTTTGCTTCAAGTAATATCTTAACTGAGCATTAATAGGTCAACTAAACATTACATGTTGGATGGTCTCATTATTAGTGAAGCATTCGCACATCGGGCTCTCCTTACACTTGAATCGTTTTAGATATCCAGAGAACCCGCCATGTCCAGTAGGGTTACTCTTGAAACACAATTGCAATAATCAATTTCCAATCACAAATCTAAAAAATTCAAATGGCACTCTTAAAAGTGATAACAGCGCAACATTGGAATTAAATTGAGTGGAAATTGAGTGAACAAATTATTATCGAGATGGGGCGTTCCGAAATTGCGAAACTTATCCCAATATCGATTGTATTGAGATTGAGTTTGCGTCAAGAGTAGCCTACCTGACAGTGCTTCCGTTATGTGGTTACTGTGGCTTATATTCGTGTGTGTGTCGACATAACTGACGATAAGGCCGCAGCGCAGGTGGAGCGCTTCACCCAGAATCCTCAACTAATGAGGTTCTCGCTATCTTATAAGCGCGGCTAAACTAACTTTTCATCCCACCATCTCGGAAAGAGTATTTTTGCTCTTCGATATCTGAGTGCAAAAGCCGTTTTTATCCGCTAGAGGATAAAGTAAATTGAATTTAGAACATCGTGTGCACTAAGTTTGTGAATTCAAAACATCATTAAACCTATTTACTTCTACCTCCATGGTGCCGAATTTATCAGTACACAATTCACTAACACCAACATTACAGTAGAAAACAGTACTAAGTACAAACATATTAATTTTAGAATCCTTCGCTTGGTCGGTCATCAAAATTGAGCACGCGGTTAAAAAGCAACTTTGCACTCTTGTATAACAAATAACTATTATTTGAATGAACCCTTGAGGTTTGAACTCAATGTCAAAAGGCACACGTGTCCCGCACGTTGGGTCTATCAAATCATTGTTTACATCTAAAGCAAACTACACGGCGGTATTATGGCTGACAAAAATAGATTTTGGGATTAAAACTTCCTTTCAAAATTATGATGTTCGGAAGTTTACAACGTAGCAAAGTTGAATAGATATACCTACATCGTGTATACATACAATTTATCACACATCTTATTTAGAGTGTTAGGACCAGTGTTCGACACTTTAGGACTAGTATTTGAATTGGCACCGGTGTTCGACACTTTAGGACCAGTGTTTGAAGTGGCACCAGAGTTCGACACTTTAGGACTAGTGTTTGAAATGGCACTAGAGTTCGACACTTTAGGACCAGTGTTTGAATTGGCACTAGAGTTCGACACTTTAGGACCAGTGTTTGAAATGGCACTAGAGTTCGACACTTTAGGACCAGTGTTTGAAATGGCACCAGAGTTCGACACTTTAGGACCAGTGTTTGAAATGGCACTAGAGTTCGACACTTTAGGACCAGTGTTTGAAATGGCACTAGAGTTCGACACTTTAGGACCAGTGTTTGAAATGGCACTGGAGTTCGACACTTTAGGACCAGTGTTTGAATTGGCACTAGAGTTCGACACTTTAGGACCAGTGTTTGAAATGGCACTAGAGTTCGACACTTTAGGACCAGTGTTTGAAATGGCACCAGAGTTCGACACTTTAGGACCAGTGTTTGAATTGTCACCAGTGTTCGACACTTTAGGACCAGTGTTTGAATGGCACCATCGTTCGACACTTTAGGACCAGTGTTTGAATGGCACCATCGTTCGACACTTTAGGACCAGTATTTGAAGTGGCACCAGTGATCGACACTTTAGGACCAGTGTTTGAAGTGGCACCAGAGTTCGACACTTTAGGACCAGTATTTGGAGTGGCACCAGAGTTCGACACTTTAGGACCAGTGTTTGAATTGGCACCAGAGTTCGACACTTTAGGACCAGTGTATGAATTGGCACCAGAGTTCGACACTTTAGGACCAGTGTATGAGTTGGCACCAGAGTTCGACACTTTAGGACCAGTGTTTTGGAGTGGCACCAGAGTTCGACACTTTAGGACCAGTGTATGAATTGGTACCAGAGTTCGACACTTTAGGACCAGTGTTTTGGAGTGGCACCAGAGTTCGACACTTTAGGACCAGTGTATGAATTGGCACCAGAGTTCGACACTTTAAGACCAGTGTTTTGGAGTGGCACCAGAGTTCGACACTTTAGGACCAGTGTATGAATTGGCACCAGAGTTCGACACTTTAGGACCAGTGTTTTGGAGTGGCACCAGAGTTCGACACTTTAGGACCAGTGTTTTGGAGTGGCACCAGAGTTCGACACTTTAGGACCAGTGTTTGAATGGCACCAGTGTTCGACACTTTAGGTGCTTTAGGACCAGTGTTTAACATATTTTTTGTTACCAAAGAATTCTGTAAAATTTCAAGGAAGTAGGACGTCTGTATTCAATTGTTTCGAAAGACTACAATAGTTGAATGGCTTTAGAAAATATGTGAAAAAAGTTTTGAAGTGAAATACATGAAAAGCCAAATATCTACCAATGGCTTTTTGAAAAGTACCTAAGTGTGTACAAAGGCTGCACTTCCTCCCAATCAAAGTGCACCTCACAAACATCCGAGGTCTGCACTTAAACCTGCACTTAAACCTCGAGATGGTAGTGGACCAACCGGTCCACTACCATTCCGACCAGACCGAAAAGCCACACTTACTCTTTCTTACTGAGACGAAGATAGCGAAACCGTTGGACGTAGCCTACTTTAAGTATCCCGGCTACTCGCTTGAGCATAAGTTCAAGAAGCAAGCCGGGGTGTGTGCGTATGTCCGCGATGACGTGTGCTGTCGACGTCTCACCAGCTACGAGGTTTCAGGGAGCCGACCGCCTAACTCTCTCGCTTTCGCTCGCTTTGAAGGCGAGGCGAGGAGGAGGCGTCATTTTGTCATTTCGAAAGCAATATGAAAGCAATATCGAAAGTTATAGGCTACAGCTTTCGATATTATTCGATATTATATTTCGATATTATATTAGGAGGCGAGGCGAGGGCTACGCTTTCAAAGCGATGGAAAGCGAGAGAGTTAGGCGGTTGGGGGGCTGGTTTATCCACACTATGGTTGCTGGTAGACACCGGCATAGAGAAAATTCTCTATGTCGGTGTCTATCGGTCGCACAGCGGAGATCAGGAGACGACTCGGTTACGTACTGCAGGATATCATCCCCACCTAGTAGAAATTACACTATGTCGCACTAAGCGCTTCATGTCATCATTTTTACTGCGCACTGGCAGGGAGTGGAATTCTCTGCCATCGTCTGTGTTCCCAAAAACTTATAACCTGAATTCCTTCAAGGCGAGAGTTAATAGGCATCTTCTGGGGCAGCTCGCTCCATCGTAGACCTCATCTACGCTCGCCATCAGGCGTGATCGAGGTCAAGAGCTGTCTTATAAGGCACAAATGCTGAAAAAATTTCCACGAGCAGGATTTGAACCTGCACCCTTCTGACATTCCGGGTCAAGTGCTCTTCCAATTGAGCTATCGTGGTTCTAACCAGCTCGCCGAAATTATTCAACACTATTTACTTTGAAAGCCAAAGGCGCCCATTCAATGTCAACAACTACCGTCACTAACATCCGATCATAATATTTCTACAAATATTAAAGATTAGTTAAGAAGTAAGCAAGCTATTTATAAATGTTCAAATAATTTTTAACGCAAACTTTGTTGCGAACAAATTACAAAAACACAAATGCTGAAAAAAATTCCACGAGCAGCCTGCCGAGCGAACCTGCACCCTTCTGACATTCCGGGTCAGGTGCTCTTCCAATTGAGCTATCGTGGTTCTAACCAGCCCGCCGAAATTATTCAACACTTTTTACTTTGAAAGCCGCAAATCCGCCCATTCAATGCTCGTGGAAACTTTTTCAGCATTTGTGTTTTTGTAATTTGTTCGCAACAAAGTTTGCGTTAAAAATTATTTGAATATTTATGTCTTATAAGGCATTAAAAATACTGATGGGCAAAGGAGGCATCCATCATTGAAATCAAGTCATCGCTACAATTGATGGGTAATGGCTTAATCACCACGCTTGCCATATGCGGGTCGGTGATCACGAACTCGGGCTGCAATACGAAAATCCAAAACATACTTTGCCAGGAATTGAACCCAAGACCTTGTACCGGGTTGAGTGCATTGCCATTCGGCCACTTAAGGCAAAAAAAAAGTAAATAGGTTTGAATTATTTATTACCTTTAAAACGTAACACACTCCAAAAATCCGTAGCTAATTGATTGACACAAACGATCACAAGCACAGTTTGTCACATCACTATTACACTTCGGAAACAGATTAAAAAGATTAAAACAAAACAAAAATTTTATATAAAAAAAAAACTAAACCGTGTTACAAAATTTACCATAAATAAATTATGAAACGCTTTTTAATTCACCAGCTAACATTAGATCGCTTAATTAATATATTGTTTTCGTTAATTAGGACACTACTTGCAAATATTTTATCGGGTAATTCTTATTTTGTTTTCGTTAATTAGTATTTGTATTTTTGTGACACTATATTGTGACTTGTCAGTCGGCCGACGCGCTCAGTTTGACGTTTGACACTGAACCTCTTTGCGTTTCCCGCCCATTCCCTTTTTTTTAATCGGAGGCGTGGTTTGATAAGGGGCGGAGCGTACTGCGTCATTCCAGGAGGGATTAAAAGTGGGTTTACCTTAAGTATGGTTATAAATAAATTTACGAAAATATTGTTGCATACAAATTACAAATTGAAAAAAGACAAAGTATTGAAACAGTTCCACGAGCGGGATTCGAACCCGCATCCCATGACATACCGGGTCAGGTGGACTACCAACTATGCTATCGTGGCTCAATCCAACTCGCCGAGGTAGTGGACCCCAGTGTTCGACAGGAACCAAAGACTGATAGGTAGGTAAGTAAGTACTTTTCACATTTAATCGTAAAAATAGGAGCAACTGGTTTTTGACGTTATTCAGTAAAATTTCAATTAAATTCTATATTTTGGCAAAGAAACACTGGGTTACGGTGTCGAACATTGGGTTACGGTGTCGAACACTGGTGCGACTACTATATCTATACTAATATAATAAAGAGGAAACCTTTGTATTTTTGTATGTATGTATGTATGTTTGCAACGAATAAACACAAAAACTACTGGACCGATTTAAAAAATTCTTTCAGCATTAGAATGCTACATTAGCGCTGAGTAACATACAAATGAAATACTAAAACGACAATTTAATTTTATTAAATTCTTTACTCCAGTGAAACGTGAACTCTGTATCGCAAGCACATACGTACGCGCATTGGACAGATTCCACTTCAAGTGCCTTCGAGAAATCATGAACATCCACTGGACCGATATGTTAAAAAACGGAAGTCTTGCGTCGCGCTGATGTTTGTGGCATGGAGGCTTCTAATGCGGCGGCAGTTGCGCCGGTGTGGTCACGTGGCGAGGATGCTTGAGAAGAGACTGGCTAAGAGCATTCTTTTCAAAACTCGAAGATTGAAAAAAAAACCTGGCGGCCAGTTCCTTAGATATAAAGATGTTCTTAAAATACATATGAAGAGATGCTACGTAGACCATTCTCGTTGGGAAAGTTTGGTTAAACAACGGACACAATGGAGGCATAGGTACGGTGCAGCAGCAAGTAAAACTATTTGAGGAACAGGGGAGGCTAGAACTAGATAACAAAAGGGTCTTAGGTATTAAAAAATAAAGCACCCTCCTCAATAAACTATAATTACATAAACAGTACCTACCTTAACATGTCCTCATTGCAGACGGACCTTTACTGCTAAAATAAGATACATTAGTCACTTAAGGGCCCACCGTTAAACTTGTTAAACTTAATGAGCAATGGTCACCGTAACCGAAATCGGCCAAGGAAGGATTATTATTTATTTATTTAATTTTATTACACGAAACAGATTTACAGTAACAGCCATTCAGTTTTTACATGGATTTAGTAAAATAGGTAGACTGCAACTCCACAGATACGTGTAAACAACATGCTTAAACTTTAAATCAAATCATTAAAAAAAAAACATGTAAAATTAAATTAAATTGTGAAAATTATACATTATTATGTTGATTAATAAATTGAATTATACATTAAAATTACAATTACATTATGGAAATCAATACAAATTTAAAAACACGAAATAAAAAATAAATAAAATGAAAATGTTTACAATTGCAAAAATTACATGGCATCATGTCAGTCTACTGAAACAAGCCTATGCAGCGACGACTTCCACTTGAAGAGCGATGAAGCGTGGATATCAGGCACACCGTCTAATTTGTCTAGTAAAGTGTTGTAGTCGCGGCACATTCTGACGATGGGGTTGTGGAATGAAACATTATTGTCACAAAATTATTTTTTATAAATACTAAAATCAGTTGTTGACCCCAATTTTTAATAATTAAAGGAAAAAATGTCGACCACTGGTTGGTTCCTGTCGACAATTGGTGCCACTAGATCACTGTACAGACGTCTGCACATCAATCTACCCAAAACTGGCAAATTTCTTAAATAAATCTTCAACTATATGCGCTATGAATAAAGTGCAGAGTCTATTGAGGATATACAGACATATGCAGGCGTGTGTACTTTCCATAAGCAACGAAAAAAAGTTTCATTAGAATGAGCGATTTTCTGACAGCTCAAATTAAAAAATAAAAATTAGTTCAAAAAAACTTTGGTTTAATGCTCTAAGAAAAAAACTCGATAGATGGCGTTTTATTAAAGCCGAGCCGTAGATAGAGGCTATAATAAATTGTGTAGTACACAGAGTAAACTTTTGCTTGTCAACCAAAAAAAATTAAAAATGAGAAATTTTCTTTTCAGGACCTATTCCTATTTTCCATAATTTTTATTTCATTTTATTTTTATTTTCTAAAGGCAATGGAAGAAATATTACGCAGCCATACACGTGCGCTCCATGGACTCTCCTTTTACTAAGCGCCATCTATGAAGTCATTTGAAGCTAATTTCTTTTATTTTGGGGGGTCGGAAAATCGCCCATTGCCCAATAATAGATTGAAACATTTTAAACTCTGAAGATTGTACGGGATACTACCGTAATATAAAAAGGCTCTTCATTATAAAAATAGATTTAGTATGCAGTGTATCTATAAATCTTTAAAACGTTTCTTCAACGTTTCAGGTTAAAATAGAAAGATCAAAGACTTACGAACTCCAAGAAAAAGCCAGACTCCGCCCATTCCCAACCCGCTTGGCTGTTGGCTGATTTTTCAGCCAATGGGAGACTAAACGAATTAGGCGGGAATTACTATCTTCTTGACAATATCATTATTAAATTATTCCATTTGCTTGATTAGAATGCGGTGTTCGAGTGATTTGGTGGGATGATAACATCTTTGCGGATTGCAATGTATGTGGAGAGTAGAGGTGATTATGATTTCGTTAATGTGATTAGTATTGTGGTAATCTATATGAAAATTAATGTTTTTTAGGGTTCCGTAACACAAAAGGAAAAATGGAACCCTTATTTATAGGATCACTTTGTTGTCCGTCTGTCTGTCAAGCCTCTTTTTCTCAGTAACGCGTGGAGGAATCAAGAGAAAATTAACATCCAATACCTACCTACTTATACCTATCTGGGGTCTCTTGAAGCTGTAAAAAAATCAAGCTTCTAAACCAACGCAATCCATAAAGATACGGCCATATGAGGCTTATTTTCTAACATTTCGCAGGGGAATCTAAACCTATAGGGTACTTCCTATAGACCTAGAATCATATTTGGCAAGAAGGAAGGTTTTACAGCACAAGTAAAGGAAAAACTCCGAAATTCGTAAATTTTTTGTTTCTTCAATAATTATATAGTGCTTTTTGCAATTTCAAACTTATTTGCAGTTGGTAAACTAATCGCAACATGTCGTCGGGGATAAGTAGTTCAAAGGCGTAAGTAGTATTTTGTGAATACCGCGTACCTAAGCGTCAAACACCTGGAATTTTTAAGAAAATGGGGAAGATTGAACACTAAAAACGATAGCGAAGTTCGAAAAGAACAAAATGTATGGAATTGACATAAGCCGCGCTAAATCACGTGATTTTCGAAATGAATCACACAAAAATTCAAAATTTTTTTTTTAAAGTTCAAAATGAAGTTTTATAAGTGTTTTTTGAACGTCAATTCAAAGCCATGACTTCGTAAACCCTACGGTGGAGACCTTGTACCGAGAAGAAGCCGCAAGAAACTCGGCAAGGGCCGTTTCTTTCTCCGATAGTGTTTGTTACAATAAAAGTTTATTAAAAAAAGCCACTAATTATATCACATTCATAACCTTAATTTGCACTATTGTGTACCTACGTACAACTATAGTCTCTCTAAACTTTTGAATAAGGAGACTAAATTAGTATTTAGGACATTTTGAGATAGGGGACTAGCTTAGTCTTCTTAGTACGAGAAGACTAATCACCTGAACATTAGGAGACTAGTCATCTGAGCATAAAGAGACTAATCACCTGAGCTTGAGGAGACTACTTAGTCTCCTACCTCAAAACGGTTTCTTGTAAATTATGTCAAAATAGTTGTTTGTAGTAGTGTTGTAATAAAGCCATTTGTATATTGGTGTATATATCTATTGTCCAATCGCCTGCGGCTCGGTCGCAGATGCCCGAGCTCGCAGCGTGCGGCGGAGCCTTTAGCGATGCGAACACTGCTAGCTATTCTTCCAAACATATTGAGATAGGGGACTAGATAGCCCCTGGGCATGTTGAGACAGGAGACTACCTTAGTCTCCTGAGCATATTGATATAGGAACTAGATTAGTCTCCTAAGCACGAGGAGACTGTATTATCTGGTGGCACGACCGTACCATCCTTTTCTCGAAGCAGTTCAGGCCATTTTCGACCCTCTATAACTTCGTTGTTGATAAAACTAGAAGCCTGAATTTTCAGTTTGGTTACTGAAAATTCAGGCTTCTAGTTTTACCAACAGCCAATCTATTTATTTAATACAAAAGATTTTTAATATTGAGAACTTGGTATTACATGGATCTCACAACTTTTTACGGTAAAATAACTGAGTTGCGAGACTTGGTTTTTTTATAAGTTTGTTTTCAATGATTCAGTCTCATTTCTAATGTAGTTTATTTAAAAAAAAACGACGGGTTGCACTCTGGGAGTGCCGGCAGAAGTGAAAACTTGAATATTAACGTTGTGCATTTTTGATATTTTGGAATGGTTAGGGAATAATTTTGCACGAATTGCTTTAATTATCAGTATAAAAGTACTCTCATTTATGTGGTAGAATACAATATTTATTTATTGGGCTATCGTACACAAACATGACAATTTATATTACATTAAAAAGTTATATTAAGTTATATTAAAAATTTATATTACGCCGCGCCAACTGTCTACTCTCCATCCGTCTTACGGATTTTCGATCAGGACACGTGACCTGACGCGAGTTTAACATTTTTTACCCATTCCAAAAAAAGTGCACAACGCCGCTAAAGAAGTTTTCACTTCAAAAATTCTGAGTTGTGTAGGTATATAATAAAACAAGTATTATAATAATATTGGTGTATATATTTTTTTATTTGTGTCTCATCGCCTGCGGCTCGGTCGCAGATGCCTGAGCGCGCAGCGTGCGGCGGTGCCTTTAGCGATGCGGTAATTGCGGCCGACGCCTTTAAACGCGCCGCGACCGAACACTTCGACGCAGACGCGGACGCGGCGACCGTCGGCGAGACGCTCCGGTTTGCTGGAGAAATGGTTTAAGGGTTAAAAAATATTATAAACATGCCTGAAAAGTACAAATACCTAAATCAAAAATATATTTTTTATTAACTAAAATTAGTTTTAACCACTTCTGTGGCCCAGAGGTCCCGGGGTACGATTCCCAGCGGGGGGTACATGTTTGTGTACTCGGTTTGGTTGGTGGTAGGGCTTGTTTGTCCGCCTGGCTAGCTACCGCCATCTTATCTAAATATGTCGCCATAACATCAATGTTTGTAGCATTGTTGTGTTCCGGCAGCTAAAGATAAGATAGCCAGTGCCTCAGTAGTTGAGGATCCCGGGTGAAGTGCGCTTCCACAAATTGGCCTTATTATCACTTATCATCAGTTGAGATCAAGGCACTGTGCTTATCCGTTAAATATTTAAAAAAAATACAATATTGTGTGACTCTCTTCTGTTAAATTTGTAAAACCACAAAAAAAAAAGCTTTTCCACTATTCAATTGTCATTTTTATACCAAAAACCACGCAATCGCAAGTCCCAAAAAGGCTTGAAAACCACAACGCCACCTATTGGTCGGCTTAAAAACTCACCCGAACTTGGCGGTATCCGGTTCGGCCTCCAACAGCTCCCGGACGGGTGACTTGGGCGCGGCGGCGCTGAAGGCCTCCAGCTCCGCACCCATCAGCGACACGTACGAGCGCCACACCGCGCCCAGCGACATGCCTACGTACGAAACACATATAAAGGTCAACTTTTTCATCACCGTCCAAACCTTCTGAGATGACCAGTGATCAGAATAGGTAGGGCTGATTCACCTAAAGTTCGAAGAACATAGACAAAAATTAATGGAGACTTCTTTATGACTGTGGCGGCGTCACCTACCGTATACGCCGCACATTACTCGACACGTAGCAAAACACTTCCCAACCGTGTCAACAGATGGCGCCACAAACGCATACCAACGACGTTGCCCATACTACGACAATAAAATAGTATGGGAAGCCTGCATCGCGGTAACGAAGTTTCACCGTCTCCTTCGCTATTATATAGCACCTCCAACTAACATCCGTTGGACCTCGGTCCCCGAGCTATACCACCCAGCTCGGAGGAAGATCTTCCCTTTGGCCTTCCTCAATGTGGCATTCCATCCTACCACCAGGCTTCCCTACATGACAATTTTTTTTTCTTTCATTTTTGAAAACAATAAAAATCGCGTCCACTGATTTTCGACAATTCCACGATACAAATAAGTAATAAAATCAATTACTGTATTAATAATATTATTTTTTAATGTTCTTATACGATGTCCGGGAAACCCGGACAGTCGTTCCGAAAAAAAATATTGTCATAAGGAAGTCTCCATTATTTTTGTCCGTTCTTCAAACTTTACGTGAATTAGCTCTACCTATTCCGATCACTGGAGATGACTCCCGTGATGCAAACGAACAACTTTTACTATTGGACCAACTCCCTAACTCGTAAAAACAATCAGCTTTTCCATACATTTTGGTCGAATGAATATTAATGTTTTGTATGGAAAAGCTGAATTTTTTTTCGAGTTAAGAAGTTGGTCCAATAGTAAAAGTTGTTTGTTTGTATCACGGGAGTCATCTCAGAAGCCCCAGCAGTGGGACATAAATGAGCTGATTATGATGATGATGATGATATATAGCATTGCAAATGCAAAAATTCAAAATAATAAAAATATTCCTCCGATTCTCGCACACTGTAAGTACATATAGGTATAAAGCATCATTCTATAGCTTTGAAGTTTTTGAAGTTAGTACATAACTTCTAAATATGTTATTTTAGAATAAAGTTAAATTGTATGATTTGGTAACAACACACTTAATCATCATCATCTCAGCCAAAAGACGTCCACTGCTGGACAAAGGCCTCCCCCACGGATCTCCATGAGGGGTATTTGCCGTAATCGCCACGCTTGGCAGGCGGGTTGGCGATCGCAGTTGGCTAAGAGTAACCTCAGAGAGATGCTGCTGCCCATCCTCTGGAATGATCCCTTAGTCGGCTCTTACGACACCCTCGGGAAGATATGGGGTGGTGCAATTCTTTATCCCCGGCACCACACAGTTAATATTGTTTTGTAAATGTCGTTGCTTCTATTAAAGCTGTGCAGTTTCTTGCGTCCATTCTTCTCCACAGCTAAAAAATAGACTTCCTGAATGGGTAGTAGATAAAACAAGTTTGGACGATTCAAAAGCACTATTAAAAAAAAACCACAAATATTGAAAAAAAATCCACGAGCACGATTTGAACCTGCACCTTTCTGACATACCGGGTCAGGTGCTCTCCCAATTGAGCTATCGTGGTTCTAACCAGCCCGCCGAAATTATTCAACACTTTTTACTTTGAAAGCCAAAGGCGCCCATTCAATGTCAACAACTACCGTCACTAACATCCGATCATAATATTTTTACAAAAAGTAAGCAAGCTATTTATAAAATGTTCAAATAACTTTTTCAACATTTGTGTTTCTGTAATTTGTTCGCAACAAAATTTGCGTTAAAAATTATTTGAAAACTATTTTTAAGTTTATTTAATTAAAAAAAAAATTACGTTGACTCTGTATTTGTCGCTTTTTTTCCCCACAAACTTTTATGTCTTATCTTTATCTTAACTGGCTATAAATGTTCAAACCGGCGAGCGCCTTACCAGAGTCCAGGAATATAGCACCAGCCACAGACTCGAAGAGATCTCCCAAAGCCTTGGGCACCTCCACATCCTCGGCCTGCTCCATTTCATCTTCTTGGATTAAATAATGCTGGAGATATGAAACAAAAAATACGTTATACAGTGTTAACATACGATCTACCTACCTCACCAATTATCAACACCGCGTTTAAAGAACAATGGGCAGGGTACACCCCTCCAATAGCAAAGTCAGATATATCGTTGGATAGGTCTTTTTGACTGAAACAACATTTACTATGACAGCTTTGTTGAAATGTTTGGCCGTTCCGAGTTATAGGTAAAAATGAATACCTATTAATATTGTAATATCTTAGTGCCTACGGGAAAATAACATCAATGTCGTTGTATATTACGTATTTCGTAATTATCAATTGAAATACAAAGTAAACACCACGTAAACACATAAGTACTTTGTGTCGAAGTACAAAGAAAACTTGGTTGTTTGTGTTTAATACAACAAATGTTACAAACAGATATAAAAACTTAAAGTGTTATCTAAAATAACGTAATTTAGGAATATTGCCGGTGCAGTAAATCTTTCGTGAACTATTTATTTATTTATTTAATGGATCACCAACATAAGATACAGCATTACAATTTAATATTTATATTAGGGTTATTTACTTACTATTCTTAAATTTATAGGTAATCACAGCATGTACAAAAATTAACATTTTATAAAAATTTACACTTTACAAAATATTATAATCAAAGTAACATTCCAAAACTTAAGGGGGTGCCGCGCGGAATTTCGAAAATTTACGTGTTTTTAAGTCACTGGTGCTAGGCGCTGAATAGGTCATATACATTAAAAGGACTAGTGTAGGTTAGCTTGATCCTTTCACGAGGCCATGGTTGTCTTGGAATTTGAAACAAATACCCAGAAACTGCATAAACAATACGTAATATAATTATATCTAAAACTTATTTCTTCAGTAACTTTGTAAATATAGCAAAAATGAAACAATGATCCGACATCAAAATGTTTGTATTGATATTCCGCAGGTCACTGTTGTCTTAGTTTTCAATTAAAATATATGAATAAATATTAAGACTTTTCTTATTTTTTACCCAAACGCCTATGATTTTACTTGAGTAAACATTGCTCTAATTAAATGAGCAGCCTACTCTGTACAGATATGAGTGTGCGTGCGTATCCTTGTCCCGCGCGCTGTCCCGCCACTGCCACGCGCCGCTCGCTCGCTATCATAAACAAACTTGAAACTCGCAGTTTTGCGTCCGCGCTGCACCCCCTTAACATAAACATTTTTAAATCATTTCACAAATCATTTAACTTTTCCAATTTACCACTCAACTACATTAAAGTACTACTAAGGCATGTCATTATTTTTAAATATTTTGAACTACATATGCTAAATACCAATTAATAGATATAATATGCGCACATGTACCCATGGTGCGCCGTCCTGACAAACACGTACAGTAGTGTTGTACTATGTTGTTGCTGTCTTCGACGTAGTTATTATTTATCAAAATGTAGCAATAATATATCTCTATCTTAGTAGCCATCTATAATTCAAATACCCAGGATTTGTAAACTGCTTAATAGCATCAGTCATATGATTGATTTACACAATGACTCCTTAAATGCATACCGCAAATCGATTTGGAAGCATCTTTCTGGCCCTGATATTTTTGACTGATTTCTAATGTTATTCATTCATTCATTCATATATTCATATTCATATACTACGTATGTTTTGTCTAAATTAGTCTAATTAGTTTCTAATTAGTTTTTAGTGTTTAATTGTCTTTATTTCTATGCATGCAGTGTTTACCTATAATTAGTTGTTACATTTAGCTTAAGTAACTTGTAAGAGTCTATAGTAGTATTAATGTAAACAACTGTTGGTAAACCTATTAAAATAAAAAAATAAAGAATACAATTCTATAGGGATGGGATTACTTGTGCCCTAGCCGTGGAAATATCAAATGAGCTGTAGATGATGGGTGATGATATCAATTGCGCATACGTACCTCCTCGCTGATGGAATGTCCATTCTCCTCCTGTATCTTCACGTATCTGGTTAGGACCTCGTTCAGACCGGGAGACATGTGGCGGAAGTACCTACAGATGAAAAAGCGGTTTAAACAAAAATATCTCAAGATTTTTTGTTTCGTATAACTGCCCCAATTTTGGCATCGGCATTTTGGTGATTTACTTAAAAATATAAGGACACCGTACATTGTAGAGACAGTATTAATAGTCATTAAAAAATATTGAACTGGCAACACTTCACTGCTTAGATCTATACATATAATAAAGCTAAAAAGGGTCGGAAGTATGTAACTACATGGAAGATATTCGAAAATAAGTTGGCTGGGGATACCTACTTAGAATCGATAACAGAACACGTTTCAACTGTTTTTAGAATTTTTATCTGTTTATTTGACCGCGCATCAAGTGAAAATGGCTGAACGGATTCGGATGCAACTTTGCACATAGACAGACCATGACCCGGACGGAAAGCCGTGGTGGGCCGCAAGCGATGATGTTATTTAAGTGTGTTGGGGGGTCAGTAATGCGCAGGCTAGGGATCGGTAACTCATGTCTACATACTCGTGGAAGCCCTTAGCGATGTTGTTGATAAAGAGTGCGATTGGGGGTCGTTAACACTAGTGATAGTGTTATTTACAAATATGGTTGGAGGGTCCGTAACGTGTGTCTATTGTCATATGGAATCGTGTCATCAGCAATGGTGTTACATAAGGGAACGTGTGGGGGTCGGTAAATTTACTGACTTGTGAAAGCCGCAGCATTCCGCCAGCGATGCTGTAGTCACTAATGCTGCTAGGGGTCAGTAACGCACAATCTAGGGGTCGGTGACGCATTAATACTGACTTGTGGAACCCGTGTCGCGCCGCCAGCGTGGCGAAGATGGTGTTGTTGACGAGTGCGGAGCGCAGGTCGGTGAGCGCGCCCGGCGAGTGGCGGCGCGCGTCCTCGTATAGATGGCGGGTTATCAGGTAGTCTGCGGGAAAAGGATTCAATTAAGGGCGTGCAGCGCAAAATTTCCATCCCAATCTTGGGTTCCTGCGCCACCCCAGTTAGTTAATTAGTTATTTTACCGACCGATTTTGTGTAAGATGTATGCATTGCAACATAGAATGCGTGCATGAGCGTTGGCAAATGAAACAAAACAGCAAATGCAAGGTCACTTTTCAATTTCGGTCTAGTCAGTATGGGTGTCAATAAATCTCATATGGGGGTCGGTAAATCACACATGGGGGTCAGTAACTCACCCAGCACGGCGTCCCCGAGGAACTCGAGCCGCTGGTAGCAGTCGGTGAGCCGGTTGGTGTGGTGCGATGCGTGGGTTAAGGCTTGTAGGAGCAAAGAGCGATCGCGGAAGCGGTATTGTAGTGTACGTTCGAGGGCGTCGTAACCTGATGAAACGGTAGAATTAGAATACAAATACAGTTTTCCTGTGACCCAGACCCTGCAAAGGGTTCGAAACGTCAGGATAAACATTAATTAAAACTAAGGCGAGTAGATCCGTAAAAGTTATTTCATTTCAATGTGTAGTGTTCGCGTGAACTTTGGAAAACAATAAATTTAATATCTGTTGTGAATGTAGCAAGTTCTTACTAACCGGATAACATCTGTTCCAGTTCCCCTTCCGGGTTATCAACGTACCGCAGTAGGGGCGACGGTGGCGCCCTCAACTCTCCGAATATAGGCTGGAACAAAAACATTAATGGCGTAGATAAGTTTAATATTTTTGTTTACTTGCTTATGTATAACTTTTAAAGAGCACGACGTCAACCTGTCAAATCGCGAACAAAACAAATGAATGCACCTGCGCCGATGACGCAGATGACGCTGATGCAAATTTGTTAACGTATATTTTTTATTTTGTGTGTTTTTTTTTTACATGTTGTGGTTGTCTTCTATATTTTTTGTGTTTATTGTAATGGAAAGTGTCCTGCTATGATAGAGCATTTTCCAATATTTTTGACGCTGTAAGGGAGAAAAGAGCTGGACACTTGCTGAGTTTCTTGCCGGTTCTTCTCAGTACAAGATCTCCCGCCCAAAGTAGACTTACGAACCGATGGCATAGTGACATTCATAAGAGCTACTTGTAGCCTAAACTGTATAAATGATTTTGAATTTTGAATTTTGGCGTAATTCGCAAAATGGCAAAAATAAATAATTTGAAATAAAAAAAAAATTAATGTTGTTTAGTGTTTAGAGTGTAGCAAATTTACTCTAGTTTGTCTATAGCTACACTTCATCATACAAAAGTAGGCTATAAATAGACGATATTTAAGTTTTAAGTCGCGTGGTCGGTCCGGGCCTATAGGTCCGGTTGGGGTTTGACGGAATTGCGCTTCGGGCCTTAAGGCCCAGTTAGTCTCTGAGAGGTACACTACGTCCTTATAGTGCATTTGTACAAAGTACAGTTTATAATAATGTAACATAAGCAAAACCGTATTGCACAACGCGAGCAGTAATTAATTATTTTATTTTTATTGAAGACAGTTCAAAGCCGCCTTTCTTTGTGTGCACACATTATTTACATTTCTATAATAAATCAAGAGTTTACTTTCCGAGTGTTGTTATTTTACATTTAAGTCCAAATCAAGATAAATCAATCAAGTCAGTGTATGAGCAAAGCAAGGGCTCGTACAATAGTGGTCCTTCGAGAACTTTTTAGTGTTTTTGTCAGTTTTTCGTGTGGTTGCGATTCGGCTCTTCGGCCTCCCAGAAGCGGATCTCACCGATAGAGTTGAGAAGGCGCATAAGACCAAACGGAAACTGTGAAAACGCTAAAGAAGAACAAGCGACAAGGGAAACAAGTCCTACTACGAATATCTCAATTAAAGTGGGATAAATATCAGATCAAGACATAATCAAGCCATTCAAGTTATCAAGACGGTACGTACCTATCAAGAACAAGAAAGGCAAGAAAGCTGAACTCACCATCAAGACCAACACTCATCATTATCAAGGTATTTTTTTATCAAATTTTACCTACTCTTTGATTAATCATGGAATCAATCCTCGCCAACCAATATCAAATTTCTGAAGCAATCAAGAACTTCTTACGAAATTTTAAGAAAGATGGAGCAGAACGCAAGACTTCTGAAAATATCAAGAGAAGAATCGATAACCTGGATTTACACTGGGCTAATTGCTTATTAGACGCATTCACTTCCTTTTCTAGTTCCTGTACGGTCTCAGAGACCGTACAGTTCTAACAACGTGTCAGAGACCGGTCTCTCGACGCGACTTACAACCGCTTAACAGCTTAATTGACGCTTCTAAGCCCAGAATATATTTAGCTACTTAAGGGGGTGCCGCGCTGAATTTTGAAAACTTACGTGTTTTTAAGTCACTGGTGCTAGGCGCTGAATAGGTCTTATACATTAAAAGAACTAGTGTAGGTAAGCTTGATCCTTTCACAAGGCCATGGTTGTCTTGGAATTTGAAACAAATTTGAATTTGAAAAAGTAATGATATCTAAAAATTTATTTCTTCAGAAACTTTGTAAATATAGCACAAACGAAACAATGATCCGACATCAAAATGTTTGTATTGATATTCTGCAGGCCACTGTTGTCTTATTTTTCAATTAAAAAATAAGAATATGAAAATATTGAGACTTTTATTATTTTTTACCCAAACGCCTATGATTTTACGAAAGTAAACATTGCTCTAATTAAATGAGCAGCCTACTCTGTACAGATATGAGTGTGCGTGCGTATCCTTGTCCCGCGCGCTGTCCCGCCACTGCCACGCGCCGCTCGCTCGCTATCATAAACAAACTTGAAACTCGCAGTTTTGCGCCCGCGCTGCACCCCCTTAACTTGGCGCAGTAACTTGCATTCACACACCTTTCTAATTCCTGTACGGTCTCCGAGGTCTTAGTAGGATAGGGTCAGGTCTTTAGTATCTTACAAACTACAAACTAAGATTATAACTACAACCAGAAAGTACAAGAAACTGCTTATGTAAAGTACTTACCTACTTAGTAATATAATATTAGTGACAATTAAAACTTTTTATTTTTTAATCTCCGTGCTTCGGAAGGCACGTAAAGCCGTTGGTCCCGGCTGCATTAGCAGTCGTTAACAACCACCAATCCGCACTGGGCCCGCGTGGTGGTTTATGGCCCGTTCTCCCTATCCATCCATAGGGAAGGCTCGTGCCCCAGCAGTGGGGAAATAAAAATGAGCTGATGCTGCTGATGCTGATGCTGATTTTTTTTTAAATTTTTTTTTTTGAGAGAGAGTTGTTGCCTCAGACGGCATTTTCAGCTTCACCGGGCTTTTTTGGGGGCGGCGAGAAACTTAAAGGGTTCCTCAAGCCGTGTGAAACGGAGCACCTTCGGAGGTTTTCTAGAACGGCATCACGCACTAGTGCGTGTCCCCGTGCCCCACTAGATTCTCCGAGTCCGAAGGGTTCGGTTCGGATCGGGGTTTTTTAAAAAGAGCTGAAAAAACTTTTACGTGTTATTCTTTCTTATTATAATTTTTACTTACTTGCACCCATTCCCCCTGCTGGTTCATATAAGGTCTGAGAGACCCCACGGGCCGGTTCCTGCCGCCCCAGTCGTCGGCGGGCGGCGGTTCCTCCTGCTGCAGCCAGGGCTCGTCCTCATCAGAAGAGCATGAAGACTCAGAATCTACCGGGTGGCGGGGGGAAGGCTTGGGGGAAGGGTTCGAGGGTTCCTGTAAACAAAAATATGAAAAAAACATTGTATTACAGATTATTTAAAGCGCATCACTACATAGTATAAAACAAAGTCGCTTTCTCTGTCCCTATGTCCCTTTGTGTGCTTAGATCTTTAAAACTACGCAACGAATTTTAATGCGGTTTTTTTTAATAGATAGAGTGATTCAAGAGGAAGGTTTATATGTATAATACATGCATATAGTAGAGCAACACTGATAATATCAGCATTGCAACCGTGCGAAGCCGGGGGCGGGTCGCTAGTTTTGTATAAAATTGTGTTGTGACACTTACAATGTGACGGGGGTTGAGTTTTTGTGGCAGTAAAGGTATAAATAAAACAAAAATTAATAGCCACAAATTTGAGATTGTCTATTTTTTTAAAATTCAGAACACCTTCGTTTGAAAAATTTAGATATTTTAATGTCATCATCATCATCAGCTCATTTTATGTCCCCATTGCTGGGGCACGAGCCTTCCTTATGGATGGATAGGGAGAACGGACCATAAACCACCACGCGGGCCCAGTGCGGATTGGTGGTTGTTAACGACTGCTAATGCGGCCGGGACCAACGGCTTTACGTGCCTTCCGAAGCACGGAGGAGCTCGAGATAATAAATTTTTGGTCACCCATCCGATGACCGCCCTTTGCGAAAGTTGCTTAACCTCAGCATTCGCAGACCGGGCGCGTTAACCACTGCGCCATCGAGCTCCTCATTTTAATGTAAAGTATGATAAAAGGTCAGTTTTACTATTTACCTTCACAGCTATAGCTGACGGGGGGACATTTTAATGTCCCTCCCCTTAGTAACTTACCTTTTTAACCTGGTTCACCTAAATTCTGCCCACAACTACACCATTCTAACACCTATTCCTGCTATGTGTCTGTATGAAGGGTCTCACCTTATTAGCCGCCCGCTGCACTTGCGCGTAGGAGTGGTTGCTAGTCATCTAACCTTTGACTTTTTAAACTTTTGCATGCTTCTTACGCATATATGGACGATGTAGTAATATCTATGTAATTCTGTGTATTCCCCGTGTGGTGCCGGGGGTAAAGAATTGCACCACCCCATCTCTTCCCCTGGGTGTCGTAGAAGGCGACTATGGGACCATTCCAGAGGATGGGCAGCAGCGTCTCTCTGTGCTTATTCTCACATTACTGCGATCGCCAACCCGCCTGCCAAGCGTGGCGATTATGGCAAATTCCCCTCAAAATTACCTATCCTTGAGGGAGGCCTTTGTCCAGCAGTGGACGTCTTTTTGGCTGAGATGATGATGATGATGATGAATTCTGTGTATGTTAAAATGTGAAAATGTTGGCATTCCTAAAAATCTACCTTTTAACCTGGTTCATCTTGTAACAGCTTTTGCGAAACTACCGACTTAATTAAAACAGTGACTTTCTTAGGTTATGCATGCTGCTTGCGCATATATGGACGATCTAGTAATAGTGTCTATCTAATTCTGTGTATGTTATATTGTGAATATTGTTATCAAACCTAAAAACCTACCTCTTAATCTGGTTCACCGTCTGTGTAGAATGCAACTGGATGACAACACCTATTTCTTGCTGTGTACTTGTTTCTTACCTTCTCAGCTTTAGTATGTACCCCCCCCCCCCCCCCCCCTACAGTCACTTACCTTCTTAACTCTGGCAATTGGATAGTCCTCTAGCAGCCAAAATATTTCACTTACTTACTCTTAATCTGGTTCACCATCTGTGTAGAATACAACTGGATACGATCCCAATTCCTAGCTGTGTACCTTGTTTAAAAAGGTTCTAACCTTCTCGGCTTTAGTATGTCCCCCCCTCCCCCTACAGTCACTTACCTTTTTACCTCTAGCATTTGGATAGCCCTGTAGCCGCAGGATATTACACAGCTTTAGTATGTCCCCCCTCTCTTACCTTCTTACCTAGCATTTGAATAGTCCACATCTTACTCGTAACCTGATCACCTAAACCATGCCCAGCTGCTCGCTCACCTGCTCGGGCGGGCGGCGGACGCGTACGCAGGTCCTTTTCTATCTTTTCAGCTTTAGTATGCCCCCCCTGTCCCTACAGTGACTTACCTTCTTACAACACTTTACTCGTAACCCGGTCCACCTTAACCTGGCCACAACTCACCCCTACTGCAACAGCTGCCCATGTGTGACAAATGCTGGAAGACTTAACGAAAACATTGAAAAAAAGGGTAAGTTTTGTCACTTAACACACTCTCTCTTTCGCTATCTTTCATTCATCTTTAGTATTCTTCACTGTCTCTCACCACCGAAACCAAGCACCTCCAAAACATGGAATAGTTTGCCAGCACACGTTTTCCCTCCTTCCTATGATATGGAGTCCTTCAAACGAGGCGTGAAGAGGCACCTTGTGGGCCGGCAAAGTGAGGATAACTGACGCTGCGTTGTTCTTTATATTTACTTAACATCAGGTGAATTGGAGTCATTTGCCGTGCTACGTATAAAAAAAAATGTACATATGTCCCTCCCCCCTCCCCCTATAGTCATTTACCTTTTAACCTCTAGCATTTGGATAGTCCGGTAGCAGCCAGGATATTGCACATCTTCCTCTCACTCCGTTCACCTAAATTCTGCCTATAATTTGACCTATTTCTGGTTGTGTTTCTGTAAGGAGATATCTCACCTTCTCGGCTTCATTATGGTCCCCCCTGTCCCCCTATAGTCACTTACCTTCTTACCTCTAGCATTGGGATAGTCCACAGCTCACCTGTGGCGCGCTGGGCGGGCTGGGCTGGCTGGGCGGCGGCGCGTGCGGGCGGTGCAGCGGCAGGTCGTGGCGGGGCAGCACCTTGATGCCCAGCCACGACATGAACAGCAGCGCCCCGCGCGGCCCGCACTCCAGCAGGTACGCGCCTATCAGCGCCTCCACGCAATCCGCTATCGACTTGTCTATTCAACAATAAAAAAGAAAGAAAATACATTTTATGACACACAATACAAAATTCATCATCATCAGCTCATTTTATGTCCTCACTGCTGGGGCACGAGCCTTCCCTACGGATGGATTGGGAGAACGGGCCGTAAACCACCACGCGGGCCCAGCGCGGTGCGATGGTTGTTAACGACTGCTAATGCAGCCGGGACCGACGGCTTTACGTGCCTTCCGAAGCACGGAGGAGCGAGAGATGATACATTTTTGGTCACCTATCCGATGACCGGCCTTTGCGAAAGTTGCTTAACTTCATACAAAATTATTAGACGATATTTACAATCACAATACAAAGCAAAAACAAAAGACAAAGTGTGGTCAACTAAGCCCCAACCTCTGCACGTGCTACAGCGACATATAAGCCGCTCCAACGCTGGTATTCTGGAGGGGCCTAATCGGTGACGTGTCCACAAAACAATCAAACATAGACAAAACAAAAAAATAGAACACGACAATACAGACATTCATTTATTTAGAGTACATACATTTAGTTGGAGTATTTTACTCCTATCAAGGAGTAAAGATGAAAATGAGTCCTACTCTGTCAAGTACTGGAGAGACTGGACGAGTACGGCATCACGCTTCACGTGGATAAATGCGAATTTGGCAAAGAAGAACTGGATGTTCTGGGCTACCACATATCCAAAGATGGCATACGTCTGCTGGATGACAAGACAGAGGTTGACCCTCTCATACTTCTGGCTTTGTTCATTCTTCCTTTCACATCCAATCCATTCTCCTGTGGAACGCGCTGCCTCTCGAAATCAGGATGGCTACGAGTCGTGACGCTTTTAAAAAGAAAGTCCGCGAGCTCTTGTTTGATAGAATCATGGCAGAATCACCTCAATAACTTCCTATTATATAGAATTATGTATTTTATGTATGTTTATTTATTGTAGTTTATGTATTTACAATACACATGAACTCCTGGGCGAGGCACGGTATAGCACGTACGAACGGGAACTACTTGCTATTCGCATGACAATAAAACATTTTTGACATGCGTCCACATGCTTCGACACTAGGCGCGACACATACATATAAATAATTTTTTTTTATTAATTTTAATTTTAAAAAATGAAACATAACAGTGTACAACTTTTATAAGTTACTTACCTAATATTTTAAATTCAATATTTTAAGTTTTTTTTTTGTAATCTAATGGCGACACCTACTATTGAATTTACTTTTTATTAATTTGTATTCTAGCATGCAACGTTGCCTTTCTCAACAATAGTTTTATATAAAAGTGGAAACTAATTAGGCTTACATATGTAAGAACTAAGTGTCACTATTATTTGTATGACTGTAACGCTGTTTGTTTCCCAATAGATAAATAAATAAATAAATAAATAAATAATACTAGCTGACCCGGCAAACGTTGTTTTGCAAATTATTTCTGGGAAATTTATAGGGTAGAAAAAAAACTAACTTATTGTAAGTGTGTGAGGATGTGGTATATGAGTGAAAGAGGCATAGAGCGCTGTGAACGATGACGGAATAAAAAAATAAAAAAAACACTAAACATTAATTTTTTTAATTTATTATAATTAAATTTACAAAAACACAAATGTTGAAAAAAAAAAAACATTTTTCAACATTTGTGTTTTTGTAATTTGTTCGCAACAAAATTTGCGTTAAAAATTATTTAAACATTTTATAATGGCTTGTCTACTTCTTAACTGATCTTTAGTATTTGTAAAAATATTATGATCGGATGTTAATGACGGTAGTTGTTGACATTGAATGGGCGCCTTTAGCTTTTAAAGTAAAAAGTAAATAGTGTTGAATAATTTCGGCGGGCTGGTTAGAACCACGATAGCTCAATTGGAAGAGCACCTGACCCGGAATGTCAGAAGGGTGCAGGTTCAAATCCTGCTCGTGGAAATTTTTTCAACTTTTTTTTTTTGTTTTTGTAATTTGTTCGCAACAAAATTTGCGTTAAAAATTATTTAAACATTTTATAATTAAATTTATTATAATTTGAGGAACTCGGTGGCGCAGTGGTTAACGCGCCCGGTCTGCGAGTGCTGAGGTTAAGCAGGTGGTGTTTCATCTCGAGCTCCTCCGTGCTTCGTAAGGCACGTAAAGCTGTCGGTCCCGCTTGCATTAGCAGTCGTTAATAACCACCAATCCGCACTGCCCTGTGGTGGTTTATGACCCGTTCTCCCTATCCATCCATAGGGAAGTCTCGTGTCCCAGCAGTGGAGACATATAACGAGCTGATGATGAACACTACTGTATGTTACCTGGAATACTATGTTGCGTGATAAGGTTGTAGGGGATGAAGCAGCCGGAACTGTCGACGGGAGCGTCCGGAAAGTTCGGGATTTTCTCCTGATTTTCACCCTGTAATAAATAAAAAAATATATATTTTTATACTCATCCCCAGTGATCGGAACCAAGGGTGAGGGGCTAAGGCTCCCTAATGTTGCCATCAAGACAAGATTATAAGTGGCTAACACTACCAACATTTTTTTATCTATTCCCGGATCGCGGAATCAGTTTAACTTCTTCGTATTTAAAAAACCGGCCAAGTGCGAGTCGGACTCGCGCACGAATGGTTCCGTACTTTATGAAGTATTAAAAAAAACTACTTACTAGATCTCGTTCAAACTAATTTTCGGTGGAAGTTTGCATGGTAATGTACATCATATATATTTTTTAGTTTTATCATTCTCTTATTTTAGAAGTTACAGGGGGGACACACATTTTACCACTTTGGAAGTGTCTATCGCGTAAACTATTCAGTTTAGAAAAAAAATATATTAGAAACCTCAATATCATTTTTGAAGACCTATCTATAGATACCCCACACGTATGGGTTTGATGAAAAAAAATTGAGTTTCAGTTCTAAGTATGGGGAACCCCCAAAATATATTGTTTTTTTTCTATTTTGTGTCAAAATCTTAATGCGGTTCACAGAATACATCTACTTATCAAGTTTCAACAGTAAAGTTCTTATAGTTTCGGAAAATAGTGGCTGTGACAGACAGACAGACAGACAGACAAACATGACGAATCCATAAGGGTCCGTTTTTTGCCATTTGACAACCTTACAACCCTACAACAACCCTAAAATGACAAAGTGTTGAAAAAAAGAAAAGATGTTGATGACTTAGTTGTAAGTAAAAGTAGATAGTGTTGATTAATTTCAGCGAGTTGGATTGAGCCACGATAGCATAGTTGGCAGTGCACCTTACCCGGCATTTCATGGGGAGCGGGTTCGAATCCCGCTCGTGGGATTTTTTTAACACTTTGTCTTTTTTCAAAACAATAATTATCTATTTATTACTATAACTTGTAAGAAAATTACTTTGACACCAGTGTGGTGCCGGGGGTAAAGAATTGCACCACCCCATCTCTTCCCGTGGGTGTCGTAGAAGGCGACTATGGGACCATTCCAGAGGATGGGCAGCAGCGTCTCTCTGTGATGATTCTCACATTACTGCGATCGCCAACCCGCCTGCCAAGCGTGGCGATTATGGCAAATTCCCCCCAAAATTATTTATCCTTGAGGGAGGCCTTTGTCGAGCAGTGGACGTCTTTTTGGCTGAGATGATGATGATGGCTATATGTGCTCTCCGCACAAAGCCATCAATCAACTAAAAGAAAAAAAATAGCTACCTTCCCGGCGTGGTGGGTGTGCGGCGGGCGGTGGCAGGGCGGCAGCCAGTTGTCGTGGGGTTCGAACTTGCTCGCCGTCATGCGAGCGCCCAATCTCCGCGCGCGGCCTAGGCGGTAGAGGTTCAGGTTCGACACCTAGGGCGGAAACAAATTATTATAAATAATAAATTACAATTAATACAGAGGAGGAGCTCGATGGCGCAGTGGTTAACGCGCCCGGTCTGCGAGTGCTGAGGTTAAGCAACCTTCGCAAAGGCCGGTCATCGGATGGGTGACCAAAATTTTATCATCTCTCGCTCCTCCGTGCTTCGGAAGGCACGTAAAGCCGTTGGTCCCGGCTGCATTAGCAGTCGTTAACAACCACCAATCCGCACTGGGCCCGCGTGGTGGTTTATGGCCCGTTCTCCCTATCCATTCATAGGGAAGGCTCGTGCCCCAGCAGTGGGGACATAAAATGAGCTGATGATGATGATGACAGAGGCTTCGATCAATAAAGTTTATCATCATCATCATCGGCCTATCTTAGTCCACTGCTGGACATAGACCTCCCATAATGAGCGCCATAGCGCCCTGTCCTCAGCTTGACGCATCCAGCATCTGCCTGCAGTCTTTCGCAGGTCACCATCCCACCTGGCCGCAGGTCGTCCTACACTACGTTTACCGAGTCGTGGTCTCCACTCAAGAACACGTTTACCCCAGCGGTTGTCGATTCTTCGCCAGATACGGCCGGCCCACTGCCACTTCAACTTGCTAATTCTTAGAGCTATGTCGATGACTTTGGTTCTCTGTCGGATGTATTCGTTACGAATCCTATCCTTCAGAGAAACTCCGGGCATAGCTCTTTCCATGGCTCGCTGAGCGACTTTAAACTGGTGGACCAGCCCTAACGTGAGTGTCCACGTCTCAGCTCCGTAGGTCAATAATGTTATTGTTGTTAAATTTAGTTAAATAAGACGTTACAGTTACAGCTAAAAACGGTTAACTATAACGCCGTATTTAACTAAACCATGACATGTCAGATGTTCATTAAGTGACGTGAAAATGCTAAATTTCTTCATTCAAATAGTTTGTTTGTTTGTTGAGCATAATTTGATTTTCTATCTCTAATTACTAGATATGTTTTAAATTGACAGTATTTGGTATTTTGTAACTGCTTCCAGCTGTTAAATAATAAAAAAAAACAGGATTTTTTATAGCAAATTGGAAAACATGGAGATAGGCGCACTCGCCTCTAAAAATGGGGCAAGTGCGCCAATGTGAAAAAAAACCACAAAATAGTACGTTACAAGAAATAACAAGGTAGATAATAATTTTAATGAAAAAGAAAAAATAATATAATTGTACAAATTACTTTTATCCCAAACTGTCGACTTTGCTGCTCATGTAGCTACGTTCAGACTATAACCCACCTGCAAGCTCCTCATGTGGTTACCTTCAGGAAAACGAACTTATAACGCTGATGATGTATGCCATATGGTGTACCTGCTTGCTCCTCATATGGCTGAGCTTCCCTTCGTGAACAGCTGGGTGAGCGCAGTACAAGTAAGCAGTAATGGCCAGCTTCAGGAAACTGTCTCCAATAGTTTCCAGTCGCTCCAGGTTGATACCGTCGTTCGCATTAGACATTGTTAACGCCTAAAACAATATAAATGTGCATTATATTTAACATCCGGGATGTGAAAATAATTTATCAGGTACCTAACTCCTAGTTTAAAGTTATCTCGGCAAATGACTCCAATCCATCTGATGTTAAGTGGAAATGGAGTGCAGATGTGAAGACAATTGGTGAATCTATGTGTTGATTTGTGAAATGAAATGAAGATGAAAATTAAAACTTGTAATTGTCCATTCTTACTATGTTCTCCCTTCTTATTCGTTTGTGTGTACATAAATTATAAATAAATAAATAAATAAAATGAAATGAAAATACATTTATTGGCACACACTACAACCACCATCTTATCTAAATATGTCGCCATAACATCAATGTTAGTAGCATGGGTAAATGAACGTCTGAACACAGAAATATTATGAAAAACTTAGATACGATGAAATGTTTTTGTTCATATAATTTTTAACGCTAGTTTTGTTGCGAACAAATTACAAAAACACAAATGTTGAAAACATTTCCACGAGCAGGATTTGAACCTGCACCCTTCTGACATTCCGGGTCAGGTGCTCTCCCAATTGAGCTATCGCTGTTCTAACCAGCCCGCCGAAATTATTCAACACTATTTGTGGTGGCTGTAAACCACCCGCATGGTGGTTTACAGCCCGTTCTCCCCGTGGTGTTTCCGTCCGTAGGGATGGCTCGTGCCCCAGCAGTGGGGACTTAAAATGAGCTGATGATGATGGTGGTAAAAATTCTATTCAAAAAGAAGTTACCCTAAACACATACCTGCAATATAACACTAGGACTCGGCCCTGGATGTCCTTCCAAAGGAGGTTGGTAGTCGAAATCAAAGTCCTTCCCTTGACTCCTACTGTCATGGTAATAAGGCTTAAAAACCCTTGCACCATCACAGTCGCTTATCTTATCCTTATAACTGTCTTTGGTATCAAAGCCCACGTTAGCAACTTTCTCGTTGACATAACTCGGCGAGTCTATATCAACGTCGACCATAGAGAAGCAATTCAGCTTTTTAACATCCTCTTTAGATAACCCACTTTTCAATTTCTCTAATAATACTCTTTTGTTCTTCTCTATGCTTTCTAGAGTTAACTCTCCGTCTATGATTTTCAATTCAGCGTCGCCGTAAGGAAAGAGGTCGTTCAAAACTTTCTGGTCTATGGTTAGTTTGTTGTGTTGTTTTTGGTCCTTATTCTCTGGTAGCACGTCTGTTATTGGCACGTCTGCAGGTATGAGGTTGCCGTCTTTGATAATATCTGTTTCGTGTTTGGCGACCGCAGTTCTGAATTTTTCTATATACTGTGAAATAATGAGATTTATAAATGTTAGTTTTTAAAGTGTATATGCTTGGTGTGTAACGAAAAATAATGTGATATAGAGTAAATTTAACAAGATTTCTGAATCGTCAAAGTGTATGTATTGCAGAATTTATGACCGTTGGTATAATGAAATACCATAAAATGCAGTAAAAAGGGTATGTATTTGTGATTATTTAATTTTAATATTTAGACAATGTTTCTAAAAATGTATAAATCATAAAACACGGATGAAAATCATAGGTTCTATAAGTAATATAGTAAAAGAGGTGACTTCACTTGAGGTCAACAGGTCAAGGCGTCGACACTTAACGGTATCGATGCATTTTGCCGGCGCGACACTCAACGGTATCGATGCGTTTTGCCAGCCGACACCCGAGAGGTTAAACGCCATTTGACCGACAAACAATAGATTTTCTATAGGTTAAGAGTCTATAAACTCTAGTCAAACTTGATAAAGAATAAATGTAAACAAACCAAATTAGGGTCATCACAAATCTGGGCAAAAATCTATCACAATCGTGTTAGTTGCTTTCAAAGATATTTTTTTTGAGCACCACCTATTGACTATAACCGGGAATCTATCGCATCCCTAATTATCGAAAAATTATCCGACTATAACACTAATATCTAAATACTTTTTTTTCGAACACCACCTATCAGTACGCCCGAAAATCAAACCACATCCCTAATTATCGGATAATTATCGGATAATTACACTTCTTATTACTAGACCCGGCAATCAAAGCACATCGCAAGTTATCGGAAAATTATCAGAAAATTATCCGATAACTACAATTATCTGAAAATTATATTTTTTTTAGCCTTTTGTCTGTTTTCCGGGAGTCGAATCCTACCTCTGATGGCGCGGCCCCCTCCCTCACGCAGCCGTAGTGCGTGCGGCGGTCGGAGTCGTCGTCCGCGGCGTCCGGTTGCGGCGCCGGATTCACCTTAGCTTTGCGCTCTATGTCGAACGCTTCCGCCTCGTGGGCCGTCTTGTATTCAATACGGACGCCCAGCGCTGGGGAAACATTCAAAACAATTATAAATATTAAAACAAAATGTTCCAAGAATCAGAAGAAAAGTCGGAAAAAACTATATATATAAAAAAAACTTTATTAGACTCGCTAAAACTCAAAAACGACTTAACCTATTTCAGCGAAATCGAAAAATTTTAAATTGGTAATTTTGTATGGAAATCACCAATTTGGATTATTGTTAAGGGGGTGGCGCGCGGAATTTCGAAAATTTACGTGTTTTTAAGTCACTGGTGCTAGGCGCTGAATAGGTCATATACATTAAAAGGACTAGTGTAGGTTAGCTTGATCCTTTCACAAGGACGTGGTTGTTTTGGAATTTGAAACAAATACCCAGAAACTGCATAAACAATACGTAAAAGTAATGATATCTAAAAACTTATTTCTTCAGAAACTTTGTAAATATAGCACAAATGAAACAATGATCCGACATCAAAATGTTTGTATTGATATTGCGCAGGTCACTGTTGTCTTATTTTTCAATTAAAAATTATGAATATGAAAATATTAAGACTTTTCTAATTTTTTACCCAAACGCCTATGATTTTACTTGAGTAAACATTGCTCTAATTAAATGAGCAGCCTACTCTGTACAGATATGAGTGTGCGTGCGTATCCTTGTCCCGCGCGCTGTCTCGCCACTGCCACGCGCCGCTCGCTCGCTATCATAAACAAACTTGAAACTCGCAGTTTTGCGTCCGCGCTGCACCCCCTTAATAGACGGCGTTCGCGGCACATAATGATTAAAACTTTGACAGAACAACGTCTATCGAGTCAGCGAGTATTATTTAAAATTTAGCAGTTATTTTATTGTTTTAAACTGTTATTACCAGTAAGTAATTTACAATTGCATGACAAATTAAATTAATAATTAAGTTTTAGTAATAAATAACACATACAAGATTTTGAAGATCGTTTACACTTTAAATCTTTTCATTTTTACCACATCTGTCGTATAAATCACGTTGTATTTAGTACCAATTGTCGCCCACGACTTCTTTTGCGAAGACTACACTATCCCACAGGAACCTGTTACCGGGATAAAAAGTATATTCGTGTCTAAAAGTTTCATCCAAATTCGCTCAGCCATTTTCACGTGATGCGCGGTCAAATAAACAGACAAACAGATAAACAATCAAACAAACAAAAATTCTAAAAACTGTTGGAACGTGTTCTGTTATCGATTCTAAGTATCCCCAGCCAACTTTTTTTCGAATATATTTCATGCTCGACCCTCTTCAGCTTTATTATGTATGTATAGATAAAAAAATATTAAATATTTTTATTTTTTATTTATTGGATTACCGACATAAGTAACAGTATTTTAAAGTAAAACATAAAAATTCAAATTGCTCTTAGCTAACTGCTCTTATATTATGGGCAATCACAGCATGCATTAAAACAAAATGTCATATTAAAATTAAAACTACATTAAATTAAAATAAAAGCATATATTATAAACAAGAAAGTCTGTGTCCAGCAGTGGGACGGTTAATAGACAGATATAATATATATAAATATAAATAAATAAAAAGATATAAATAAATAGCTCATACTCACATCCCTTGCTCCAGAAGCCACTGGACTCAGTGTCTTCATCACTCTCAGAGTTCAGATCGGAATCATCTGTGTCAAAATCACTGTAAAGAAGCGTTTTATCGATTAGATCTATCTTAGTGGGGCCTGCCGAGGTTTCCCTCTTTCAATAGCACTACCTATCAGATCTTTAGGTAACCCCATCCGTTTACTGTTCTGGCTGAAGGTGGAAGCGCACTTCACCCAGAATCCTCAACTACTAAGGCACTGGCTATATTATCTCTAGCTGCCGGAACACAACAATGCTACAAACATAGATGTTATGGCGACATATGTATTTAGATAAGATGGTGGTGGATGATGGCTCTACTACCAACCAACTTATAACAATCTTGTACTCCCCGCTGGGAATCGAAGGTTCTGAGAAAGGTTTTTTTTTTGGAGAGAGATTGCTGATTGCCTTAGACGGCATTTTCAGCTTCACCGGGCTTGCTGGGGGCGGCGAGGAACGGTAAAGGGTCCCTCAAGCCGTGTGAAACGAATCACTTTCGGAGGTTTTCTAGAGGGAACGGCATCGCGCACTAGTGCGCGTCCCCGTGCCCTACTAGATTCTCCGAAGGGTTCGTATCGGATCGGGGAACGGAACTACCCGAGGGCGCCTCTAAAGGCTCGGACCTTGGCTTGGGTAGACCGGGCCGTGGAGGAGGATAGAAGCGCCCAGGTACATGTCTGTACCTGGTATAGAGCGCGTGTGAACCGGTTCTTCGTATCCTTGTTCTACGAGTACGGTGTCTTGGATCTAAACTAGTGTGCATGTTTAGTGTATTCTGTAAATGTGTAGTGTCAATTAGTGGATCGGGTGGGTGTTTGAGAATGGTGGTCTTAACAACTAGACCACAGAGACGGCCATTAAAGTGTATAAACATTCGGCAAACTACATCAAAGACCTCCAGAGGAGTAAATTTAAATGGGGAGCTCAAAATCTAATTCTTTTTACAACATGAAATAATATTTTGAAAATAAGTTTTAATTATATAATTAATTAGCGACTGTTCCACTCCTATTAGTTATAGCGTGATGTAATATAGCCTATAGCCTTCCTCAATAAATGGACTATTCAACACAAAAAGAATTTTTCAATTCGAACCAGTAGTTCCTGAGATTAGCGCGTTCAAACAAACAAACAAACAAACAAACTCTTCAGCTTTATAATATTAGTATAGATTTACAGTGCCTTGAAAAGGTAAAGTAACAAACATAAATCAAAATAAAATAAAATCAAAACAAAATATAAAACAAACTAAGTTTCAAATTAAATTAATAAACAAAAACCTATATATATAAAAATCAATTGTTCGTTAGTCTCGCTAAAACTCGACAATGGCTGGACCAATTTGTCTAATTTTGATTTTAAAATATTAGTGGAAGTTCAGGGAAGGTTTAAGCGGTAAAATAAATAAATAAATAAATGTTTCCCACACTCACACCAATTATCTAGCCCCAAGAAAAGCTTCCTTAAGAAACTCGTTATATGGTTAACTAGACAACGGATAAACATACTTAATATACTTAAATACATACTTATTATACATAGGAAACACCCAGACCCGAAACAATATAGAAAAACAGGTATTTCTAAATTGATCCGACCGGGGATCGAACCCGGAACCTCAGAGATAGCGACACCATGAAAACCGGTGTGCAAGCCACTCGACCAAGGAGGTCGTCTTTTAGCGGTGAGAAACATAAATAATAAAAATAAAAAAAATAAAAATAAAAATGTTTCCCACACTCACACCAATTATCTAGCCCCAAGAAAAGCTTCCTTAAGAAACTCGTTATATGGTTAACTAGACAACGAATAAACATACATAATATACTTAAATACATACTCATTATACATAGGAAACACCCAGACCCGAAACAATTTAGAAAAACATTTCTAAATTGATCCGACCGGGGATCGAACCCGGGACCTAAGAGATGGCGACACCTTAAAAACCGGTGTGCAAGCCACTCGACCAAGGAGGTCGATAATAAGTAACGGAAAATACTAAAAACGACAATTTAATTTTCCAATACAAAATGATTTGTTTGTTTTGTTGTCATGGAAACGTCAATATATAAAAAGATATTGATTTTGCTGATAAGCTTAAAAATGTTTAGGAGAGTTTGCTGTTATCTGTAAACGGCTTTCACAGCGTCGACGGACTTTTTTGGGGGCGGCGAGAAACTTAAAGGGTTCCTCAAGTCACACTGCTTGATCACGATCAGAACAACGTCAGAAGGTTTCTAGAGGGAATAGCATCACGCAAGCGTAAGCGTGCGCCCCCACTCTGCTAGATTCTCCGAGTAGTTTGGATAGGATTGGGATGGCCTTTACAGGGTTACAATAGTGGTGTACTTACAGCAGATGTGTGTCTAAATCAGAGTTTATACCCTAACTATCCTAACTAATAGTAACCTAACTTAATATGCGAAAGTGAGTTTGTTTGTTTGTTATTTGTTACGCTTTCGTACGCGTATACTATTCAACCGATAATCATGAAATTTTGTACATAACCACACTAATATTATAAATGCAAAAGTTTGTGTGTATGTGTGTATATTTGTTGCTTCTTCACGCTGCAACGGATGGATGGATTTGGATGAAATTCGGCATACAGATAGATTATAACCTGGATAAACACATAGAATAGTTTTTATCCCGATATTTCCACGGAATTTAATGGAAACTGTCAAAGAGGTACGAAGTCCGCCGGGTCCACTAGTAAAATATAAAATAAAAAGCGAAACTGAAAAGGACCCTACTCAACACATAAAACTTTATACCCACTTTTATTATAAATTCATGGTGAATGAATTAATATGAATATGAATATCGGTCAAAGGGGTATGAGTAATATGGGGGGGATTTTTTTTTAGCGATGTCGCTTCAAAAAAATATTTCATGTTATTCCAATAAGCAAAAAAATAAGTCTATCATGGGCAGATTTTGAGCTATTTAAAAAAAAAATTATTCAGTATGTATGTTGCTCTTATAACATAATCTGTTCCTTTCTTCTTTTCCAACTATCTTGATTCCCTAAAAAACTGAATGAAAATATACTGACATTCCAATTCCACATTTACACATAAACATGTTTACGGAAAGCCAACAAGAGTCGATATCTCAAAAACTGCCCAATACTGGGAAATGTTGTAATAGAAATTTTTTTCAAATATATTTTCGTATTTTTTATCAATAATTTTTCGCAAACTATGAGGTTTCCGACATTGCCTTTACTTTTATGTTGAAGTATACTTTATGTCGGTAATGAATTAATTAAAAAAGAAAACCCACCCCTCCATACAAAATTACTCAAACCCCTTTGACCACTGGGCGATCACTAGTATAAATAAATAAGTATAAACTCATAAATGTTCAAATAATTTTTAACGCAAATTTTGTTGCGAACAAATTACAAAAACACAAATGCTGAAAAAATTTCTACGAGCAGGATTTGAACCTGCACCCTTCTGACATTCCGGGTCAGGTGCTCTTCCAATTGAGCTATTGTGGTTCTAACCAGCCCGCCGAAATTATTCAATACTCTTTACTTTGAAAGCTAAAGGCGCCTATTCATAATGTCAGAAGGGTGCAGGTTCAAATCCTGCTCGTGGAAATTTTTTCAACATTTGTGTTTAAGTATAAACTCACCTAGACATATAAGAGCAGTCGCTCTCGGCCATCGAGAACGTTTTAGAATGATTGTACTGGCTTTTCGGCATCTCAATAGGTTCGCACCAGTTGGTACCACCTGCAGACAAAACTCTATTACTGTTTTACCAAAAGTTTCATGAGTAAGACTCTGTTACTAAGGAATCCGATCCCGCATCAAATTTTCAATCACGCACACACATCATCAAATCTGTTCTGCAAATACTACGGATAAGTTGGACTGAAATATGAAGTATGGTTTTCGTCAAAATTTGGACAAGCAAAATTATGGCGGTCAAAATTATGATGATCAAAATTACGACGGACAAAATTATGACGGTCAAAATTAGGACGGTCAAAATTAGGACGGCCAAAATTATAACGGTCAAAATTAGGACGGCCAAAATTATAACGGATAAAATTATGATGCACAAAATTATGAAGGAGAAGATACATACATAAGTATGACAGACAAAATTATATCGGACAAAATTATGACGGGCAAGATTATAATGGACAAAATTATGACGGACAAAATTCAAACGGACAAAATTATGACAGACAAAATTCAAAACGACAAAATTATGACAGACAAAATTCAAAAGGACAAAATTATGATGCACAAAATTATTACGGACAAAATTAATTATGACAGAATAAATTATGACAGCCAAAACTATGCTGCACAAATTGCTGCTGCCGCGGTTAATGGTAATAAAGAAAAAGATTTAAAAATCTCACCTGAGGCCGACGTGCAGAAGGTCAGGTTGGGAGGTAGAGGCTCCATCATCTCGTCATAGTCGTCAGCTTCAGGAATGGAAGACGCCATGTCGTTACTCCACGTGCCTATCTCGAAACCCTACGGTAGAGAGAATAAGGTTCATTTTGCAACACCCACTTGATTAATAGAATTTTTGTAAATCAAAGTTGACTATGGATGGTTCGTTTGGAGGAACTTGATGGCGTAGTGGTTAGCGCGTTGGTCTGCAATTGCTGAAGTCAAGCAACTTTCGCAAAGGACGGTCATCGGATGGTTGACCAAAAATGTATCATCTCAGACTTTTTATTTTGATGCGACGTCACAAAAGAAATATTTAATTAATAACATCATAACAAATTGAAGTTAATAAAATGTTTAAATAATTTTAACGCAAATTTTGTTGCGAAACAAATTACAAAAACACAAATGTTGAAAAAATTTCCACGAGCCGGATATGGACCTGCACCCTTCTGACATACCGAGTCAGTTAATAATTATGTTTTAGTAACTCTGCATACAAGATTTAGATCGAATACACTTTGGATCTTTTCATTTTTATTACACCTTTCTGTTACACGTTGTATAAGTAGTAGGTTAAAAAAAAATGATGATTCAAAGTACACACGCTTGCACAACAGACCATCAGAATACTACAAACTGTAAAATTTCCTCAATAGACTTTAAACTTTATGACAAAGACAAATACTGAAGAAATTTGACAGTTTTGTATAGTCTGATAAGCAGGCGTCTGTCTGTACTTGTTTTGAAGTTTATTTGAGTAAAAAATTTTGACATTGATTTGACTTTGACTTGGCCAGTGATCGGAATAGGTAAGAGCTATTTTGGTTCATTGACCGTAAACGTTGACGTTAATATGGACATTCCGCGAGATTCTAACTAAAACTTTTTTTTATAAACATGATAAAAGAAGGCTTGTCTTACGTATTGGCAGTGGGCGCCACGACATTGTCAAACTTACATTAGCGACGCGTTGCCAATTTCCATTGCGCACACGCGCAATGTTGCGGCACGATTTTGCTGCGCAACACGGCTTTTGGAAAAAAAAACAATAGCGGGTCCGCCGCTAGAAGAACACACTTGTTTTTGTGTCTTTCTACAGTATTCAAATTGTTTATCGACAATATTTCGGGAATGTCCATATTAATACAACATATGGCAAATACAAAAAACTGCCCTACCTATTCCGATCACTGCTTATGGTATACGAAACATGAAATCGCTCTTATCCTGACGTCTGCTGTGAATGCAGACACAATAGAATTTTAATTATGTAGGACTTATTTTTTGAGAGAAAAGAGAGAAAGAGTTTGTTGATTGCCTCGGACAGCATTTTCAGCTTCATCAGTCTTTTTTGAGGGTGGCGAAAAACTTAAAGGATTCCTCATGCCGTGTGAAACGAATCACCGTCAGAGGTTTCTACCTGACGTCTGCTGTGAATGCAGACACAATAGAATTTTAATTATGTAGGACTTATTTTTTTGAGAAAAAGAGAGAGAGAGTTTGCTGATTGCCTCGGACAGCATTTTCAGCTTCATCGGTCTTTTTTGAGGGCGGCGAAAAAAGGGTTCCTCAAGTCGTGCGAGTCATGCCGTGTGAAACAAATCACCGTCACATGTTTCTAGAGGGAACGGCATCACCCACTACAGTGCGTGTCCCCGAGCCCTACTAGAAGCTTCGAGGGGTTCGAATCGGATCGGATTATTTAGGGCACTGATCCGCCGTAGTTGAGAGATTAAGTTTATAAACATAAACTCACACTTTCCGAATCCATCTTCTCCTGCAAGATATCATTGACGGTCTTCACACTGGGCGCGTCTGTTTCCTTCTTTCCATCTTCCGTCTCTTTCGCTTTTTCATCTTCCTCTTCCCTAGGAACAAATGGAAAAACAGGTGTTTTAAAACAAAATGAATTTGTTATTTTAAAAAGAGGGTTGTAAATATTGGTTAGCTAAATATAGAATGGAGATCCTAGGAGGAAGCCTTTGTTCAGCAGTGGACGTCTTTCGTCACGATGATGATTCAGAATCATTTATTCAGTTTAGGCTACAAGTAGCTCTTGTGAATGTCACTATGCCATCGGTTCGTAAGTCTACACAGGGCGTAGACTTACGAAAACATTATTTAGGATACAATCCGTGCGGATTGTATCCTAAGTAATGAAAAATTAAAAACGATAGAATGTAAATTTGGATTGGCATTAACAGATTTCGGCCGCTCCTCTTCCATTTTTAAAATTTTTGAAAAGAGTAAGTAATATGCGTGTTTGTGAAATATATATGCGTGTGTGTCATGTTTGTTTTATTGATTTAATGTATTTTTTTGCATAATTTAAAAAAATATTAACATTCTGCAATCCTTCTCTATATAAACTATAAGTATGCGAAATTTCATACTCCTCCGTCCGCGCTATAATAGAAGTATATAACTATCCATCCCAAATCAACACGTAGATTCACCAGTTGTCTTCGTGTCTATGTAAACGCTACTTATATACAATGCTTACATATTTTAGATTTTTTCATATTATCATTGAAAAAAATAAATGACAGAATACGTTTTCGTTCGAAAATCAAAGAGAATGAGCGCGGCGTGCAGATGGCGCGCGCTACGCCGCTCATATGCCGCGATCCATTTTGTTGCGCCGTGGTGCAATTTTGAGTTAACTCAATGAGCCGGCGCAGTGAGCTGCTGCGCCAAAGTTATTGAGTTGACGCAAGGAATTTTGCTGAGTTACCAATGCCTAGGTGGAGTGGAGTCATTTGGCGAAATAACTTTAAAAAAATATTGTAAGAGTATTGTTATAGTAATTTTCTGCTCTCACCCATTCTCTTTCCCATCTATCGTGTCATCATCGTCGTCGTCATCTCTCTTTTTTTCCCCCTTCTCAGAATCTGCGCTGAGTACCTTTAACAACAGTATAAAATTACATAATATTCTAAGTTTCTAACAGTAAGCGTTAGTTTTTATATTGTAACCGTGTTTTTATGCCTAATAAAATAAAAAAAAATAAAATAAAATACCTCGGCGAGACTCCATCCGAAGTCGAGCGGCGGCCACCGGAAGCCGGGGCAAGCCGCCTGGTCGATGGTCGGGGCGCCGAGCCCTACCTCTGCCGCCACCGCACGCCGCACCTCGTCCGCAATCAACAGCGCGTTGATCCTGGCAAGAAGGTACATTGCAAGTTATTTATTTTTATTTTCATTCATTAATCATCATCAGCTGATATTATGTCCCCACTGCTGGGGCACGAGCCTTCCCTATGAATGGAAACACCACAGAGAGAACAGGCCGTAAACAATCAAACAGGCCCAGTGCGGAACTCCTTATAACTCATGCTAACCTGGTACCTCAACCACCGCACGGCCTTACCCCAAGTATGTAGCTCGCTCCAGGTATACCTCCTTGTGACTCATGCTAGCCTGGTACCTCAACCACAGCACGGCCTTTAGTTCGCTCCAGGTATACCTCCTTGTGACTCATGCTAGCCTGGTACCTCAACCACAGCACGGCATTTAGTTCGCTCCAGGTATACCTCCTTGTGACTCATGCTAGCCTGGTACCTCAACCACAGCACGGCCTTTAGTTCGCTCCAGGTATACCTCCTTGTGACTCATGCTAGCCTGGTACCTCAACCACAGCACGGCATTTAGTTCGCTCCAGGTATACCTCCTTGTGACTCATGCTAGCCTGGTACCTCAACCACAGCACGGCATTTAGTTCGCTCCAGGTATACCTCCTTGTGACTTATGCTATCCTGGTACCTCAACCACCGCACGGCCTTTAGTTCGCTCCAGGTATACCTCCTTGTGACTTATGCTAGCCTGGTACCTCAACCACAGCACGGCCTTTAGTTCGCTCCAGGTATACCTCCTTGTGACTTATGCTATCCTGGTACCTCAACCACCGCACGGCCTTTAGTTCGCTCCAGGTATACCTCCTTGTGACGTATGCTAGCCTGGTACCTCAACCACCGCACGGCCTTTAGTTCGCTCCAGGTATACCTCCTTGTGACTTATGCTATCCTGGTACCTCAACCACCGCACGGCCTCACCCTAAGTATGTTGCTCGCTCCAGGTATACCTCCTTGTGACTCATGCAAACCTGGTACCTCAACCACCGCACGGCCTTACCCCAAGTATGTAGCTCGCTCCAGGTATACCTCCTTGTGACGTATGCTAGCCTGGTACCTCAACCACCGCACGGTCTATGTACCTCCTTGTGGGTTATGGCAGCCTGGTATTTTGGATTCTCTCTCAAGCTTATTCTATGTCCCCACTGCTGGGGCACGAGCCTTCCCTATGGATGGAAGACAGGGACTACAGGGAGAACGGGCCATAAACCAAAACGCGGGCCCAGTGCGGATTGGTGGTTGTTAAAAGTACCAGGCTAGCATGAGTCACAAGGAGATATAGCTACATACAGTGCGATTCAAATAGGATGGCGGCTGTGAAGTTAGTCACAAGTCGCGTCGCAGTAGCGGATTTAAGGTGTCAGCAGGACGTTACATAGCGAGTTTTGACTGTAACCTGCGCGCACCGGCGCTCGCAGCATACTTCACAGCCGTCATCTTTTTTGAATCGCACTGTACTTGGGGTAAGGCCGTGCGGTGGTTGAAGTACCAGGCTAGCATGAGTCAAAAGGAGTTCCGCACTGGGCCCGCGTGGTGGTTTACGGCCCGTTCTCGCCGTGGTGTTTCCATCCATATGGAAGGCTCGTGCCCCAGCAGTGGGGGGTATGTAATGGAGCTGATGATGATGATGAGTCTGAATAAACAGTGTGACTAGGGAATTCAATCCCGCATTAAAATCTCAAGGGATCAAAGTTGTCAATGCGAGCGGGATTTGCGGGACAGAATTTTAATTCTAAAAACAATGACATGGTTTGTTATTGAAGTCTTGAAAGATCGCCAGAAGTTTTTTCGCGTTTTTTTTGTCTCCAACCGCGTTTTCATAAAAGCCTGAAAAGCACTGATCTACTATATATTTACAACATAATCTCACATATACAACATATACGGTAATGCTAGTCGCAAACCACAGCGTCGCAGCGAACGGATGCACCTTATGCAGTTCCGGCACCAGGATCTGTTTGCGCTCTGACCGGACGGAGAGAGCTAAGGGGAGACGCTATGTCTTGCTATCTCGCTCTGTTCTATTGTCTTACTTGCGGTTGTAACTTAAGCCCCCTCCCCCCCCTTAGTTCTGTTTTGTATATAGGTAATCTATCTTATCTTATCTCAATCTCACCTATAAAGCACGCAGGGTAGAGCCACGGTAGCGAACCACAGCGGCGCAGCGAACGGATGCACCTTACACAGCTCCGGTACCAGGATCTGTTTCTGGTCGAGGCGGTCGCGTTTGGCGCGCCGAGTGCGCTCCGAAGACACGGGAAGAGCTACGCCTTTGCGATTCACATATCTAGACGAACGGGAGAAATATATAAAATGTTCAAAAAATTTTTAACGCAAATTATGTTGCAAACAAATTACAAATGTTAGTGACGGTAGTTGTTGACATTGAATGGGCGCCTTTGGCTTTCAAAGTAAAAAGACGTGTTGAATAATTTCGGCGGGCTGGTTAGAACCACGATAGCTCAATTGGAAGAGCACCTGAACCGGTATGTCAGAAGGGTGCAGGTTCAAATACTGCTCGTGGAAATTTTTTCAACATTTGTGTTTTTGGAAAAAAATATATATTTACAACAATTTAAACCATCACGGTTGCTTACCACCCACCCGCGTTAACTTCAGTAATACCGTGAAAATGGCGCATGCAACTGTGCCAAAGGACTTCTTGGCGGGAAAGTGAAGAGTCATGTCTGCGGTTTTGTTTTATTTTCGAAAATTTGTGTTATATCGAATATTAATGTGAAATAATGGTGGATTATTAACCGTTAAGTGTTCGAGAGTCTGCATGAGTATTAGCAAATGAAACAAAACAGTGCAACGTCACTTTTCAAATTCTCTCAAGAATTCCGCCCGAGGACTTAGTAAAGCCCCACATCTTTACTGAGATACTCGAGGGGTTGGGTGGTATATCATTTCTCATTTCTATTATCATTCATCATCATCATACAGAAAAGAAATATTGTTTATATATGTATTACTTGTTATAAAAATTACTTTGACACTGTCTAAATGTGCTAATAATGGCACAAAGCCATCAAAAAAAAAAACTGTGCCAAAATATCCGGAATCCCGTTAATAATTTTTAATTTTTTCAAAATATTTGCAGTTGATAAAATGTTACCTTACATAGTAACTAATAAATAATATAGTTAATAATTATGTCTCAGTAACAACCCATAAATCTAGGTCGGATACACTTTTGATCTTTTCATTTTACACGTTGTATATTTCTCTTACCTGGGCGTCAATAAGTTCAATCTCGCGCTAGTATGGTCCACATCTAGCAGAGGCTGAGCCGCCTGCGTGAGCTTAGCCCCGTATTTCACCAGGTAATAGTCCCGGAAGCTGGTGTGAGTCGCTGAAGGGAAGGCCGAGTCCGGTGTTAAGTTCCAACATATCTCGGCGACAAGGAAGAACTGGAACAAAATCTTCATTTAACCTTTTGATCGTAATTTTAATCGACAAGTGATAGCACAAAATATTTACAAGATAAAAATTCCACTCGAGCTTTCTGGGGCTGGTTGATTTTGTCTAATAAAAATTATATATTGTAACTATGTATGAATATACAGGGTAGAATTTTGTAATGCACCTGAAGGGAATGTACTCTTAATACTGTAGATAGAAAATTTCACTCAATCTTTATTTTTGAAAATAAAGAAAACTGCATTCAAAGATTTTTGAAAATTCGCTTGCCACACCCGGGAATCGAACCGAATAAAATCTGTAAAAATTACACCTTGTACTTTTATTGCATCGATCGTTAGGCTCAATTATAAGGATGCAAGCTCTCCAACAAACTTGATAAATTAAATGAATTTTAAATATTTACAAAAAAATGGTAAACTAACTAATTAAGTAGTTGCTCGAAATGGGTTCCATTTTCCACATCCATAGGGAAGGCTTGTGCCCCAGCAGTGGGGATAAAAATGAGCTGATGATGATGATGATGACAGTTGAACACCAATACTAAAGACTGTACCGACCTGCGGCTGGTCCTGGTTCCTGTACCAGGGCGTGACGACGGCCTCCTTGTACCGTTCAGCGTTGAACACAAACACCTCGCCGGGCTTCAGTAGAGGGTTCTCTATCTCTTTCGCACGGGTAGTGCGGTCCTTCTCACTCTCCACCTGTAAAGAAACAATTAGTGATAATCATCATTCGGACTTCTTGGCGGGAAAGTGAAGAGTCATGTCTACGGTTTGGTTTGGATCATGGAACAGCTGTGGTCTCTCCACCTCAGTATGCTTCAGCTTGCTTCAGCTGCTGGCATTGGAAGAGTCGGGAGAAGCAGTCTTCCATGGTTACTGATTCTCAGGCAACTATCATACCTACCTTCTGTTTTGCCTCCTAAAGAAGCCTAGTCTGCGTTTTCTATATAAAAGGTGCGCAATTAGGGTGGGTATAGTGTGTTCAATACATGAATTTAAGAAAAATGTCCGGGATATTCTCGGTCCGGCATCTCCCAATTATTAAGAAAATGTTGACAAACATTAACCTAGAATAAGTTTTCAGTTTGTTATAATTCTATTATTCACCATTATTATGTATATAATTAGTTATTAATTGAATATAAATTTAAATTAGGTAAACTTTAACATAGACGCTAATTATTAATCATGATGTGTACACATGTTTTAGATAGAAATTTAGCTCTTATACAATTATCATGCTTTTTTGTGTACCTAATAAATAATAAATAAATATTGGAAAACTGAAAAAAACTTGGAAACTGGTTGTCAGGGCAACTATCATTGTAACTAGGGTTGTTCCACCTACCTTGTGCTCTGACTCCTGCCTAGCGTGGAACAGCTGTGGTCTCTCCACCTCGGTATTCTTTAGCTGTTCCGTGTGCTGGTATATGAGCTGAAGGAACGCCCAGTCCACGTCCGTATGGGACGAGCCGTCTTCTCTGGTCACTGGGTAGGATAAATAAAGCATTGTTTTCACAAACATATTTATATTATGTCACTAGCTGATCCGGCGGACTTCGTATAGCTTTGACAGTTTCCATGACAACAAAACAAACAAATCATTATGGGTATGTTCCGATATACACTGCGAGCACTGTAAGGTGTGACGTCAATTTAGTATACTGCGAAGCCGTTCCTTTATAGTTAGCTATACTGGTTACTGTTTATAACGGAACGCAGTCCAGTATACTGTCATCCATGCTGTCATCCATGTCATTTCTGGACGCTGTTGATCACGTGATCAAAGCACTGAGAGCACCTTACCTCGAAAATGCCAGTGGTTACAGTACAAAAATGGCGACGAATTATGACGTCATATATTTCCCTAGGATACTGCGGCAGTATACTGTCAGTCCATAACGGAACAAATTTCTCACCAGTAAGAGCACTGGACAGTGCTCGCAGTGTATATCGGAACATACCCTATTTATTGGAAAATGAAATTGTCGTTCTTACAGCCGGTTTCTCGAACGCTGATCAAATCCCAAATCAGTTGACAAAGCAATTAACTTGACACACTGCTCAAATCAAATCGGGTTGCATGAACGCTGATTACACAAAAATTAGCTAATCAATGATCATCTTACGATTATCAAATCAGTGTATATTTTCATTCAATCATTCACTCCTAAACGTCAAAAATGTCACATGCTTTTGCCGCGAATCTTTGTTTGCTTTTGAATATTATATTGTGAAATATTTTTGGAAATTGAAAGAAAACCAAGCTGATAATTATGACGGTAAAGCTATCAGCAGAGGGAAAAACTATACTGAAAGAGAAAAACTAATACTGACTGCTTTAGTTGACAAGTAAGAGCCGTTTTCCAATTCCTTTTCACCAATTTTTACTCCTTTGATTTCTTCTTTAATTGTTTATAGAAATATTATTTATAAGTATTATGCTCAAGCGAAAGGGGCCCTACACAACATAGGTGATCCCAGGCTGATATGATGATTAGTTTGGTGACATTCTGCCTCCATGCCTTGGCGAGTTTTGAATATAAAAATAATGGGAGTCCTGGCATATTTTCATACGAATCCAGGAGGTGATGAGTAGCAGCAAACACTGGCTGCGATTTCACCAGTTTTCAACCACCCGTCTGCCAAGTGTGGAAATATTGTGATGGTCAAAGTGACGAAGAACTGCTTCATAACTTTGATATCTATACCTCCCTATTGTAGAAATTATTACGTGTATGGGTAAAGAAAACAAGTATTACAATTTGGTAGATACTAAAATTACAAAAACACAAATGTTGAAAAAAAATCCACAAGCAGGATTCGAACCCGCATCCCTCTGACATACCGGGTCAGGCTTGTTAGAACCACGATAGCTCAATTGGAAGAGCACCTGACCCGGTATGTCAGAAGGGCGCAGGTTCAAATCCCTCTCGTGGAAACTTTATCAACATTTGTGTTTTTGGTAGATACTATTTTAACTCATAGTCAATAATTGAAAATAAATGCAAAAACGTCCTTGAGGGTCCAGGTGTGTTTTCCTCATCAGATTCACTGCTGCTGCTCACTGTTACATCCGAAAGCGACATCCTAAATTATTAGAGGTTATTTTAATTTACAAGTATATTTTTTATTGATAAATCGAACCGTAAGTATTCTGAAATATAATAAAAACCACTTTTGGAGTACCAACCTGTTGAATTTTTCGATGTACCTGGTTTAAAACTTAGCAAAACATATCAATTTGTAGTAATTATTTCAGCTAATTAGAGCAAAATCACCGATTAGTTGATCGTTGATTTGACAAGCGCTTGACCAAAGAAAAATGCCTAATCAGCGTTTCAGAAACCCATTTTGATGTTTGACGCTTGTCAAATCGCTTGATTTACTTCAAATATTTGACAGATTTGTCAACTAATCTCTGTTCAAAATCAAAGTACGTAATCAACGTTCAAGCAACCCAAATTACACTTGATTAGAGATTTGATCATTGATTAGTTAATTATGAAGATGATCAGCGTTCGAGAAACCGGCTGTTAGTATTTTATTTAAATATTTTTTAAATAAAAAGTATCCTATATCCTTCCCAATACTTTTGACAATGTGTGTACAAAGTTTCATGATGATCGGCTGAGTAGTTTCTGCGTGAAAGCGTAACAAACAAACTCACATTCACATTTATAATATTAGTAAGGATTGAAGTTCAACGCCTTGTGCAGTAGTTAAATGCATTATATATCTATAAAATGGAACAAAAATAACCTTCTAGAATAATACCAGCAACAAAAAACTGTTTCGCATTGTTTTCGTTCGTTAAACTTTTGTAGGGAAGCCTGGCGGTAGAATGACGTCGGGGTCGCCACTGTAGAGAAGCCTGGTGGTAGGGTGGAATGCCACACTGAGGAAGGCCAAAGGGAGAATCTTCCTCCGAGCTGGGTGGTATAGCTCGGGGACCGAGGTCCAACGGATGTTAGTTGGAGGTGCTATATATAGCGAAGGAGACGGTGAAACTTCGCTACCGCGATGCAGGCTTCCCATACTATTTTATTGTCGTATTATGGACAACGTCGTTGGTATGCGTTTGTGGCGCCATCTGTTGACACGGTTGAGAAGTGTTTTGCTACGTGTCGAGTAATGTGCGGCGTATGCGGTAGGTGACGCCGCCACACTTTTTTTTTAAATAATATTTGAATGATTATTTATTATTTTTATTAATAGGTTTATCATTATTTATCCATTTTTATGTAACCGTTTGTGGATATAATGCATTTTATTTCTTTTTTAAACGCTTTTTATTATGCACTGTTTTAAATTACTAGCGGCCGCCCGCAGTTTCACCCGCATGGTTCCCGTTCCCGTGGGAATATCGGGATAAAAAGTATCCTATGTGTTAATCCAGGTAATAAAGTATCTGTATGCCGAATTTCATCCATATCCATCCATCCGTTGCAGCGTGAAGAAGCAACAAATATACACAATACACACAAACTTTCGCATTTATAATATTAGTGTGATTATTATAACTCATATTCTTGTAGCCAATACTCATATATTATAGGGACGATTTGATTTCAATAATAAAGGCCTTAGCCCAGCCGTGGGACAGTATAAGCAATTACCACTCACCCCTGTGCGTGGGCACTATGTAATAGTTGTTGTGTGTGGAGCCTTCGCTACACAACTTCATACCGCGGCGTCGCACGCGCAGCACTTCGGCGAACACGAACCTCATGAACCTGCAGAAGGAAACATATATAAGACTACCTCTTTGGTCGAGTGGCTTGCACACCGGTTTTCATGGTGTCGCTATCTCTGAGGTCCCGGGTTCGATCCCCGGTCGGATCAATTTAGAAATACCTGTTTTTCTATATTGTTTCGGGTCTGGGTGTTTCCTATGTATAATAAGTATGTATTGAAGTATATTAAGTATGTTTATCCGTTGTCTAGTTAACCATATAACGAGTTTCTTAAGGAAGCTTTTCTTGGGGCTAGATAATTGGTGTGAGTGTGGGAAACATTTATTATTTATTTATTTATTTATTTATTTATTATATACACAGTGTTGTGTGCTTTTTAAATGACAACATTTTTTTAACAGTGATCTGCCACATCCATAATGAGAATGCCTCAGGCAATAAGTCCGCCATGTAATATATCTTGCAAAAGTTTTAAATAAATAAATAAATAAATAAATAAATAAATAAATAAATAAATAAATAAATAAATAATGCTCTCAATGATGAGCTCGATGGCGCAGTGGATAACGCGCGGTCTACGAGTGCTGAGGTTAAGCCACTTTCGCAAAAGCCGGTCATTGGATGGGTGACCAAACATTTATCATCTCTCGCTCCTCTGTGCTTCGGAAGGCACGTAAAGCCGTTGGTCCCGGCTGCATTAGCAGTCGTTAACAACCACCAATCCGCACTGGGCCCGCGTGGTGGTTTATGGCCCGTTCTCCCTATCCATCCATAGGGAAGGCTCGTGCCCCAGCAGTGGGACATAAAATGAGCTGATGATGATGATGATGACGATTCATAATGCAAGTACGCTCTGCGCACTTTAGATCCGTGATCCGTGGTTGTCGGTGCCTACAATCGTCGCTGACATTTTTGTAATTTACCCGACATCATATTTAATTTAATTTTGTGTTTTAATGTGTATGCTCATTAATCTTTTAATTTTGACCACACCTTTCTGGTCCACGTTGTATTATATAAAATATTGTTTTTTTTTTGTTTGAACGCGCTAATCTCTAAAACTACCAGTCGGATTTGAAAAATTCTTTTCACATTTGACAGCCCAATTGTTGTGGACAGCTATAGGCTATTTAACAACACGCCATGACCCTTAAATAGTCAGAAAAAACGCTTTAAAAAAATGATAAAAAATGTAAACCTAATAATTATTTTATTTAGCATTCATTGATCCATTATTTTCGCTCAGCGAAGCGGGCGGATGACGGCTAGTAAATATTATTGAAGTGAAAACTTCTTTAGCGGCGTTGTGCACTTTTTTTGGAATGGGTAAAACACGTTAAACTCGCGTCAGGACACGTGACCTGATCGAAAATTCGTAAGACGGATGGAGAGTAGACAGCTGGCGCGGCGTAATATAAATTTTTAATATAACTTAATATAACTTTTTAATGTAATATGAATTGTCATGTTTGTGTACGATAGCCCAATAAATAAATATTGTATTCTACCACATAAATGAGAGTACTTTTATACTGATAATTAAAGCAATTCGTGCAAAATTATTCCCTAACCATTCCAAAATATCAAAAATGCACAACGTTAATATTCAAGTTTTCACTTCTGCCGGCACTCCCAGAGTGCAACCCGTCGTTTTTTTTATATAGATTTCTCACCTCCTGACCAGCCTGTCTCTTTTTGGGGACATTCTGACGTCAGCATCGGGCACATACTCTACCGACACCCGCACCTCCCCCGAGCGCGTGTACACGGGGAAAGCGGGGATCTGTAGCCTGCGAACAAAAATAAACAACAATTTTAAATACAAATATTGCTATTATTAGAGTGACCGAAATACGCAGACTATATTTACCAAAACTTCAAGACGACGGGACATGACATGCAGCTGTTAATGTAACACCACCAAATTTGATACTATTATTTTTCGTAATTCTGAAAACTTTCTAATTCTACGATTGAAAGCGTTTAGATATATTCAATTCAGCAGTCGCAAACTCGAAAAATTCTTAATAATACGGTACCGGTACGCGAAATACTTGTATCAATTTCGGTGGTATTACCAGCCCCCCAACCGCCTAACTCTTTCGCTTTCGATCGCTTTGAAGGCGAGACCCTCGCCTTGCCTTCTAATATAATATAATATCGAATAATATCGAAAGCTATAGCCTATAGCTTTCGATATTGCTTTCATATTCCTTTCGAAATTACAAGATAACGCCTCCTCCTCGCCTCGTCTTCAAAGCGATCGAAAGCGAGAGAGTTAGGCGGTCGGCCCCCAGCTCTATGCTATGTCCCGTCGTGATGGCTATGAGAGACAACTGATGAACAACGAGTTCTACGATTGAAAGCGTTTAGATTTTCAATTCAGCAGTCGCAAACTCGAAAGTTTCTTAATAATACGGTACCGGTACGCGAAATACTTGTATCAAATTCGGTGGTATTACCAGCTCTATGCTATGTCCCGTCGTGATGGCTATGAGAGACAACTGATGAACAACAAGCGGGTGAAAGAGACACAAGATGAGTAATACTCACTCGTCGGCGTGTTCCCTGGCCATCAGTATCCCGATGGCTTGGCTCGCGTTTTGGGGCGCGTGCAACCTCCTGCCCCTAGTGTTGTACCGCTCGGGCAGAGCGCACCACAGCTTAGACACTATGGCGTACAGCATGTTGCGTTTCGGTTCTGCGGGTGGTAAGACAAATAACGTTTTATTATTACTATGTGTAATTTAGGCAAACATACCTGTTCTACCGAACAGTCGATATTAAGGGGGTGCAGCGCGGAATTTGAAAATATACGTGTTTTTAAGTCACTGGTGCTAGGCGCTGAATAGGTCTTATACATTAAAAGGACTAGTGTAGGTTAGCTTGATCCTTTCACGAGGTCATGGTTGTCTTGGAATTTGAAACAAATACCCAGAAACTGCATAAACATTACGTGAAATAATGATATATAAAAACTTATTTCTTCAAAACTTTGTAAATATAGCACAAATGAAACAATGATCCGACATCAAAATGTTTGTATTGATATTCCGCAGGGCACAGTTGTCTTATTTTTCAATTAAAAAATATGAATATGAAAATATTAAGACTTTTCTTATTTTTTACCCAAACGCCTATGATTTTACTTGAGTAAACATTGCTCTAATTAAATGAGCAGCCTACTCTGTACAGATATGAGTGTGCGTGCGTATACTTGTCCCGCGCGCTGTCCCGCCACTGCCACGCGCCGCTCGCTCGCTATCATAAACAAACTTGAAACTCGCACAGTTTTGCGTCCGCGCTGCACTCCCTTATTATAAATTATAGTTTTCATTGGGTTCATATACATACAAATACTTGCATGCTGCATGGCTGCTTGCCTGCTCTAAGTTTGCTAGCATGCTGCATGCCTGTTTGTATGGCATACCTGCTTGCATGCTGCATGCCTACCTGCATGCTACGTTAGTATTAATAAATATTAATAATTAAATTCAAGTTACTTTGCCTTATTAAAATGAGTAGGCGTTTTATACTTTGTGATTTTTAATTTTGTGCTAATTAATATTTAGTAATTTTTACAAATACTAAAGATCAGTTAAGAAGTAGGCAAGCTATTATAAAATGTTTAAATAATTTTTAAAGCAAATTTTGTTACGAACAAATTACAAAAACACAAATGTTGAAAAAATTTCCACGAGCAGGATTTGAACCTGCACCCTTCTGACATTCCGGGTCAGGTGCTCTTCCAATTGAGCTATCGTGGTTCTAACCAGCCCGCCGAAATTATTCAACACTATTTACTTTTTACTTTGAAAGCTAAATTTTAAATTTAAAATAAATAATAATAATAAAATTTAAATTTTTTCAACATTTGTGTTTTTGTAATTTGTTCGCAACAAAATTTGCGTTAAAAATTATTTAAACATTTTAAATTGTCGTTTTTAGTATTTAATTAAATTTTTTTTAAATAGCCTATGTTACTCAGCGCTAATGTAACATTCTAATGGTGAAAGAATTTTTTAAATTGTTCCAGTAGTTTTTGAGTTTATTCGTTGAAAACATACATACATACAAAAATACAAAGGTTTCCTCTTAATAATATTAGTATAGAAAAAACAATTGTAAATAATAAGAAAAATATTATATTTCATAGTAAGTATATTAAGTATCTTTTGAATTTTTATTGACTTATAATTTATTTAAACTGTAAATTATAAAAAAGTTTCAAAATCACCACTTAAATTATGCACACACTGCGTCCCAAGATAGTCTTGATTCATTGTCGCCTTATTATACAATAATGATACATTTACAAACTCACCTTTGTTGACCGGCTCTGGTTTGGGTTCGCGTGGGACCTCGTTGGCGGTGTCTATCTCCGCGTCTGTCGTGTCTATGACCGGCTGGCAGTCGGTGAAGGCCCACGCTGTCTATTGCAATAAAATGTATTTGAATTTTATAAATAAAATATAATATGTTGTTGAAAATATCTGATAAATAATTGCATAAGTGCGCCGTCTGTAAGTGACAAGTGTCATAAATTTTATTTGAAATGTCTTCGTCCATATTTATTTGATGCCGCGCGGCCATACTAATTTTGTATGGGGAATTTAACGTGTTAATTTGAAAAATAATAATTTATAAAACCGCTCTATATATCGAAAATGTGAGACGGACGATTTGTAGTTGGTCTACCATATTGGTGATCGTTTAGACAAAATCAGAGGTACAATAATTTAGATAAACTATAAGACATCAACTAAACGCCGCCACTCGTTTTCATGATTTTTGCCCAACTTTAAATAATATTGCAGAAAAAACTATAGTGTGTTAATGAATTTATAGATCGGACTAATTGTAAACACGTTCCCTTTGATACCAAATATATATTTTGTTTATTTAATACGATAGTATTTTCAATTATATCAACTTAACCGTGACTGCATTTTTGGCATTTTTTGGTCGGCGCACCCTTAAGGCAAGGTAAGGCACACTAGCGCCGCTAATGGATTTAATTTGATAACTGCTAAACTGGATTTTTTTTCAAACATTGCGCACCTTCCGACACTAGGCAAACATCTATTATTCCATAATTGTGCACTACTTTTAGGTTTGTTTTTATATTAATTCGCTAACACCAAAAGTAGCATTGTTTGTGAATAAATGCGATAGCACGTTTTGTGAATAAACCACGCAACAAAAAGTAGTGCACAATTATTAAATAAATACTATGGATGCTTTCCTGTTGTCGGACGGTACGCAATGTTTAAAAAAAGATCCGGTCCGTTAGTAATTGTCAAATTTCAATTGGTGGCGCTAGTGTGCCTTACCCTTCGCCTTAAGCACATTTACGCTATACAATGTTAACAATATGATGAAGTACCTGTTTACCTCACCACATTGTCTATGAATCAATTCAATTCGTGACCTGGGAGTTATTTTGGACAAAAAGCTGAGTTTCCACGAACACATAAACCACATTGCCACGAAAAGCTTCTAAATGCTAGGATTCGTGATACGTAACGCAAGACTTTAAAAGACCATCAACAAAAATTCTCTTATTCCAGTCATTGGTCCGATCGGGTCTAGAATACTGCAGCCAAGTTTGGTCCCCACAGTATGACGTACACATGAAGCGAATCGAACGCATACAAAAACGTTTTTTGTGGCATCTCACCTACCAAGCTCACAAGGTTAAAGAGCTTCCCTCCTACGAGAAGCGGTTGGCTCATTTTGGAATGAATAGTTTACAGGAACAGAGATTTTTGTTGGACTGCATGTTTTTGCACAAAATTATCAATGGAGTTGTTGACTGCTCGTCGCTGTTAAGATCAATCAACTTTAATGTCCCACTTAAACAGCCTCGCGCCTGCAGATACGTTCCATTCTCAATAAGGGGTTCTAAAACTGATCTTGGTCACCACGCCACCATGAATAGACTTCAACGACAATACAACGCACTTAAAAGCGAATCTATTGATATATTCACAGATAATCGGAAAAAATTTAAACGTAACATACTTACTTCTTTCTCGCCCGGGTCTGTTTAGTTAGCTATTATCTCCATTTTCTTTCTTTTTTTAATGTTTATCCACCATTTATGTTAAATCTTAGTTAAGTTTTAGGTTATTATATAAAATACTGAGTTCACGTTTGCATGCCGTGCGTGGCAACCTTTAATTAAGTCAGCACTTAGAATGAGATACAGTTCACTTACATAAATAAGTCTTTTGTAGTGTATGCCTTGTTGGTTGTCCCAATAAATAAAATAAAATAAAATAAAATAAAATGAAGTTTCATTTATAAAACAGTATTGTCTCCATGAACATACCTTCTTGTAATAGTACTGTCTCCGTTTGGTGGTGCCGGGGCGCGCGGCGTCGCCCGCCTCGCTAGCGTCCCCAGCGTTATTACAACCGAGATTACTGTCTAAATCTGCTGCTTTAAAGTTTTCTTTACCTGCAAGATTTTCAACCGTATCATCGTCAGCTCATTTTATGTCCCCACTGCTGGAGCACGTGCCATCTCTACGGATGGAAACACCACGGGGAAAACGGGCCATTAACCAGGGCTTGAAACCGGTTCAAAATTAACCGCTTTCATTAGGGTTAAAACCTGTACTATCGTAAAGTACCGTTCCGGAGCGGAACTAAATAGGAGCGATATTTCGAACCTAAATAAACCGGTTTATTTCTAGCGATCGCTGGCTGCGACTTGTTGTAGCTTGTTAGACGAAATACACGCGCGGCGCGCACCAGTGTTGCGTCGCGAGCGCTATCTCATTTTGATAGTTGCGCGCATCCTATCAATATGGGTCGAAAACGTAAATCAAGTATTTATCATTTTAAATTATAACCGGTTTATTTAAAAAACACATTTTTTTGTAAACCGGTTTAAAAACCGATTCAATGGAACGTAACCTTTTTAATAAAGTTCCATGCATAATTTCGTGAAACCGGTTCAAAAAATTAACCGGTTTCCAAGCCCTGATATTAACCACCACGCGGGCCCAGTGCGGATTGGTGGTTGTTAACGACTGCTAATGCAACCGGGACCAACGGCTTTACGTGCCTTCCGAAGCGCGGAGGAGCTCGAGATGATACATTTTTGGTCACCCATCCAATTGCCTTTGCGAATCTTGCTCAACCTCAGTACTCTCAGACAGGAAAGGACTCCGCACAATTTTTTTTTTTTAATTCAGTATAGGTTAGTATCTGACCGCGATCTCTTCTAATGGTAAGTGAGGATGCGGCCTATAGGACGTAGCATACTTGCCTACATAATGCTTGTTCACCCTTGCCTTAAAAATGTCCTGGTTGTACGTGTCAGACATACGAACCGATGGCATAGTGACATCCACAAGAGCTACTTGTAGCCTAAACTGAATAAATGATTTTGAGTTTTGAATTTTGCAATGCAATTCCACTCTTAAAAATATTTAACTCAAAGAATATTTGATGTGTGCAGGTATTTCTTAGGCTGTTTATGTTCCTCACTAGGGAATGCAATCCGGATAATCCGTTATCCGAAAAATCCGGATATCCACAATTTTTTATCAGTCTTCCAAATTCGGATTTGTAAAACTAATCCGGATTTTTTTAGAACATTAAACAATTTTGAAAAAAAAAAATTGTAACTAACGAGTTTCGCGCGTTATTTGGTAGATGCCTTCACCGCTAATCCCAGCGCCATTCACTAGATGGCGCTATTCGCACGACTTATTTTACTGAGTTAGAATTATTTAAAATATTTTTGATTTAAGTAAACTTAAATTATTTTGATACTTTTGTCTGTCTGTTAATAATTTCCATTTTAAAAAGAAGTAAAAACTATTTGATTTTAACATTGTGCTTTTATTGAATCCAACACTATAAAACATCACATTAATTACTTAATAAAAGTATTTGAAAATAAAATCATTAAAACTCCGAGAGATTTGGATAATCCGGATTTGACCAAAAATCCGTTTTTAAAAATTTTTAAACAGATACGGATTTGCATTCCCTATTCCTCACCTATCGGCATGAGCTGATTGTCCAGTTCCCCCGACTTGTGCAGTATTCTGCAGGCTTGCAGCGCCACCATCCTACGAGCGAGCACCCTGGTAGGCATTGGGTGACCCTGCAACATAAATGAACTTAGCTACTTTGAAATATAAAAAAATACCTTAATATAGAACAAAATAGCAAATCAATATTTGTAGCATTGTTGTGTTCCGGCAGCTAGAGATAAGATAGCCAGTGCCTCACTAGTTGAGGATCCCGGGTGAAGTGCGCTTCCGTCATTGGCCTTATCATCACTTAACATCAGGTGAGATCAAGGAACTGTGCTTACCCGTAAAAATATATAAAAAAAGAATAAAACTTAATGTTACATTTTTGATTCAACACAAATTTTTGATACAATCAAAAATGTATGAACAGTTCCTACAAGGATACAATAGAAAAAAACATTCAATCACTAAATAATTTTAAATTAAAAAAAAACACTTATAATCAGTAATCGGAGTAGGTAGAGCTATTTTGGTTCATTGACCGTAAACGTTGATGTTAATATGGACATTCCGCGAGATTCTAACTGAAACTTTTTTTATAAACCTGCCAGCATTCGTGAGAGCCCATCAGTAGCATCTTTTAAACACAAATTGAAAGAGCACCACCTAATAATTAGCTTAAGTACCTATTTATTTATTATTTGATATTATTATTATATTATTATTATTTATTTATTTTTAGTTTTATTTATTTATGTATGTTATGATCGACAATTGGTCCCGCAGACTTTCGTTTCTAACTACAGCTAGGGTTGGATGGAAGAGATCTCTTTTAGAGATAAGCTCACCTTTGTATATGTTTTCTATAATGTAATTTAGACTGTAATTTTAATGTACAATAAAGGATATATAATAAGAGAAGGCATGTCTTACGTATTGGAAGTAGGCGCCACGACGTTGTCAAATTTACATTAGCGACACGTTGCCAATTTCTATTGCGCACACGCGCGATGTTGCCTAATTGTTTATCGGAAATGTCCATATTAATACAACGTATCGCAAATACAAAAAAATGCTCTACCTACTCCGATCACTGCTTATAATACATTATTTAATAAAAATGCCTGAAATCAAGTCGTCCCTTCACTTCATACAATTTTCATCATCATCATCATCATCTCAGCCAAAAGACGTCCACTGCTGGACAAAGGCCTCTCCCCCAAGGATCTCCACAACGACAGGTTTTGTGGTGCTCGCATCCAGCGGCTTCCCGCGACCTTCACCAGATCGTCGGTCCACCTTGTTGGAGGCCTATCCACACTGCGTTTTTCGGGTCGCGGTCGCCACTCGAGGACTGCTCCGTCTCAGCGGCCATCAGTCCTGCGAGCAATGTGCCCTGCCCACTGCCACTTGAGCTTAGCAACTCCTCCATACAATTTTACATTTGATAATTTTTGATAGGTAGGTATTTGAAGTGCTGCCTTAAATAAACAATTTAATGGTTTAAACGTTTTAAAAACATATGAATTCCTGTAAACATAATTATGAAAGCTTGATAATAACAGGAAAACTAATAATCTATACCAATATTATAAACAGGAAAGCTTTGTTTTTTGACATATTTTTTTTTTAAACCAGTAATTATTTCGTAATTTTACCGTCTATGGAATTATCGAATTTCAATATCTAAACAAGTTTAAACATAAAATTCTAAATCTAAAAGTAGAAACAAGAATACAAAAATACAAATACAAAATACAAAAAAGTTTATTTCAGCAACTTAGTCTAATACAGTCATAATGTGGTTGGTGCTCCCATTTGAGCTAAAATAACTTGTTGTAGGCAGCACCGCTCTTCCATAGCATGATTACAAATAGACTAAACCACTTTAACAGTCGTAAAATTACTGCTTCAAATACCAATCAACACTACAAAATACATTATCAAAACACAGTAGTACCTAATATAAACATTTAGAAAACATTTTATGTGTGTGTGAATGTGTGTGTGTGTGTGTGTGGGGGTGTGTGTTTGTTTTAAGTACCATACGAGGACGTAGGCCTGAATACACAAGGAACATCCGAGGACGTTTTCAATCCGAGGACTTTTTTGTGAGTCCTCGGTTTGACTTGACTACTGCATCGTACTCTACGTGCGATTTTGAACCTTTCTATATACTTAATAAGAAAAAGTCAAGAAATCCTCGGATTGGTCTTGGAAATTTCTGTACACACCCCGACAGAGTGTGAACACCAGGCGGCGCCACTATCGATTTATACACACTTGCTATACACATGAGTCATGTATGTTGTACTGTCTGAGGACTAATGTGTAAATTTTACACTCAAGACCTCGGATTAGTATCAGTATCTGACAAAGTGTATTTAGGTCCTCATATGGATAGATTTTCACGTCGTTATCAAAGAGTGTTGTTTTTCCGTCCTCGTTTTGTAAGAACAAGGAATGTAAGCAAAGTAAGTATTTTTTAAATAGATGATCATAACTTTTAATGCAACCTTTATTATCAAAGACTCGCTCGCACGCCGGTCTCTGATGTCACCATCTCCGAGGTTACCATATAGAACGAAAAACGAACTTTTTCTATATTGTCCCAGATCTGGGTTGTTGTAGTACCGTCGTTGTTCCTGATTTTCATAACACAATTTAGGAGGTTATCAATTCGGTTGTAGTACCTACCTATATGTTTTTTTTTATGTGTTTGTTCGCGCATATCTCCGACATTTATGCACCAATTTGGATGATTTTTTTTGATCGCTAGATATTTTTCCCGAGATGGTTGCATTTTTACAAGCTTTTATTTAGTTTCATTCACCTGTTCCGGTGTCTGAAATCAAATCTTGCAAGTTAAATATGATCCACTTCCCGGTTACCGATTGAGCTAAAATTTTGCATGCATGTGTAAATCGGATGACAATGCAAAATTATTAATACATGAAGCTGATCTGATGATGAAACCGGAAGGTGGTCATAGGAACTTGGTTGTTAAATGACACAACCCCATCGAGTTTGGACTCCTTAGATTCGTCTTGACGAGAACTTTGGTGCTAAATGGTAACTAGGGTCTGATGATGGAGCTGGAAGATGGCCATAGGAACTCGGTAATTAAACGACACAACCCCATCGAGTTTGGGTTCGTATGGTTCGTCTTAACGAGTACTTTGGTGCAAGATGGTAACCAGGGTTTGAAGATGGAACCGAAAGGTAGCCATAGGAACTCGGTAGTTAAACGACACAACCTCATCGAGTTTGGACTCGTTTGATCTTTCTTGACGAGTACTTTGGTGCTAGATGGTAACCAGAGTCTGATGATGGAGCTGGAAGATGGCCATAGGAACTCGGTAATTAAACGACACAACCCCATCGAGTTTGGGCTCGTATGGTTCGTTTTGACGAGTACTTTGGTGCTAGATTGTAACCAGGGTCTAATAATGGAGCTAGAAGATGGACACAGGAACTCGGTAATTAAACGACACAACTCCATCAAGTTTGGGCTCGTATGATTCGTCTTGACGAGTACTTTGGTGCTAGATGGTAACCAGGGTATGTTGATGGAGCTGGAAGATGACCATAGGAACTCGGGAAAATAAGTTCGTTCGTTCGTTCGTTCGTTCCGTTTGTTATGAATGTGGATTGTCTTAGATTAGATGCTCTTTTGCTCCTTTCAGAGGAAAAATCTGCGGTCCTCAAATAATCATCTTCATTTCTGTTCCTCTCATACATCTGGTTTTGTTTATTCTTTCTTTTAGAACGCGCTGCCTCTCGAAATCAGGATGGCTACATAAAGAAAGTCCGCGAGCTCTTGTTTGATAGAATCATGGCAGATCATCTTAATAACGTCCTATTAGAACTACTTATGTATTTTATGTATGTTTATTTATTGTAGTTTCCGTATTTACAATACACGTAATTATATGTTTATGCATATACAATATTTATGCATGTGTTATATATACTTACATTTAAATTATTTATAATATATCTTATTGAACCTACCAATGTTATCTCTGCATCACCCTAAAGTTGTCTGGTAGAGAATGACTCGGGCATTAAGTCCGCCATGTAATATTTGCTGTTGCTTTATATGTTGCAAAAGTTTAAATCAATAAAAATAAATAAATTTGATGGATTAGATGGATGACCCAATGCTAAGGTGAGCACGTGCCGAGGGCTGAATGGTATGAGGGTGTATAAACATGTCATATTGCTAACGTTGCGCCTCAGGGTACCAGGTCGAACCCTGTTGTACTGAAGCCCTTATACCTACCCCCTACAATGGACCTCTGGGGATGGACCGTTTTTGTCCTATACTCGTGGGAACAACATGAACAAAAAAGAAACTACTACACAAAGAAAGAGACGTTTAGAGAAGGCGAAATTGAAGCGACAGGAAAAGATTGCTAATGAAAGCGATATCCACAAGCGACATTGCTTCTTAGAAAAAAATAGTTTAGCACTAGCTAAACATAGAGAAAACTAAAATATTAAAAAAGTAAAAATAAAAAAAAAAAAAATAAAAACCTTTTTAAAAACAAGCTTTTTATATGCAATACGAAATAAACTAGTTGGTTAGGTACCCATCAATAAACAAACATCACAGACTTCGGAGATATCCTATGGATCTCCTGAATGACGAACAGTACACATATTGTGATTGGTTAATGTATTGAATACAAATGAAAGTAGTTGGTTAGGTACCTATCAGTGGACGAAGGGTCGTGGATTACTGAGATACCACATAGAACTCTTTAGGTATCAACAGTACAGATATTGTGGTTAGTTATTGTATTGAATACAAAAGAAAATAGCTGGTTAGGTACCTATCAGTAGATAAAGGATCGTGAACTACAGAGATAATTTATGGAAATCCTCAATAAAGAACAGTACCCATATTATGATTAGTTATTGTATTGAATACGAAGAATAGTAGTTGGTTAGGTACCAATCAGTGGGCAAAGGGTCGTGGATTACTGAAATGCCCCATAGAACTCCTCAGTGACAAACAGTACAAATATTGTGATTGGTTATTGTGTTGAATACGAAGAATAGTAACTGGTTAGGTACCTATCAGTGGACGAAGGGTCGTCGATTACTGAGATACCACATAGAACTCTTTAGTTATCAACAGTACACATATTGTGGTTAGTTATTGTATTGAATACAAAAGAAAATAGCTGGTTAGGTACCTATCAGTAGACAAAGGATCGTGAACTACAGAGATACTCTATGGAACTCCTCAATAAAAAACAGTACACATATTATGATTAGTTATTGTATTGAATACGAAGAATAGTAGTTGGTTAAATACCAATCAGTGGACAAAGGGTCGTGGATTACTGAAATACCCCATAGAACTTCTCAGTGACAAACAGTACACATATTGTGTTTAGTTATTGTATTGAATACGACAGAAAATAGCTGGTTAGGTACCTATCAGTAGACAAAGGATCGTGAACTACAGAGATACCACATAGAACTCCTCAGTGACAAACAGTACACATATTGTGATTGGTTATTGTGTTTAATACGAATAAAAGTAGCTGGTTAGGGATCTATTAATGGACAAAGGATCTAGCCGTAGTCAACTGACAATCACTTCGAAGACCCCATGTAAGTTCGAATTGTAGAAGGAACAAAAATATGTGATCAAACATTATCATAACAAAAACAAAAATGTATAAGTAATTAAAAAAAAAACGTGTTGAAAAAAATCCACGAGCGGGATTCGAACCCGCACCCCATGACATGACGAGTCAGGTGCACCACCAACTACGCTATCGTGGCTCAGTCCAACTCGCCGAAATTAATCAACACTATCTACTTTTACTTTATAAGCCAAAGGAGCTCTATTCAATGTCGACAACTACGTCATCAACATCCGATGTTAATATTTTTACAAATATTGAAAGATCAGTTAAGAATTAGGCAAGCTATATTAATGATAATTTACATATTATTTTACGCATATTTGCGAAATGTTGTTGTGATTGAGCCACGATAGCATAGTTGGCAGTGCACCTGACCTGGCATGGGTGCCGCTGTTCGAATCCCGCTCGTGGATTGTTTTTCAACACTTCGTATTTTTCAAATTCTAATTTGTTCGCTCGTTGCTATTTGCGTAAAATTATATGTAACGAATCATAAATAGAACTTGCCCAATTCTTAACTGATCTTGCAATATTTGTAAAAATATTAAGATCGGATGTTGATGACGTAGTTGTCGACATTGAATAGAGCTCATTGAACAGAGTCATGGGGTACGGGTTCGAATCCCACTCGTGGAATTTTTTCAACACTTTGTCTTTCTTCTTACCATATTTACTTTTTATTTATTTAAATGTAACTGCATATAAAAGAAGAAATAAAGTATATAAGTTGCGAACCCCCCCGCCCGATCCTCTAAATGCCACTACACATTTACAGAATATACTAAACATGCACACTAACTTAGGCCCAAGACACCGTATTCGTAGAACAAAGGTACGACGAGCCGGTTCATACGCGCTCTATACGCTTCTCCCCACCACCACGACCCGGTCATCCCGAGCCGAGGTCTGAGCCTTTAGAGGCGCCCTCGGGTTGATCCCCCCGATCCGATCCGAACCCCTCGAAGAATCTAGTAGGGCACGGGGACAGCCACTAGTGCGTGATGCCGTTACCTCTAGAAACCTCAGAAGGTGATAAGTTTCACACGGCTTGAGGAACCCTTTACGTTTCTCGCCGCCCCCGAAAAAAAAGCCCGGTGAAGCTAAAAATGCCATCAGCAAACTCTCAAAAAAAAAACATACCCTAAATATTTTTTTTTTTAATCTTAGAATTTTTGTTTGTCCGTCTGTCTATTTGTTTGTTAGGTACTCTATCACACACAAACCGCTCAACAGATCTTGATTGAATTTTCTTTGTTAGAAAGCATAATTATCTAAAAAATACGGTGTTACATCTAAATCTACTACCTACCATAATCTACCAGAACTTCTAACTGCCGGACATGGTTGTTATGGCGACATATTTAGATAAGATGGTGGTAGCTTGCCAGGCGGAATTAGAACAAGCCCTACCACCGACCAAACCGAGCACAATTTGTACCCCCGCTGGGAATTAAACCAGGGACCTCTGGGTTTGAGTTCTTACCACTAGACCACAGGTGCGGTAAAAATTCTTAAATATGTTAATATTTTTTATGACAATTCTACCACCAGTTTTACCGCCTCTGTGGTCTAGTGATAAGACCACCGGTCTCAGACCCAGAAGTCTTGGTTTGATTCCCAGCGGGGGTACAATTTATCGCGGTGGCGCATTCTTAATTTAATACCATAAATATAAATAGGATAATTTATAATACAGCTTCCTCGTAATATTTAAAAAAAAAATTACGATCACTGAAGTCAGAGATTGTGCATTTCGCCTCTTTAACACAATCAAATATTTTGGTCTCAATACGAAAATAGCAGTTCACATATACCCCGAGTTATTGTAAACTTCGCCGCGCCAAGTCAAAACTACTTAATCCTTACAATTCTTCCATAAATAGATCAGAGAAAATAAATCTAAGCTTTTTACTATTAAATGTTACATTGTTATTACAATGTTAACTAAACCTTTAAGATTTAAATGTATTATAATATTTTTAATATAAAATCATATATTACGTAAGTGAAATAGGAATCATAATAAATTATTACAAGAAGTTACCCGTAGACTGCTGTAATACGTCCGCACCGTATTGGAGTCTTGTGTGCAATCTGCGGCTACTGCGATGCGTGCGACTTTAGTCACAAGCATCGCTAGGTTTCTTTGATAAACAAAGGCCTACACTTCCACGCAACAAATTATTCGCGATTGGTCATTTTGTCAGCCAATAGTGAAAATACTGTGTTGGAGCATTAAAAAATAAATGTTCTCAGATGGTACTTCAAACATGTTATTTTTACACATTAGTGGTCCTCGTATTGTATACGCGGGACTCGGGAAAACGTCCTCACATAGTTTGTGTAAAGTCTAACACAAGGTCCTCGTACTGTACTGAGCTCAAGAGAAAGTGTGTGAAATGAGGCCTCGGATTGTCATGTCTAGTCCGGCGATTGGGTCCTCGAAAGGTTAACACAAACGTCCTCGGAAAGATGTCTCCACAAGCGTTGGCAGTGTATTTTAGGTCCCCGCATTGGTCAACGAAAGTTAATAAACAAAATGCTGCGATAACGCTACAAGAATAGACCTGTCAATTAGCAATGTATGTTCTGTTTCTTTCCATCGTATTAAAAAAGCAATACAACGTCATTAACATAGTTTTTGAGAGAGTCCTCGGATGGGTGATATAAAACCATAGTCCTCGAAAGGCCGTCTGTACAAACAGGGGTGTGTGTGGGGGTGTGTGTGTGGGGGTGTGTGTGTGGGGGTGTGTGTGTGTGTGTATGTGTGTATGTGCAAGCTTGTTTGTATGCGTGTGTGTGCCGTGAGTTTCAGTGTGTAGGTATAATTTATGATAGGAAGTAATTAACTTAGTAAAAGCAGTTCAATATCAGAATAACTTTTTGTCATCAGCCATTCAGTGAGCACAGATTTACATGCTGTATATTTCATATTGTAAATGTCGAGTTCATTATTAACTTTATTGTACAAAACATTGGCTCTGATGACAAATTGCCTCTGCGCAAAAACAGACCTCACCCGTGGTTGATGTGTGACATTACGTTTTCTTCTGGCATTATTTACATTGTGTTGGTAAGGAAGTGATTTGTGTTTCCTTAACACGGTGGACAAAACATATAATTTTCTGATAGTCAGTAAATTACAGGAGGAGTAGAGTAAGTCTGTTGAAAACTCTCGCGGCTTAAAATACATGACTTTAAGTAATGATCTCTGAGCTCTCTCCAAATCAAGAAAGATAGTTTTTTTAGCTCCACCCCACACAGTTATGCAGTATGTCAAGACAGATTGCGCCAAGGATAAGTATGTTAGACGCAAGAGACGTTCTGAGGCAACATATCGTAAAGTTTTAAATGTCCATATCAGTTTTCTCGTTCTGTTCATAAGCAGCTCAATATGATTGTGCCATGATAGACGCTGGTCAAGCATAATACCCAAGTATTTGAGAAATTCTTGAGAAATTCTTGAGAAATTCTCAAAGTATGTAAAAATATTAGTACCAATCGCTGTGGTGTCAACAGCTCCATAATACAGTTTACCGATTCCAATCTGTATCCTTACCACAATATTGTATTTGACAGGACAGTTTAGAGGCAGCCGCAGCGAGCATATGTAAGCTGTCTTCGTTTCTGATGACCCTGGGATAGGGAGCTGAACTTCCTCCATCCACCATTGTGGGGCGAGGCGGGTGAAGGTGTCTGATGGTAGCTTGCCACAGTACCTGAAGTAGGATAGTAAAAAAAAAATAAAGCTTTTCATAAGATTTAAGGGGGTCCCGCGCGGAATTTCGAAAATTTACGTGTTTTTAAGTCACTGGTGCTAGGCGCTGAATAGGTCATATACATTAAAAGGACTAGTGTAGGTTAGCTTGATCCTTTCACAAGGCCATGGTTGTCTTGGAATTTGAAAATACCCAGAAACTGCATAAACATTACGTAAAAGTAATGATATCTAAAAACTTATTTCTTCAGAAACTTTGTAAATATAGCCCAAATGAAACAATGATCCGACATCAAAATGTTTGTATTGATATTCCGTAGGCCACTGTTGTCTTATATTTCAATAAAAAAATATAAATATGAAAATATTAAGACTCATTATTTTTTACCCAAACGCCTATGATTTTACGAAAATAAACATTGCTCTAATTAAATCAGCAGCCTACTCTGTACAGATATGAGTGTGCGTGCGTGTTCGTAGTCGTGCGCCGTTGTCCCGCCACTGCCACGCGCCGCTCGCTCGCTATCATAAACAAACTTGAAACTCGCAGTTTTGCGTTCGCGCTGCACCCCCTTAAAAGAGAAGTTGTTGAGCAATTTTGGTTCAACTATTATTTCTAGACTTACTTATTTATAAGTGCGATTGCCGTACTCAAATCCACAGTAGCCACATCAGTATCACCTATATTTTTACTAGACTTTTCCATCACACTGTCACTTACTGGACTATTTCCTACATTCACATTCAAACATGGACACTCTACACTTTCACTTATTTTTAAACAATTACACTTGTTACATACTATATTTACACTGGTAACACTTATACTATTAACATCTTTGACACTTTCACTTAAATCGTTGTCGCCAATTATTTTATCGTTAAAACTGCGCTCTCTAATTTTGATATCGTTAAAGTCGCTTATCAAACTTTCCTTCTCTGGGGTTGTTACGATATCACTTTTATCATCTTTAATGTGATGTATCATGTTTACTGTGCTTTTTTCCAAATCGTTATCTCTAATTATTTTGTCGTGTTCATTTATTTTCGTTGCGTCCAATTCTTGTGGTGTGTACGCTTTGACGGCTGACGTGTACGTGTCTGCGGCGGTCTCTTCCGTTTCCGGCGGCTCATCTTGTATTCCGCACCCGCATTTCCTGCTAATGATCTGTCAAAGAGAAAGATAAATACAATACAATGAGAAGAAACAGTGAAATACCTCAGGCTGCGTTGTAGCTTGTCAAATTGTTGATTATATTTATATCCTATTTTAATGCAATTCAAGTCCAAAAATATTAGATTTAATGCGGAAAATGAAACGTATGGGAGCTCTCTTACAAAAAGTCGGCGAAAAAATCGATCCGATTATCGGTCATACAAAAAATCGGTCGTGGGCGGGGGAGCCGTTAGTTTGTAATTTGCACAGAAATTTACACTATTCTTTTAAATTAAAACTTTTTTATTTTAAATGCCAATTGCTACACTTAAGCTGGATTACGACCAGGCAGGAATCGAACTTGGGTCTTCCACAATCCGGGCGGCTGCACTGACCGCTATGCTACCGGGAAGGCTGACGTAAGCACTGAATTTTTCCACTGCTTTTTGATTTCTTGAAATGCTTGAGAGGGACATTAGTGCCATCTATCCAACGATCATTGCAACCGATGGACATGCAGATTCATCTTTGCAGATGAATACCACTGATGAATAAAAACAATTCCAATTAATTGGCACAAACCAATAGACAACAGTGAACAAATTAGGATTTTATAGATATGATGGATGCCTTTGCCCAACATTGGGACAGTATATAAGCTATTTTTTTTCCTTTAGTTGATGGCTTCGTGCGATTAGCACATTTAGCCAGTGTCAAAGTAATTTTCCTTACAAGTAATACATAAATAAACAATATTTCTTTCCTGTATGATAATGATGAATGATAATAGAAATGAGAAATGAGAAACGGACTCTTTGAGATAATTTGAAAAGTGACGTTGCACTATTTTGTTTCATTTGCTAACACTCATGCACACTCACGAACACTTAACGGTGAATACTCCAACATTATTTCACGCTAATATTCGTCATAACACAATTTTTTTGAAAAAAAAACAAAACCGCCGACATGACTTCACTTTCCCGCCAAGATGTCCAGCTATTTACTTCAATTGTTTTAAATGCTATACCTGATGTTGGTGATACAAGTGAATAAATACATAAATAAATAAATACTCAACTAATTTCATACCTGATCCAGTTCTCTGTATGTAGCCAAGTTGTGCACCAGATCTTTAGTATCTTCTGCCTCACCGCTGCACATGACTGCACAAGCTGAACGAGCAGCTCGAGCACGCCCGCGGCAGAGACCGTACGATCTATACCTATGGAGAATAGAATAGAATATATATTTAATAATTTATTTCGTCGATGCTCTCCTCTAGGGCGGAAGTGGAAAGGAGCAAGTTGCATTCATGCAGGTTGCCTTTCTGGGACATTGATGTCCATATTGTCCATGTCTATGATCTGTCATCAAAAATCCGTGACATCATCCACATAACTCATAATTTGTCATCCCTAGAAATTGTCATTCGACATTTCTAAGATTTATTATTTCTCATCCCTATGACTCGTCACATTATGCCATACCTACGCTTCGTCACATATCATCCCTAGAACTGATCATTTTTCAGCCCCTAGATCTGTTCATTCGTCATCCCTAGAATTGGTAATTTTTCACCATTAAATCTATCATTTATCATCCTTAGAACTAGTCATTTTACATCCCTAGATCTGTCATTTGTCATCCCTAGAACTGATCATATTTCAGCCCCTAGATCAGTTTATTCGTCATCCTTAGAATTGGTAATTTTTCATCACTAAATCTATCATTTGTCATCCTTAGAACTGGTCATTTTACATCCCTAGATCTGTCATTTGTCATACCTAGAACTGGTCATTTTTCATCACTACATCCGTCATTTGTCATCCATAGAACTGGTAATTTTTCATCACTACATCTGTCATTTGTCATCCATAGAACTGGTCATTTTTCATCACTACATCTGTCATTTGTCATCCATAGAACTGGTCATTTTTCATCACTACATCTGTCATTTGTCTCCCTAGAACTGGTAATTTTTCATCACTACATTTGTCATTTATCATCCTTTGAACTGGTCATTTTTCATAATTACATCTGTCATCGTCACCCCTTGAATTGGCCATTTTTCATCATGACAGATCTAGATCTATAATATGTCATATGTCATTCACTTGTTGTATCATTAGTCAAATCACACTCACGATGCAGGAACATCCCAACGCAGCACCAGGTTGCAGCGAGGCAGGTCGATGCCCTCCTCCAGGGCGGAAGTGGCCAGGAGCAAGTTGCATTCATGCATACGAAACCTGGGATAACGGAATAACTAGTTACAACATAAGATAAGATAAGATAAAATATCCTTGTATAACTCGTACAGAATGGCGATTTTTCACATTTAATGAGCTAAATCTGTAGTTTTATCAATTGCAAATATTTTGAGGATAAATTCAACAACATTATAAACTATTTTTATGAAAAAACCTTAAATTTTGATACGCTAGTTTTCAAGAAAAACGCCAAAAGAAATTTCGATTAAAAAGAAAATTTAAGCACTTTTGGTAGTTTCAATTCACAGGAGCCGAAACAGAGTGGCCGCATAGCCTTCATCGCTTACACGTGTTCCTAGTTTCATTCAAAAGAGCCGACAGAGAGGCCGGTCTTAAAAATATTACAATTTTTGTGTCAGGAAAAGTAAAAAAATAAACTAGCCTGATTTTTTTTTAAAGGCAAGGGCCTTATTTCTCTGATACAATTAGATGTTTTGTCAAAATATTTGCAGTTGATGAAAAGTGACCTTGATTGTGTGTTGTTGATAAAGTGACCGGGATTAATTATGCCATTACCCATCAATTGTAGTGATTACTTGAAATCAAGTAATCACTACAATTGATGGGTAATGGCATAATTAATCACCACGCTTGTTTTGCTAAAAAAAATAAAAGTAAGAAAAAATTATCATTGCTTAAATTAGTTTTTTGTTATTAGCAAGACATTGTTTATCTATTCATGCTTCACAAAAGCCGTTGGTCCCGGCTGCATTAGCAGTCGTTAACCACCACTGGGCCCGAGTCAAAGAATATATACACTACCGCGAAAAGAAGCGACACATCAGCATGTGTGCTCGTAAAATCGCTCGCGGCTGTGTGTGGGTGTCTGGATCGGCGCGGGGGCCTTGCGCGGCGCGCGGGGCGTGGAGTAGCGGTCTGGCTGGAGACCGCCTCGGCCGAGGGCTGAGTCGAGCGAGCGAGCGTCTGTGTGTGACTCTGTATTGCGCACCGCACGCACGGACTGACTATATCAACCCTAGCGTTTACACGTTCCGCTCTAGGTCACCGGTGCTCGAGCTCTCACGTACAAGGAGTGTCACCGGTGTGCCCGCGTGGTGGTTTTCGGCCCGTTCGTCTGTGGTGTTTTCCTCTATAAGCAGGCTCGTGGCCCAGCAGTGGGGACATAAAATGAGCTGGTGATGACGATAATGTCAAAGTCAAATTCAAATAAACATAAAAATAAACATTTGTTAGCCGTAGGTCCAACAAGCATTTCGTCCATTTCGCATTTTGCCGTTCGCCTACTACTATAATTTGATTCGTCTATTTCGTGAATCGTCTTTACGCAGTTCGTCCATTTCGTGAATCGCCATTACGCAGTTCGTCAATGAGGGGCTTATTCGTGAAACGAATTTGTTAATTAATCCTGCAGTAGGATTTAAACCAGCCGCTGTAATTTTTAGGATTCCGTACCCAAGGGTAAAAACGGGACTCTATTACTAGACTCCGCTGTCTGTCTGTCTTTTACCATCTGTCTGTCTGTCTCATGAACCGTGATAGCTAGACAGTTTGGACCTACGGCTAATAAATAAAAATAAATGCATTTTAGATTCGTCCAAACATTGTTTTACCTATAGAGAGCGTCTATCTTTTAGCTGTGGAGAAGAATGATGACGATAAAGCATATAACACCTACTTTTTCAGCACCTCTTCCTGTTTCTTCCCCTGCCGCTGGCACTCCTTAGGTTCAGTGCCAGGATTAGCTGGAGTCTCCTCAGCGCAGTACTGAGTGCAGAGGTACGAGAGACGAGGATGTACTCGAGACATGTCCTAGAAGAGACACGCGATTAGATCGATAGCCAGTAAGTTATATTTAAGGATAACAAATAATTTTTGTTGCGAACTAATTATTATTTTCGTGTATGATAATAATAATAAAAAAGGGAGAAAGCTGAGAAGGACAAACTCAGCAAGTATCTTGACTTGGCTCACGAGGTGACCGCCATGTGGAATGTTGATTCGACGATCATTGTCCCGTTAGTCGTTTCAGCGAACGGTCTGATAGCAAAGAGCCTCGACCAACACCTTAAGAGGCTCTCCGCTTGATGGTTGGATCAAGGGTCAGATTCAGAAAGCAGTACTCCTTGACACAGCACATATTGTCAGGAGGTTCCTCACTGCAGCCCTGACCACCGGTAGCTTGGGCCCTGCCCCGCTTCTGGTGGTACTCTAGGTTTAGGTTTTTATGATGTTTTATTGTTTTTATATTAAAATATTGTAAAAATCTAGTTTTGAGAAAGAAAATAAATGAAGACAATAATAATAATAATTATTATTATTTATTTTTGGAGTACACAACAGATGACAGCCAAAATTAACACAAAATAACAACTGTGCAAGATCGACCTCCAACAAATACCTACATACAGCACTTGTATATCACTTGCATTATCTATACACGATTTATATAAATAATAACAATAATAATAAATTTTTATTTCAGACCAATTTTATCCATCAATATAATAAACTAAAAAAATTAAAATTTGTGAATACGAGCATAAGGTGACTCCTCGCCTCTCCTACTTGCCGTGCCCTACAGGGCCCATAAATGTGCCTACTTATATTTTTAACATCAATGTAACTTGGAGTGCAATAAAGATATGAATATGAATATGAATATGTACTATTATTTAATTTTATTCTGTGATACAGCTAAACAACAAACAGATTGCTGTAAAGGCAGTGGTAATATAAGAATGATAGTATAAGGATGATGTTAGTATAAGGATAAAAAAAATAGGTCGTTGTGGAGATCCTTGGGGGAGGCTATGTCCAGCAGTGGACGTCTTTTGGCTGAGATGATGATGATGATGATGATAAGGATAATGGTAGTATAAAGATGATGGTAGTATAAGGATGATGGTAGTATAAGGATGATGGTAGTATAAGGATGATGGTAGTATAAGGATGATGGTAGTATAAGAATGATTGTAGTATAAGGATGATGGTAGTATAAGGGTGCTGGTAGTATAAGGATGATGCTACTATAAGGATGGTGGTGGTATAATAATGGATGTTACGTCAAAGCTGATATAAGCTAAGGGGGGGGGGGGGGGGAATTATGTACACCAATCATTTCTACCATCATTCATTAAAATTTATTAACCAAAAAAGAAAATTGATATAGTATGCATAAGAACTTTGACACTGGCTAAATGTGCTTACCGTACGAAGCTATTAATAAAGGAAAAAAAGAAAAAAAATGTCAAAAACTCACCACAACCACCATAAACATGATCTTCGCCACCAACGCCTCCCTCATGAACACGATCCCACATAACGCATCGGGGTTTTGCTGCATCTGCAGTAACCGGGACGTATTGGTTCTCAGCGACCTCCCCCTACCCCGGACTCTACCCCCGGCCCTCCTGGAAAAGCCTAGCTTGCCTTCTTTAGACATACCATCTAGTTTATTAGTAAACAAGTCGGCTTTAGTGTCCGAAGTCACTATTTTCTCACTTAATATTTGGTTATCATTAACTATATTTTTTTCTGTTTGATTAGCAGTCTCCTTATTATCATCGGATTGAACACTTTTGGATGTAATACACTCATTTTTAGTTTTAATATTTTTTGTAACCGATTTATTTTGTTCAAAGTTCGTTTGATTGTCAACAGTTTCGAAGTTATCTTCGGAGCTTGCACTTTTGGATACAACACTGTCTTCTTTGGCGCTATCCGTATCAACACTAGTTTCACTAAAAACATCACTCTTTATACTGCTAACTGATTTAATACTACATATCTTGCTATCAACACTTAAAGTATCCGTCAAAGTATTTTCAACAATGTTATTATCAACTGACAAATCCTTCAAATTACCCTCAATAGAGTTCACTGCATCTTCGATCTTATTCCCTAAAGTTTTAAAGTCACATTTCTCTAAATCACTCAGCATTTGAGCTGTTGTTTCTTCAACAGTTTTTTGCAACTCTGGTGGTTGAAATTTAAATAGTACTTCGGCGAATCTCAAAACTTTCGGTGTTGAAAACGACTTTATTCTCTCCCAATCAGAGTCGATTTTCGCGAATATGTCGTCAGCGTAACATCGTATCTTTACGAAGACGGTGGTGCATAGGCAGAGTAGTATGAAGTGGCGTTCGTATGGCACTTTGATTTTTAGCTTTTCGAGTTTGGCTAATAGGGAGAAGGCTGCTTTATCTGCAGCATAGGGGCCTGTAAGCAAACTTAGTCATAAAAAAAACTATCTTTTTCACTCAAACTAAACAACTTTTACGTATCTACTCGCGTTAAGGCGAAGGGTAAGGCACACTAGCGCCGCTAATGGATTTAATTTGATAACTGCTAGACTGGATTTTTTTTTCAAACATTGCGGACCTTCCAACACTAGGCAAACGTCTATTATTTAATAATTGTACACTACTTTTAGGTTTGTTTTTGTATTCATTCGCTAACACCAACAGTGGTCATTGTTTGTGAATAAATGCGATAGCCCGTTTTGTGAATAAAGCACGCAATGTGCAGTAGTGCACATTTATTAAATAAATACTATGGATGCTTTCCTGTTGTCGGACGGTACGCAATGTTTAAAAAAAGATCCGGTCCGTTAGTAATTGTCAAATTATCAATAAGTGGCGCTAGTGTGCCTTACCCTTCGCCATAATAAACTATTTAAGTTGCATACCCTTACTTAAATTTTCAATGCAAGTTACAAATTATGAGACAACCAACACCTCAGTCTCCCATCTGACCACGGACCCTACAAAGGGTTCGATAACGTCGAGTAGAATGCGTAAAAGTTGTTTTATATAAATGTGTAGTGTTCGCGTAAACTTCACTATTGAAAACAATACTATTATTTTTCATTACGGATAAACATTGACTGGCTAAGTTGGCGTGTTAAAGGGGAGGCTTATACCCAGCAGAAGGTGCTTACGGGCTGAAATTCTGATGATGATGATGATAATGATGAAGGGTAATTTCAACCACTGGGCGATCACTAGTAGTAATTAGCCTATATACTGTCCCACTGCTGGGCAAAGGCCTCCGTCATTGAAATCAAGTCATCACTACAATTGATTGGTAATGGCTTAATCACCACGGGTTGGTGACCACAAACCCGGGATATGAATCGAAAAAAATCCGAAACATACTCTGCACGACCTGGGAGGAATTGAACCTGGGATCTTCGGGTTTCGGACCGAGCGCTTTGCTACTTGGCCATCGAGGCGTTATAAATTGAAAAAAAAAAAAAAAAAAACTAAGCAAAAGTAAAAAAATAGTAAACAAATAACCCCCCATATTCATAAAAACTATTTAATCATTGTTTTGTCTCTTTTTCTCAAATTCAAAATGACGTTGGTGTGACGTTGACAAAACAATATTTAACTAAATAATGCTTAAATAGTTTTTATGAATAAGGGGGTAAGTATATAAAAGTTGCTTACCTAATTGGTCCAAAACATAGAGAAACTGTTTGAATATATATTTGGGCTCTACGGTAGGGTCTGGAATGTTCTTGAACTCCTCATATAAATCTTCACCATAGATTTCAGTGGGGTCGTACCTGGAACAAGAATATGACTTCCCGATCCGATCCGAACCCCTCGGAGTATCTAGTAGGGCACGGGGACACGCATTAGGGCGTGATGCCGTTCCCTCTAGAAAACCTCCGAAGGTGATTCGTTTCACACGGCTTGAGGAACCCTTTAAGTTTCTCGCCGCCCCCAAAAAAGCCCGGTGAAGCTGAAAATGCCGTCTGAGGCAATTAGCAAACTCTCTCCAAAAAAAAGAACAAACTTAAGGGGGTGCAGCGCGGACGCAAAACTGCGAGTTTCAAGTTTCTTTATGGTAGCATTTTTTGTCATTTTAATGTTATGTAATTGTATGATCCCAAGTTGGTCGAAATAAATTAATTTATTATTATTAAACATGTATTAACAAACGTCCAGTATATCTGAGATTCTTACCTGTGCTCATTGATAAACTCCAGCGCATCGTTCACAGTCTCCCTCATGAACTGGCTTAGTTCTCTATAGTCTAGGGGCATAGACTCGTCCGAGGGAGCGCCGCTATACTCTATGATCAACTCTTTGGGCTTTGCTTGGTTCGGCGCTAACCTAGAACCATAGACAACACAAAACTGTTAAGAACTATTTAAAGGAACATTTAAAATGTCGGCGTCCCATACAAAGGTCTAATTTTAAAAAATAAATAGCAAATTTTAATGGATCTTTATATGCGTAAGAGATTTAATAGAGTTGTTATATTACATTTTTAATAAAACGTTTAATTTTACTATTGTGTTTATGTGATTTTGAGTCGACTAATAAAAGTTTCAAGTCGCATAAAATCATAATACACAAATGTTTTTTTTTTGTGTTTACTGTCAACATCTCTGTATTAAAATAAAATAATATATAAAAAGTTCAATTGAAATTGATCTCTTTTTGAAGTTTGTACGAATACTTAAATGACTCTTAAGTTTACTAATTAAGTAAATTATTTTTATTAATGAAAAAATGCAATAAAGAACAGAATAAAATAGAATATTTCAACATTTTTACTTTAAATTAACAGAGTTGGAAATAATCAAGATAATTATAACACCTCTTAACAACTATTGGAAAATATCTGACACTTATGGTGATAATTATCATTATCACTTATGTATCATATTTCAATTTGAAATAAAAAGTCTTTGTCTTTGGTAATTATTTACCTCTTGATAATATCATTGGTAATAATTGTTTGTCTCTTGATTATTAATAATTATCATCGGTAATTATTATTTCTAAATATTGATAATTGCCATGACAATCAACATCATCAGCTCATTTTATGTCCCCACGCTGGGGCCATAAAATGAGCCCAGCGTGGGAAGCCTTCCCTGTGGATGGATAGGGAGAACGGGCCACAAACCACCACGCGGGCCCAGTGCGGATTGGTGGTTATTAACGACTGCTAATGCAGCCGGGACCAACGTGCCTTCCGAAGCACGTGTCCTTTTATGATAGGGTATTTTCCAATATTTTTGACGCTGTAAGGGAGAAACGATCTGGACACATGCTGAGTTTCATGCCGGCTTTTCTCAGTACAAGGTACCTGAGTAGACTTACGAACCGATGGCATAATGACGTCCATAAGAGCTATTTGTAGCCTAAACTGAATAAATGATTTTGAATTTTGATTTTTTTTAATTTTGCACAGAGGAACAAGAGCTGATAATTTTTTGGTCCCCCATCCGATGACCGGCCTTTGCGAAAGTTGCATAACATTGGTGATTATTATTTCAAACTCTTGAATAAACGTTAATACTCACCTCTTTCCACCGTCTATGTCTTCGGCCAGATCCATTTCACAACACAGTTCCTTCTCCAACTCCTCAATCTTCCACTCCAACTTCTCATACATGTCATAATCATCAATATTCTCATATCTTCCTATTACATAGTCACTATTCTGATTTGCAACCTTATTTTTATTGGGTGAAAGCTCATTTTCCTTTATAATATCAACTTTTTTCGCTATACCCTCTGTTTCAGTAACATCGTCTTTTGAAAGTTCCGTTTCCGTTTCTTTGTCTTTGGGCTGTTCTGTTTCGTCTATGGTTTGGTTTGGAGGTGTGTCTGTATTTTCTACTGGTTGTTTGTTTGTATTGAACAGTGGATAGGTCAACGCTAGTATTCTGGGCTGAGATTCGGCGTCGCACTCTTTGTAAAGTTTCATTATCTGAGAAATAATACAAAAAAAATAAGTGTTCAAAAAAATTTGTGTGCGGCATTTCAATAAGCTTCCTTTATCAATACTTGGTATTTTTTGGCCGTGGATGGCCAAAACCGCCTCTATGTTCTAGTAGTTTAGACCACCGGTCTCAGATTCAGAGGTCCCGGGTTCGATTCCCAGTAAATAGCCTACAACTGTCCCAAAGGCCTTCACCATTGAAATCAAGTCATCGCTACAATTAATGTGTTAATTTAAAAAAAAATAATTAAAAAAACCGCTCGATAAATCCAAAATGTGAGACGGACGATTTGTGGTTTAGACATTGGTGATTGTTTAGACAAAATCAGAGATACAATAATTTAGTATAAGACATCAACTAAACGCCGCCACTCGTTTTCATGATTTTTGCCCAACTTTAAATGATATTGTAGAAAAAACTATAGTGTGTTATGAATTTGTGGATCGGACTAATTGTAAACACGTTCCCTTTGATACTAAATACCGGTTGACTTTTTTATCACCGTCCAAACCTTCTGAGGTGACTCCCGTGATACAAATGAACAACTCTTACTATTAAACCAACTCCCTAACTCGGAAATAAAATTCAGCTGTTCCATACATTTTGGTCGAAAGAATATTGATGTTTTGTATAGAACAGCTGAATTTTATTTTCGAGTTAATGAGTTGGTCCAATAATAAGAGTTGTTCGTTTGTATCACGGGAGTCGTCTCAGAAGGTTTGGATGCTGATAAAAAGTCAACGTGTATATATTTTGTTTAAGTATGTAATACGATAGTATTTTCAATATATCAACTTAACCGTGACTGCACTTTTGGCATTTTAAATAAAACAAAACCGCAGACATGACTCTTCACTTTCCCGCCAAGACTTCTAGGCTAATTTTATTTTGGTGACCCTCGAGCTGGCGCGTATTTTGGCCAACGTTTAAGTTTGGTCATTCAAAGAGGCAACGCCGCCAGCGTCCTGGGCACTCTCCCGCTTGGCAGCGATTTGGAGTCCCTTTTTTATTTGTAAAAATTATGTGTATATTTTTATTTCTATTTCCTTTTTTTTTAATTATGTTGTAAATAAATATAATTGTAATGTAAAAAAGTTAATTTTCATAGCCAAACCGACTAACAGCCGAAATTAGTATTACTACTAGTATTACTCTATTTAGGACCTGGTCGGTTACTCTTGAAACACAATTGCAATAATCAATTTCCAATCCCAAATCTAAAAAATTCAAATGTCACTCTTAAAAGCGATAATAGCGCTAAATTGGAATTAAATTGCGTGGAAATTGAGTGAACAAATTATTATCGAGATGAGGCGTTCCGAAATTGCGAAACTTATTCCAATATCGTTACATAATAATCGCATTGGAATTGTATTAAGATTCGAGTTTGCGTCAAGAGTAGCCTACCAGCATTGTTGCGTTTTAAACTTTACACAAAATGTCACGCTGTGTACACTCCTTTTGAATTACCGTCTAGCTAGTAAGATTAAGCCAATATGTTACTGTACGTATGCATCGATTGTAATCTGTTTGTGTACCTATAGAAATTAATTAATAACCTATCCTTAGCAAGAGATAGTCCTACTAGAGATGTGTTGCTTAGTTACTTCTGTTAGTTATCGGAAAATAACAGCGGTTGCTAGGTAACTAAACTAAGATAGGCCTATCTCTTACCAGAGATAGGTTATTAATTTCGGCTGTAAGTTGCGGATAAAATGCTAGTGTATAGAATATAGAATAGAATAGAATATATTTTATTTGCATAAAACATGGTAAAGTACAGATCGTGACTTAAATAAAACCAGCATGTTTTGCCACAATTTGGCGTGCAAAATTATACCAATTAAGTATTAATTAATGAATTATTTCACTAATACACATAATCACTAATAATAAATAATAATACAGATCGGAACTAAGTGACAATATAAAAATAAGAATAAATATTTCAAAATCATTAAAAATTAAACAAATACATTGCCATTTTATTTTAAATTCAAATTATCACATCATTTAATGTCAAAATACTCATTAAGATTATACGGGGATTTAATTATTAGCCAACTACGCAGTTGCGATATAAATTGTGTTATAAATTATGTAATATAATTATGTAAAATTGTATATTCACATCATCACCTCTCCTAGTCCACTGCTGGGCATATGCCTCTCCTTGTGCACGCCACCGAGCACGATCCGCGGCTACCCTCATCCAGCTCTTGCCATCCACCTTGCGAAGATCGTCGCTCCACCTAGTCTATATATATTTACATACTATAAAAAATATACAGGTATAATATACTTACAAACTGCAAATGCTCGTCTCTCCACACGAGATGCGCACTGTCTATGATGAGGACATTAATATTCTTCATCTCCAAGGTTCCATTTTCCAAGATCTGCCGCAACACTGATGATGTGCAGACGAGCACCTAGGTGAGAATCACTCATATGCTTTTTATTTGTATATTATATCTTAAAAGTAAAGTTCAAACAAAAAGGATATTGAATAAACGTGAATGAATGAATGATGAGGAGCTCTATGGTGCTTGGTATTGCTATGGCGATTGCTGAAGTTAAGCAATATTTGTAAAGGCCGGTCATTGGATGGGTGACCAAACATTTATCATAGCAATATCTAAATAAATAATCAAATTTTGTATTAATTGTGAATAAACATTATTTTGTGAAAAGTGAATGAATAAACGGTGTTTCAAAGAATGAACGATGAATAACTAGTCAATTCAATGAGTGAATGAAACAAAAAACTTATTACACCACATTTTTTCTAGTTAGTGAATAAACTAATGAATAATTAATTAATGAATAAACGATGGATAAAAGAATGAGCGGTAAATGAACGAACGACCTAAGAATTAACTATGTAATATGTATTAATGCATGGTAAATGAATGAAATATGAAAAACCAAATACATTTCGAAGGCATCTCTTTTTTATCCACCGCCTCGCACCAATCATACACCGCATCGTGCGTCTCTACCGACGTCACCGCTAAGTCGGTCATGATGTGGAGGTCGTATCGTACGCGACGCAGGACGTATGAGTGAATGTGTAAATAAACGCTGCAGATAACGAATGAACGAGCGAAAATATGATGTAAGTGTAATGGAAGGTAAATCAATAAATAAAAGATGAATTAATGATGAATGAACGGAGAATAAAATATAAATGAATGTGTAAATAAGATATTGAATGGTAAAGAAATGAATGAATACATCAACGACTAAAGAATGGACGGTATATAAATGTATATTGATAAATGAGTGAACGTGTAAATGGTGAACGAATGAGTGAATGGTGAACGAATGTGTGACTGGTGATCAAATGAGTGAATGTTGAACGAATGAGTGATTGAGTAAATGGTGAAAATATTAGGCACCTCTTTTTGGTCTAACTCCGCGCACCAATCGTAAACCGCGTCGTGCGTCTCCGCCGACGTCACCGCCAAGTCGGTCATGATATGGAGGTCGTACGCGACGCAGGCGACGCGGGACGCGCGGGTCACGTATACAGAGCGCTGGCGGCCCTCGAACAGGGACCTGAGTGGAAAATAAAGTTATAGAATCAAGTAGCCAAGTGGTCAAATCGTTTATTCAATATAAGCCTTTAACAGGCACTTATTGACGTCAATACTTTTCCGAATCTATTCGCATTAATTCTACACATTTGAGATTATTGAGACTTCCTGTGAAGGGTTAAAAGGTCACAAATACATACACACTTTCACATCCTTGTCTCAAAAAGGCGTAAACTATCACCACTATTATGTCCCCATTGCCCACTGCCGCGGCAAGAGCCTTCCCTATGAATGGATAGGGAGAACGAGCCATAAACCACCACGCGGGCCCAGTGCGGATTGGTGGTTGTTAACGACTGCTAATGCAGCCGGGACCAACGGCTTCACGTGCCTTCCGAAGCACGAAGGAGCTCGAGATGATATATTTTTGGTCAGTCTTTTGTTTGTACTGTTTTCTCTTGTATTGTACTTAAAATAAATAATTTCATTTATAGTTCGCTTTAGCTTAGTCGTAATTTAATTTAATTTAATTATATGTATAGAATCAACCTAGGGGGTGAGCACCTGGCGACCAGTAATACGGGTATCTTTTTTTAAAGAAACCTATCTCGGGCATCAGTCTCTCACACTTTGGCCGGTTGTCACCGGCATATTGTTAAAGTAGATTTAAATATCAAATAAGCTGTAAGCGTGTGAGAGAGAAATAAAGATATATATATTTTTTTAATTACCTATTTTTTGCGAAATATGCTTAACGTCAACAATCTCAGACTGGACGCGTTAACCACTGCGCCATCGAGCTCCTCCAGAGAAAAGGGATAAGCAGAACATCAAATCACCAATTTTGAGTAAACTCGTTTATAGTGACCTCGACTGCCATAATCAAAGGATGATTCCAAGGTGGAATAGATAACATCAATGGTATTATCTATCTAGCTAGCCAATCGCCTGATGTGTGAGCATCTTGTGCCTTAGCCGGCTCTTACGACATGCACGAGAAGAGGCAGCTAATATTCATTCATTCTTTTCACGGCCCAGACCAACATGGGATAATAATAAGACCTAAAATGACTACAATAAACATGAGTAGATCCGTAAAAGTTTTATGATTGAATGTATTGAATGATGTGTAGTTGTCTTACCCTCGGATGTTATACGCCTGCTCGTGTATAAGCCGGGTGGCTATGAAGGCCGCATGCTCCACGGCTAAGATGTTCTTGGTGTTGGCAGCTGTGGCGAGTCGGGCGCCGCCCTCGGCCGCTGTAAAGCGGGAGTAGGGTGCTTCCATCATCTGGAAATTAACAATTGGTTAAAGAAAATTTATTTCATATATTTTTTTCATAGTCAATATTTTATATTAAAAAAACTTAAGAAAGTTTTTTTATTATTTTGAACTTTGCATTCACAATGCTATATCTATATATTAATATGTGAAGCTAAAACTTTATGAGTATGAAATTTCGCACACTCATAGTTTATGTATATAAGCCGTACTCAGAGAACTCAATTAGGTTTTAATGACTATTAAGTCTCTTGCTGTCACTTTCTTATGTATAGTGCTATGGATTATCTACATATTCTCATATTTCTTTTATTTGGCAGATTGTTGTTATTTGTAAAAATTATCTGTTTGTTTAAATTATATTTTAAATTATAAAGTTTTAAAAAGAATCAACATTGCAGCTCTTCTGAAATGATTACTATTAATCACATTCAAACAAACATATTAAATATATTACAACTATTACACACCACTTTGTTAAGCTGATTGCAAGCAGACTTTTTTAATCGAAATCTTCTAGTAAATATCATGTATAAAGAAGTTATGATGATACCTTTTTTACTAATCAGTTTGTGTCAATCCCCACTTAAATTCTTTGATAACAGCATGTGTTTGCAGCCATTTTGTTATATTCACTTTTTCACTAATCATCATAATGAGTTCACATTTCGGGGAATACCAAACTGTGTAGATAAACATAGCATTGTATAGTTTATGTCGAGGGAAGTCCCTTGACAGACACTCTCGGACGAGACAGTACGAGGGCGCAGTACATTGATGCTTATCGTTTGCTTCTACACCTAGATTTCTATTTGATATCGTCAATGTTCAGTAAACTCGCCTTGTCTCGCCCGAGAGTGTGGAGACAGCATAAGGTTTTTAAGTTGTTTAATTTCTTATTTCCTCTCATTATGTAGGAGTCAGAGTGTCGTCTTTCCGTGTTTTGTTTATATCACTCAAATATAATTTTGAATTGTTTATGAGAGACAAACTACTTGTATAACCTCTGTAAAACACTGAATATTTATGCTAAGCTTATACTTTAATTTTTAGTTTATTTGTAATAGGGGTTAGGTTAGTTTAACCACAACACAATATCAACAACTTACCACAATTGTGTCGTCAAGTAAATCGTGCCGACGTACCTACACAGCTAAGTATTGTCACAAGAATTCTAAACAATCAGCTATTATCCCATTGTTATGTCAGCAAGAGTCGACACCCACAATCACTTGATGCTAAATAAGTACTAATCTATACATACATTTTATCAAAAAAATTTACTAACACACAACGATAATAAAGTTTTTGTAAGCACCACAATAAATAAATCGATTTACAAAAGTTTAAGCATGTAAATTGGGACAAAACAACAATTCGCAAACGCAAAATCTTGTAAAGTTCATTGACATTTTAGATTGATACGTTTCGTTACACCACAGCAATGTTCATCACGAATCTTTTATACCTACATAAAAGGAAGTCGTACACAAGGCTCTATGGATCTAACCACAGATTTAGAAATAGGATGACATATCTTGCTCTATCTAGAGAGAGCTTAGAGCAAATGCTCTAAGAGAGAGAGTGACTACACGTTATTGTTTTTCAGGAATGGTAAAACTATTAAAATGGTAAAATCTTCATATACTTTGTTTGATAAATCGAAGTTTTAGAATATATTCATTATTTATCATTTGTAATAATTGTGTTTACCATTATAAAGCGAGAGATTGAAATAAAAAGAAGAAATAAGTAGTATTTATTACTAATCCTAGACTGTTCTCGTTTTTGTTATTTTAGATTACTCGTTTACTCAGACCAAATAAAAAGTTAAGACGGAACTCTGCGAACAGCAAAGTGATGCCAGTTTTTTAAACATGTGTGTTTAAACGGGTGTTGCCATGATAATTCAATTACCCCAAAAGTACAAAAATAACGTTAAAAATTAGCAACATTATTTTTAACGTTATTAGTTAATAACGTATGATATAAATAAAAGTGATCCATTCCGACGTAAGCTGTTGGTAAAAAGTGGTGGCGGTAGGGGAAAGAAATGGAAAAAGTGTTTCAGGAATAAAACTTGTCATTATTTATTCAAATTATTTAATTAAAAACTAATTAATTGCTTGTATGCTTGCCTTTTACTTTTTTTAATCGCATTGCAACTTTGACTTCGTGTACTTCGTTACTTCATGCACGTGTGTGCGTGTAATTGTGTATGTACACGGCGAGGCGTAGTTTGACCCGGCCTTACTTCGCTGTTCGCAGAGTTCTGTCTTAACTCTTTATTTGGTCTGAGCTCGTTTATTACAAATTCTAATTTCTTTATTTTCTAATACATGGTAGTTAAGATGGTAATGGTAACATTACTTCTAAACAGAACCTTAGAGCATTAAACCAAAGCTCTAAGAACAGAACGTATAATCGCAGGAAAAAATAATTTTAGTGTATATCTAGCTAGATCACACTGACTACTACTAAAGCTATACAATAAAACTTTGAAACTTTCGTATAGAAACTCACTATTGTTATTTTATTTATAGGGGACATCGATAGATTATTATTTTTTTATATTTTGTTTTAGACTATTAATATATTTTTTACTATGATGAATTTTTCAGATCAATTTTTAATAGAAAAATAGTAATTCGTCTTTCTCAGTCTCAGTCTCGACCACAGAGTACCTATATCTGTATGATCTCGTTCTCTTCGAAACTGAATATTATATGTTCGGTGGTCTGCATTCGTGGTTTTGCATTGCCTTTTTTCTTTCGCTTCAAAGAATCGAATTACTCAGAATAGGTTAAATCAAAACAAACAAAGGTAAACAACATATTCTGTACCTAAACAAAGTGATTGTTTTGTTAAAAGTGGTTAAAGGCAAAGCCACAGTTCTCTGAATAAAGTGAACGTCGTTGTATTAACTAACAGTGAAACGAAGCTATAGGTTATAAGTTTTTCAAAATGAATCGTATAGAAACATTAGAAAATGAAATCGCCGATCTACGCAAAATCTTATTGGAGAAAGAGACTGAATTGATGGCTTTACAGAAAGAATGTACTTTGGTAAGTTTCACTCATACCAAGTTATGCAAACCTGTTAATATATATTTGCTCAAGATTTAATTCTTATTTTATCCAGGTTATGTAAATTATATTTATATACCATTTATTATTGATGTGTCTGGGATAATATTGTAACCCCTTGAGCGTCGAGCGACCAGCAGTTGGCCGATAATTAAAATTCTATTGTGTCTGGGTATTCGAAGCTTGAGCTCTAGGTACTCTCGTTAGGTACCTATAAAGTGATATTGTATTAAAGGCCTGAAGTAAAACATTTAAACATAAGAAATTATTAAAATTGTCAAATAAACATATGAGGTAGACCTGCATAAATGGTTTATTTAAAAAATAACAGTTTAAGCCGTTGCTTTGGATTTAATTTTTCTTTTATGTTTAGTAATGATGAGTAATTTATTAAATTTTACAGAAGGCACAACTTCAGTTTGATAATGCAAATAACCAAAACATGGAACCCAATAAGGGACTGAATGGCAACCGTTTGTCTAAATGGGCAATAGTAAGGTAAATGGAAGTATTTTTATTTATTTTATTACACAACAATATTCAGCTTCTTCTTCTAATGATCTTCCTCAACGTCTAGCTAGGCCCATGTCTGAGGGACTAGACCACCAATTTGCAGCATTGTGAACTAGAGTTCTCCAAGGAGTCCTATCCTGAGCCAAATGCATGCTTATTGTATTTCAGGGCTTAGAATAGCATTTTCTACCGGGTAGGCACTCTTACTCTGAAATTTAAAAAAGAATAAAAAAATATGTACCTAAAATAAACATACACACCCCTTATATAGATGAAGCAGCCAAATATAAAACAACGCTCATACAGGAAGCATGCTGGATAAGTATTTCTGAAATCTAAACCCGCAACAATAGTGGAGTAAATAACTATCCTCTAGAAATAGAAAAAGCAGTTCTAGAAAAGAGAAGACTTAGAAGAGTCTGGCATCTAAGTAGGCTTACTGAAGATAAAACTAATACAGAGCTATAGAAGATCTTAAGTCACTATTATATTGCAAAACTGGCATGATAACTCATTCCAGGAAAAGCTAGAAAACCTAACTGCTACAGAGTCTACAAAATATTTGCTCTGGAAAATAACCAAAGATTTTGACAGACCGCAACAGGAACAGGTTCATAGAGTCTGCGACAAGATAAGAAAGACATTGGAAGAAAAAGAATACTGCTCTGCAGTCTTCTTGGATATACAACAGGCCTTCGATAGAGTCTGGCACAAGGGCCTACTATGCAAAATTAAAAGTTGCCTTCCACACAGTTATTTCCTAATATTAACTCTTATCTCTCAGGAAGACTGTTCCAGGTCAAAGAAGGTGAAACCTATTGTGTATTTGATTGTTAATTGACAGATCACAATATCATGTTCTATGTGGGTACTAAAATAATAAATGAGTTATGCTTTGATCTCGACTGATGTTGTATTCTTTAAAACCACATCGAAATTTTTTGAAATACAAGCTGGTGTTCCTCAAGGGTCAGTGTTGGGCCCTGTACTCTACACTATTTTCACAGCTGACCTATGCTCGAATACCATAACTACAGCTACATTCGCCGATGATACCGCTATTAAGGCGAGTCACAAGGACCCAGAAATAGCATCAAAAATCCTACAGGAAGGCTTAGCTGAGACAACTAAATAGCTTCGAAATTGGAGGATAAAGTTAGTAACTCAAAATCAGCGCAGGTGACTTTTACCTCACGCAAAGGCAATTGCCCCCTGGTGAAACTAGAAAATGCCACTCTTTCTCACCAGAACTCTGTCAGATACCTTGGCCTACATCTTGATAGGCGTATGACATGGAATGAGCACATCAAGAAGAAACGAGATGAGTAGAGAAATATGAGTAGATGTTCTCGCTGGAGGACACACTAAACGAGAGAGCATGCAACACATCTGTTAGAAGAAAAAAATTAAAAAATAATTAAAAAATATGTAAAATAAATGTTTACACACCCACAGACATGCGTCTATCTACAAATAGCTTGTGTAGGGCATGTGGAGATGAAACGGAGTCAATGCAGCACCTACTGTGTGACTGTGACTCTCTGGCTATGAAAAGAATAGGACTCCTGGGGTCGGCTTGTCGACTACAGGCTCTTCGCTCTTAAGGACGTGACCAAACTTATGGCATCTATCTTTACAGAGGAAGAAGAGTGAAAGGACGGGGTTGCACAAAAGATCCCGATGGGTCGAAATGTTACTGCAAGAGGGAAACCTCAGCAGGCCCCACTAAGATAAGATAAAATAAGATACACTGACATACCACAATCTGTCGAACTTCTTCAATAGACTTTGAACTATACGTATATAGCGTATGGTTTAATATTTATTGAAGGAATTTGACAGTATTGGATAGAAGAATGAAGACAAAGTGTTGAAACAATTCTACGAGCGGGATTAATTTCGACGAGTTTGATTGAGCCACGATAGCATAGTTGGTAGCTAGGGCTCGGAAACTGGTAAATTTTTTGAACCGGTTTCACGAAATTATGCATGGAACTTACTTAACCTCTTACCATGCGATATTGACTTGTTCTACTCTAGCGCCTCATCAGTAAAAGAGATTATATGTTCTAATTTTTTTATTGACAGCAAGCAATAAAATAAAAATAGTACAATAGTGAATAAGTATTAGTATTATATAATAAATATATTTAAATATATAGTTAAAGGAATATTGTAGAAATCTATAGGTATAAGTGAAATATACAACAACAACCTACTGTAAGCTGTAAATTCACTCATTCATTCAAATGAATGAAAACAAATATGTATCGCCCTTTAAAATATTTGATTTTTTTTTCTTCTATTTTTAACTAAAATTAACGTAGTCTCCACAGCTGGTTAACTGAACACTATTGTTTATATAATTGTGAAGATTTGTTAATTAGCATATGTCTATTTATTCTCCATAACTTTAGATGTTATTTGTCTGTAAATCTTCCTAGAAATAAATAAATAAATAAATAAATAAAATAAATAAACTTTATTAAAAACGTTACGTTCCATTAAACCGTTTTTTGAACCGGTTTACAAAAAAATGGGTATTTTTTAATAAACCGGTTAAAATTTAAAATGATAAATACTTGATTTACGTCTTGACCCATATTGATAGGATGCGCGCAAGTCGCAACTATCAAAATGAGATAGCGCTCGCGACGCAACACTGGTGCGCGCCGCGCGGGTATTTCGTCTAACAAGCTACAACAAGTCGCAGCCAGCGATCACTAGAAATAAACCGGTTTATTTATTTTCGAAATATTGGTCCTATTTGGTTCCGCTCCGGAATGGTACTTTATGATAGTACAGGTTTTACCCTAATGAAACTGGTTAATTTTGAACCGGTTTCAAGCCTTGGTTGCTAGTGCACCAGACCCGGCATGTCGTGGGGTGCGGGTTCGAATCCCGCTTGTGCAATTTTTTCATATACGTATATTTTTTATTTTGTGTTTTTTTTTTACATGTTGTGGTTGTCTTCTATATTTTTTGTGTTTATTGTAATGGAAAGTGTCCTGCTATGATAGGGCATTTTCCAATATTTTTGACGCTGTAAGGGAGAAAAGAGCTGGACACTTGCTCAGTTTCTTGCCGGTTCTTCTCAGTACAAGATCTCCCGCCCAGAGTAGACTTACGAAGCGATGGCATAGTGACATTCATAAGAGCTACTTGTAGCTTAAACTGAATAAATGATTTTAAATTTTGAATTTTGAATTTTTCAACACTGTCTTTTTTCAATTTGTAATTTGTTCGCAACAATACTTGCGTAAAATTATATATAAATAATCAGTTTTGGATAGGTTCATGTGCGGGCGTCTGTACATTTGTGTAAACTGATTCGTTTTGTACACGATGCAAACACCTCCTCAACCGTGTCAACAGATGGCGCCACAAACGCATACCAATGACGTCGCCATACTACGATGATAAAATAGTATGGGAAGCCTGCAAGTTCTACCATCTCCTTCGTTATATATAGCACCTCCAACTAACATTCGCCGGACCTCGGTCCCCGAGCTATACCACCCAGCTCGGAGGAAGATCTTCCCTTTGGCCTGCCTCAATGTGGCATTCTACCTACTATTGACTTCCCTACAGTTTCAATATATTGTTCATATAACATTGTCCTTCTAGGTACAGTCGTCAGATACTGCTCCCTGATATAGGAGTGGCCGGCCAGGAGAGGCTGTGTGCGGCCAAAGTGCTGGTGGTAGGCGCGGGGGGGCTCGGGTGTCCCGCCGCGGTCTACCTCGCCGGGGCCGGGGTAGGTCAGTATATCTAATACCTTTAAACGAGCAATTCTTGTATATATGTATATACAAGCTTGTTAGTTAAACCAAGGGACATATTAAGGGAGGACATTAGGTATTCGATTCCCAATCCGATTAATTAAAAAAAATATTCCTATTTTTTTGCATAATCCTAATAAATAATTTAGCGTATACACTAAGCGCGGGAAAATACCAAATATGTGCCGACTGACTGCGCCGGCGGAGCGCGGCGCCGTCGATAGATCATGCCGAAAGGTCACTTTTTGCTTTGCACACCGCACGCACCACGCGAGGCCACGCCTTCATCCCCGCCTCGCGGCGCGTGCCCCGGCGCGTACCCCGCCACGGGCAGTCTGCGCTGTATTTTTTTATTTGTTTATGTTTACCCAGGCATAAACTACCATAGGATTAAATATGTCCCTCGTGTCAACTAACACGCTGTATAATCTGAATCGCGGAAACGGCTCCAACGATTTTTATGAAATTTAGTATGATTTATCGCCCCCGAAAGCTTTTAAAGCTAAAAAAGCGAAAACCGAAGCTAGGTTTAATTTTTAGAAAACGTCGTTTTTACTGTAAAAAAATACCGAGCAAAGCTCGGTCATCCAGGTACTCTGTACTAATATAATAAAGCTGAATAGTTTGTTATTTTGTTTGATGACGCATATACTATTAGGCCCCATGTCACAATAGGAACGAAGAACTGTTTTTTCTTTATTCCACAATAGGGAAGAGCTTGGCCTTCATCACACGCTGTTAAGTGACGAGGTAGTCAGTATGTGAAAAAAAGAGACGTTATTCTTACGTATACGAGAGGGGTGAAAGGGAGTCTACCTCGCTTCGAACTGCTCAATGCTTCGGCACGTAAAGCCGTTGGTCCTGGCTGCATTAGAAGTTGCTAACAACCACCAATCCGCACTGGGCCCGCGTGGTGGTTTATGGCCCGTTCTCCCTACCAATCCATAGGGAAGGCTCGTGTACCAGCAGTGGTTACATACAAATTTGGTGATGTGATGAGATGATGAAAATAATGATAAATTTATATGAATAACATTTTACAATTTTGCTATAAATATAACAGAGCTGAATGAGAGTAGCCGCGGATAGTGCTCGGTGGCGTGCACTTGGAGAGGCCTATGTCCAGCACTGGACTAGGCTGATGATGGTGATGATAGCATTGTATATGCAAATCTATACTATATATTAATATTATAAAGCTGAAGAGTTTGTTTGTTTGTTTGGTTGAACATGCTAATCTCAGGAACTACTGGTTCGAATTGAAAAATTATTTTGACGTGACAACGTCTTATAATTCGATAGAGCCGGCTGCACGCACGAAAAAGTTCGGCGTTACCTCGCTCTGAGGCGTTCCATGTAAGGCTTGAAGTGCAAGCGAGAGCGCGGAACGAGCGACAAAGAAGCACAATCGGCTGAGTAGAAATTTAGCCGTGCTGCTGTGCAAGCCCGTGTCCGGCATCGCCACCGCGGTACTTACCCCCAACCCCCCCGACACCCCCAACACCTCCCGACACCACCAACTCCTCCCGCCTACCTGTTCGACGGGCTGCTGCTGCTGTGCAAGCCCGTGGCCGGCATCGCCACCGCGGTACTTACCCCCAACACCCCCCGACACCCCCAACACCTCCCGACACCACCAACTCCTCCCGCCTACCTGTTCGACGGGCTGCTGCTGCTGTGCAAGCCCGTGGCCGGCATCGCCACCGCGGTACTTACCCCCAACACCCCCCGACACCCCCAACACCTCCCGACACCACCAACTCCTCCCGCCTACCTGTTCGACGGGCTGCTGCTGCTGTGCAAGCCCGTGGCCGGCATCGCCACCGCGGTACGTACCCCCAACACCCCCCGACACCCCCAACACCACCCGACACCCCCAACTCCTCCCGCCTACCTGTTCGACGGGCTGCTGCTGCTGTGCAAGCCCGTGGCCGGCATCGCCACCGCGGTACGCACCCCCAACACCCCCCGACACCCCCAACACCTCCCGACACCCCCAACATCTCCCGACACCTTCTTAAGACGTTGTCACGTTCAACTATCGTCAGTAAACCGACTTTACAGACAACCAATTTTTGTGTTGAATTGTCCATTTATTGAGGAAGGCTATAGGCTATATTACATCACGCTATGACTAATAGGAGTGGAGCAGCAATGAAAAATTATGCAAAAACGGGGAAATATTTTTTAACGCGTGTGAAACCGCCGGGCACAGCTAGTCGTATATATTTGTTAATAACTTCAGGTGAGATTGGCATAGTGGACTACGACGAAGTGGACATCAGTAATATACACAGACAGATCCTGCATATGGAGAGAGATGAGAACAACAGTAAGGCCGCCTCCGCCACGCACAAGCTTAGAAGGTAAGTACCTATTATTATTATTTAAGGGGGTGCCGCGCGGAATTTCGAAAATTTACGTGTTTTTAAGTCACTGGTGCTAAGCGCTGAATAGGTCATATACATTAAAAGGACTAGTGTAGGTTAGCTTGATCCTTTCACAAGGCCATGGTTGTCTTGGAATTTGAAACAAATACCCGGCAACTGCATAAACAATACGTAAAAGTAATGATATCTAAAAACTTATTTTTTCAGAAACTTTGATGATGAATAATGCAATGAATTATCTTATCTTACCTTACCAATATTTGTTTTTGTATTTTTATTTCAGCATCAACTCCCACATCAAAGTAACTCCGTACAACGTCCAGTTGGACGCGAATAACGCTCTGGAGATCGCGTCTCGGTACGACGTGATACTGGACTGTTCCGATAATGTGCCCACTAGATACTTGTTGAACGATCTCAGCGTTATCGCTAAGGTAAGGGTTATTTCATCATCATCAGCTCATTTGATGTCCCCACTGCTGGGGCACGAGCTTCTCGTTAAGGCAAACAGCAATCTCGCTCTCTAAAAAAATACGAGCCTTCCTTAAGGAAGAAAACACCACAGCAGGGAGAACGGGTCATAAACCACCACGCAGGCCCAGTGCGGATTGGTGGTTGTTAACGACTGCTAATGCAGCCGGGACCAACGGCAACACGCGCACGACGAAGCACGGAGAAGCGAGAGATTATAATTTTTTGGTCACCCATCCGATGACCGGCCTTTGCGAAAGTTGCTTAACCTCAGCACTCGCAGACCGGGTGCGTTAACCACTGCGCCATCGTGCTCCTCATTTTATTTAAAATATAATATTTGTAGGTAAAATATAATAATGTATGTAGGTAAGCAAATAGAGTACCACCTGGTCTTAATCAGAGAAAAATTTATAAATTTAATTGAATAACTAACTACTTAAGGGGGTGCAGCGCGGAATTTGAAAATGTACGTGTTTTTAAATCACTGGTGCTAGGCGCTGAAAAGGTCTAATACATTAAAAGGACTAGTGTAGGTTAGCTTGATCCTTTCACAAGGTCATGGTTTGAAACAAATACCCAGAAACTGCATAAACATTACGTAAAATAATGATATCTAAAAACTTACTACTATTAAGACCGCCTTTGCCCATATTACTAGCTTTATGTTTTTGTTTAATTAATTCCAATTCATTTGTGTGTGAGCAATAAAGAATTTATCTATCTATCTTATTTCTTCAGAAACTTTGTAAATATAGCACAAATGAAACAATGATCCGACATCAAAATGTTTGTATTGATATTCCGCAGGGCACTGTTGTCTTATTTTTCCATTAAAAAACATGAATATGAAAATATTAAGACTTTTCTTATTTTTTACCCAAACGCCTATGATTTTACGAAAGTAAACATTGCTCTAATTAAATGAGCAGCCTACTCTGTACAGATATGAGTGTGCGTGCGTATCCTTGTCCCGCGCGCTGTCCCGCCACTGCCACGCGCCGCTCGCTCGCTATCATAAACAAACTTAAAACTCGCAGTTTTGCGTCCGCGCTGCACCCCTTTAATATTAAATCTTAAATTGTTATTTGAAAAAGACTGTGTTGAAAAAAAATATCTACGAGTGGGATTCGAACCCGCACCCCATGACATGCCGGGTCAGGTGCACTGCCAACTATGCTATCGTGGCTCAATCCAACTCGACGAAATTAATCAACACTATCTACTCTTACTCTGTAAGCCAAAGGAGCCCTATTCAATGTCGACAACTACGTCATCAACATCCGATCTTAATATTTTTACAAATATTGAAAGATCAGTTAAGAATTAGGCAAGCTATATTTATGATTATTTATAATTTTACGCAAATATTGTTGCGAACAAATTACAATTTAAAATAGATTACCAAACATTCTATAGATATCGACTTCGCTGAATCTTTATTTATTATATTATTTTACTCATTTCAACTTTTGCCTTTTGCTCCCTGTGTGGTGCTGGGGGATAAGGAATTGCACCACCCCATATCTTCCCGAGGGTGTCGTAAAAGCCGACTAAGGGACCATTCCAGAGGATGGGCAGCAGCATCTCTCTGAGCTTACCCTCAACCTACTGCGATCGCCAATCCGCCTGCCAAGCGTGGCGATTACGGCTAATACACCTCATGGAGATCCGTGGGGAAGGCCTTTGTCCAGCAGTGGACGTCTTTTGGCTGAGATGATGATGAAACTTTTGCAACATATATTACATGGCGGACTTCATGCCTGAGGCATTCTCTACCAGCCAACTATCACCCTATAGCACCCTATATCACCATGCAGAGATTACATATTGGTAGGTGCAATTAAGTATCTTAGTATTTTGAAATGAAACAACATTTCAACGGATCTACTCGCGTTTATTTTATACATTAGTTTCAACTAATGTTTATCCTGACGTTTCGAACACTTTGCAGGGTCCGTGGTCACACACCAACACCATACTGTCAGACCAAAAGATACTGTAAGCTCTTTCTGCTTAAAACGGAACGCACGTGATTAAATTTAAATGAGGGTATACAAGCTACTAACTAATTATGAGACGACCAACACCTCAGTCTCCCTGTGACCATGGACCCTGCAAAGGGTTCGAATAAACGCGAGTAGATACGTAAAAGTTGTTTCATTTCTATGTGTAATGTTCGCGTAAACTTTAGAAAACGATATCCTTGTATTTGTTTCAGATACCTTTAATATCAGGTAGTGCGTTGAAAATGGAAGGCCAACTCACTGTATATGGGTATAGAGCAGAGAAGAATTGCAATGAAAAGGTTAGTATTCATAATTCTGAGAGATTACTTCTTTAACAATGAGTGTGGGATGCACCGCGACGTTGTAGCAGTAGATAGGAGCCTCAAGCCGCTCTCCTTGGCAAGCGAGAACTGGCGCAGACCAACGGTGCTGAGCACTGAAGACCGCAGGAACATATGGAAGAGTAAGGAGCTCCACGGGCGGTACTACCGGGCCTTAACAGGGCCCGATGTGGATCTGCTCGCGTCGGTAAACTGGCTACGATTCGGTGACCTTTTTGGGGAAACCGAGGGGTTTGTCTGTGCAATTGCAGACGAAGTCATGATGACGAATAATTATCGGAAGTATATCCTGAGGGACGGTACTGCCGACATCTGTCGGGCATGCCGCCGTCCCGGTGAGTCACTCAGGCATATTATTTCCGGTTGTTCTCATCCGGCTAACGGTGAGTACTTGCACAGACATAACCTTGTAGCCAGGATTATCCATCAGCAACTTGCTCTTCGATATGGTCTTGTAGAATCTGAGGTGCCGTACTATAAGTACACGCCGGTGCCAGTTCTCGAAAATGGTTATGCAACGCTCTACTGGGATCGATCTGTCATCACGGACAGGACTGTTATTGCAAATAAGCCTGATATTGTGTTGACAGATTGATTGACGCGCCAGGCAATGCTCATCGATATCACCATTCCGCATGACGAGAACCTTGCGAAAGCCGAGAAGGGCAAGCTTACTAAGTACCTTGACCTGGCTCACGAGGTGACCGCTATGTGGGATGTGGATTCGACGATCATTGTCCCCATAGTCGTATCTGCAAACGGCCTTATAGCGAAGAGTCTCGACCAACATCTCAAGAGACTTTCGCTGGATGGCTGGATTAAGGGTCAGATACAGAAGGCAACACTCCTGGACACGACACGCATTGTCAGGAGGTTTCGTTCTCTGCAGCCTTAATCGCCGGTAGCTTGAGTCCTGCTACGTTGCTGGCGGTGTTCTAGGTTTATGTTTTTATAAAAGTTGTATTTTTTGTATGTATTTTGTTATATTTTACTTTTTATAGCTGGTGACCTGTGGGACCGGTTTTCTAAAATGATTTATAATTTTATATTTTTTTATTTTTATGCAGGCATGTTTTAAGCCCGCCTGGCTTTCTACATCATCTTGTTGCCATAAGCTCCATTAATCAGTGGCATTGTGGTGACAGTTAGTTGAGTTCATCACATCACATCATCAGCTTATTTGATCTCCCCACTGTTGGGGCACCAGCCTTCCTTTGCAAATTTTATTTAACCTTAATAATCGCATTCCCGACGTGTTATAATTACTGCGCCATCGATATGTTACTTAATATTGATAAATCATATAATGAATTTAAAAAAAAATTGTTACCCGAGCCTCGAACTTCCAACCCCCAGGAGCCGACCCTCATCGGTCCCTGCTACCGCTGCGTGTTTCCCACGCCGCCGCCCGCCGCAGCAGTGGGCAGTTGTTCTGCCCACGGGGTGGCGGGGCCAGTGCCGGGGGTTATAGGTGAGTTGTGATTTTATTTAATAGTTACCTAAGCAAGGTAACTTTGTGTACCTTTACCCTTTAACACAGTGCCATAAAATGAAATGAAAATCCTTTAATTAATTTAGGCATATAAATTGCACTTAAAGAAAAAAAAAAGAAAAAAAGTAGAAAAATAATATAAGTACACAATAATATATTGTTTTCTAAAGTTTACGCGAACACTACACATTTAAATGAAACAACTTTTACGGATCTACTCGCGTTTATTTTACTTTACATTATTTAATGTTTATCCTGACGTTTCGGATCCTTTGCAGGGTCCGTGGTCACAGGGAGACTGAGGTGTTGGTCATCTCATAATTAGTTAGTAGCTTGTATACCCTCATTTAATTTAATCGGGTGCGTTCCGTTTTACGCAGAAAGAGCTTACAGTATCTTTTGGTCTGGCAGTATGGTGTTGGGGCTGGGATTTAATATTTTGTATGATAGGGTCCCAGGCTGGTGGTAGACTCCAACCATCTTCTCTATTAAAATTAGGATGTTTTTTAATTTCAATAGCCTCGCGTATCATCCTAGGGATGAATCGTTGTTCTCTAGCGAGTACTTGCAGTTTATCAAATCTGATGTAATGGTTGGGCCCCTCTTGGGAATGTTCGCATACTGCAGACTTATTTTCGCGCCTATGCTTGACGTCGGCTATGTGTTCTTTAACGCGGGTTCCTATACTTCTCTTTGTTTGCCCGATGTAAGAGAGCCCACAGTCGCAGTCCAGTTTGTACACGCCTGCATCTTGAAGGGGTATGTTGCACTTGACAGGTCGTAAAAATTGGTTGATCTTCTTTGGCGGCTTGAAGTAAGTGTTGATTGAAGCTCGCTTTAAGATATGTCCAATCTTGTCAGTGACACCTTTCATATATGGAAGTACTGCAGGTTGGCGTTCGACTGTGGTTAGTTTATTGCGCTTTCTGTGACGAAGCCGTGGTACTTTCAGTTTATTATTCTGTAGTACGCGCTTGACATGCTGAAGCTCAGCAGCCAGGTGTTGAGTGTCACAGATGCCGCGTGCTCTCTGAAACAAAGATTTCCCTACAGTAGCCAACTGTCTAGGATGGTGGTGAGAATCACCATTGAGGTACCTATCTGTATGGGTTACTTTACGATACACGGTGTGACTTAAACTATGGTCCGGATTCCTGATGATTAAAGTATCCAAGAAAGCTAGCTTACTATCTGCCTCTAACTCCATTGTGAATTGTATTTTTGGATGTATGGAGTTAAGATGATCTAGAAAAGCAGATACTTTATCAGTTGGTAGGATAGTGAAAGTATCATCTACGTACCGCTTGTAGAATCTAGGGGTTACCGGTGCTGTGCTTAGGGCCCTCTCCTCGAAGTCTTCCATAAAGATATCGGCGACGACGGGCGAAACAGGGGAACCCATGGCCTGCAAAGGATCCGAAACGTCAGTATAAACATTAAATAATGTAAAGTAAAATAAACGCGAGTAGATCCGTAAAAGTTGTTTCATTTATACACAATAATACTTAAAATACATAATTTAATAAACAATACATATATGTAATGCGATTCTGCTGCTGGTTCGGAAGGTTGTCTTGTTTCCTACATTATGAGCTCATGAGACATCAATGGGGAAAACAGGACAAAAAGTTCTGTTTCCCCCATTGGGGACTTTCAATGGGAAAAACAGTAATAACCCGATTCTGCTAAGAAGACTCCAGCAAGAAACTTAGCTAGCAGCATGTTTAAACGCAACGAAAAAAGAGTCATTACATTCGATCATTTCAACAATTTCAGTCATTTATGTCAGTCAATGAAGTCATTACAGGGTTTACCATGTTTAAAAGCAACAAAAAGAAGTCATTTAATTCGATCATTTCAACAATTTCAGTAATTTATTTCAGTCAATCAAGTCATTACAAGATTTACCATGTTTAAAGGCAACATCGAAAAAGTCATTTTATTCGATAATTTCAACAATTTCAGTCATTCATGCCAATCAATGAAGTCATTACAGGGTTTACCATGTTTAAAGACAACGAAAAGAAGTCATTTAATTCGGTCATTTCAACAATTTCAGTAATTTATTTCAATCAATGAAGTCATTACAGGATTTACCATGTTTAAAGGCAACATCAAAAAGTCATTTCATTCGGTCATTTCAACAATTTCAGTCATTCATGCCAATCAATGAAGTCATTACAGGGTTTACCGTGTTTAAAGACAACGAAAAGAAGTCATTTAATTCGGTCATTTCAACAATTTCAGTAATTTATTTGAGTCAATGAAGTCATTACAGGATTTACCATGTTTAAAAGCAACGACAAAAAAGTCATTTCTGACGCTTCTGTGTTTGTTTCTTTTTAATTAAACATTGCAATTAATCTGCTTATTTGAAGGAGGTTTCAATTCAATTCATTTATTTGCATTTCTTGTGTATAAAAAGGTCTTACAAAGTATAGAGTGTTTACAAGAACTCTGTAATGGTTTTCAAATTGCAGGTTTGTTTGCACGAATAGACTGATAATGTAGATGTTATATTGTATGCAGGCGCACTCCAAGCATTGGAAGCGATCAAGCTGATCGTCGGACATACTCACGAGAAACTACTCGTCGGCAGATTGCTACTGTTCGACGGAGAGGATATGACGTTCAGGACTGGTGAGTTTATAGATTACAAAAAAAAACTTTTAGATAAGTACAAGATAAAATTTTATTAGAAAAAAAAATACTAGAAAAATACAACCAGCCCCAGGAAGCTCGAGTGGGTATCTAACTTTTAGTAATTTTATCTTAAACTTTTTGTTAGAACTATCTATCATATATATCTATATAAATAAAAATCAATTGCTGTTAGGGAATCCAATCCCGCATCAAAATCGCAATCCCGCAAGCCTGCGGAATAGGGTATTTGACTACAATGAAAATATAGATCAAATTGTTGTTAATTTAACAGTAAACATTTTTTTTAAACCAACTTATCCAGCACATAATTTTAAAATAAGTATAATTTTTATAAAAAATCATTTATAAAATAACTAAATTTTTTATGATTAACCACGTGATCGAAAACGCACGGGATTGGTCACGTGATGTCGTGACGTCATTTGCAAGCAAATCAATGATGCCACTCGAAGTTTTGTACGGTGTGATTTGACAGCTAACAGTTTGTTTAAACGCAACTGACGTCACGACATCACGTGACCTGCGTTTTAGCGGCTATTTTATTAATTTTAATTTTAATGGCGATTTTTATAAAAAAAAAAAAAATTCACAACGAATTAATCAAATTTCAAATATATTATGCTATAATGAACCATTAGACATATTTTTCTAAATACCCTATCCCGCGGATCCCGCGAGATAGAGATTTTTTAAAACTTTTCTTTTGTTTTAAGTAGATTAAAAAAAATGCACTATAGACAAGTAAATTTACTTTATTATTAATATTATTAGAAAGAGTTATATTACTAATTATCAACTGACTAACATAACCATAATCTATCCCCAGTGACGCTGCGCGGGCGCCATCCGCAGTGCGCGGTGTGTTCCCAATCGCCGACCATCACCCGCCTCATAGACTACGAGATGTTCTGCAAAGCGCATGCCAAAGAGAAGGTAAACTATTCGCTTTTTAATCTACATTGTGTAAATCCAATTATTTATAAGTAGTCAATTATTTATTTATAAATATATATAATTACCAGTGGTCGGAGTAGGTATATTGAATTAAGGTCACTGACATCAAACGTATATGTTAATATGGATACTCCTCCGAGTTTCCGGATTATTATGATAAAAATACCGAAACATCGAAATTATTACATGAAACTAGTTAAAAATGTATCAATACTCTCAACGCTATGCTGCTAGTGGCGTAGATGACCAGAATTTAATAGTAAAAAATGACTGGTGTGTAAAAACCTTGTTGTAGTAAAAGTGTTGGAGTAAAAGCCTAAGCATGTATAAAATGATATAATAATAATATTCATTTCAACACACGACATCCGGCAAACAGGGTCTTTGGTCCTCTTATCTCTATGCTCAACGCATCTGACCAATTAGAATCAAGTATCCAGGATGACTCATTGACTGTTTGTTCGAAAACAATGCTCGCACCGACATCCAGACCAAGTGGCTCACTCACTTATTTCGGTTCGTGGAGTGCGCTTATTTTATGTGTTGTGAATATCTTGACTTGACCCTGGCTTGTTTACTGTCTTCTGAAATCTACTTAAAACGACGAATTTGGCTTATAACTACGGACATCGATTTATTACTCTTGGATTGGGCCCATTTGAAGTTGTTTTTGTACGGGTAAGTTTTAATTATTTTCACTATTTAAGAAGGTTTTAGAACTTGGAAACAGTTAAAAAAATCACTTTATAGCAATCATCACAGCGCATGAGAGTCCGGTACGCACACCGCAGGGCTATCACCGCTTCAGTTAAAAAAAACACTTTATATGAAACAGAATTTCATTATCGACTTTACAGTTGTGTATGTATATATTGTAAATTTAAATCATTGTTTTAGGTGAGATATAAATAAATATGGCAAAGGTCAAGGCTGAAACAGTGCAAAAGTGGTTATTGCACTATCCTGAGCTACTTTACGATAACGCTAGTGGCACTATATACTGTACAAAGTGTGAAAGTCATTTGAAAGCTGTGAATAGAGGCAACATTACCAAACACATTGAAGGCGCTGTACATCAAGGAAAATTTAAGAGACCGCAAGAGGAATTTTACTTCGACCTCATTAAGTTCCTGATTCTATGCAATATTCCTTGGTCGCAAATGAAAAATCCAGCGTTCAAAGAGTTTTTTCAGAAATATATGTGCAGTACTTGTTGTTGCGTTTGTACCAATCGTAAAGTGGTTGACGAATCACAGTTACGAAAAGTTTATTTGGAGAAGTTTTATAGGAATAAAATCAATTCGATTTATGAAACTAATAAAAATGAGAAACTATGGATATCGCTGGATGAGACAACAGACATTTTTGGTCGATACATAGTCAATTTCCTAATAAAACCATTGCATCCTAGTAATAGTGCAGGCCGGCCTTATTTGATTGCTTGTAAAATGCTAACAGCAGTAAATGGACAAACAATAACACAATTTGTACTGCAATGTCTAGAAAATTTATGGCAAAACACTTTTGAAGCGAAAGTTGACAATATTTTAATGCTTTGCACTGACAGTGTAGCGTACATGCTATCTGCAGGGCGAAATTTAAAACATTACTTACCTGAAATGAAGCATGTGACATGTTTGGCGCACGCTCTTCATCGTGTAAGTGAGCAGATAAGGTCAGAATACAACGATGTTGATATTCTTATATCAAATGTTAAAAAAGTATTTTTAAAGGCTCCTAGTAGGGTAAACATTTTAAAAGAAAAATATCCTGACTTACCGTTGCCTCCGCAACCAGTCATTACCAGATGGGGTACTTGGTTACAGGCAGCATCTTACTACGCTCAACATTTAGATAAAATAAAAGAAGTTTTATCCTGCTTGAGCAGTTCTGATGCTATAGCCATACGAAACGCAAAAAACATTTTGGAAAAACAAAATTTAGAAAATGATTTAAAATATATTGAAGAAAATTACTCTATTATACTACTAGCCCTAAAAGAGTTACAAAAACAAAATTTATCTCTAGCTGATTCACTTTTAGTATTTGATCAAGTAAGGGCTACGCTTAACGAGTGCAATAATGAGAATATAAAAAATAAAATAGAATCAGTTATGGAACGAAATCCAGATTTAGATACAATTAGAGAATACAGCGAGAGTATTGAAAAAAGCGTAGCAAATAATCAGAAACTTTATTTCAAATTCGCTCCATTGACATCTACAGATGTTGAACGATCATTTTCCACTTACAAATGGATCTTAGATGTTAAAAGAAATAGCTTAAAATTAGAAAATATTGAAAAAATTATAGTTATTTATTTTAATTGTATAGAGACAGAAAATCAAAATGTAGAACTTGTAACCGATGAGGATTAAAAATAATTATTTTTAATAAAACTGTAATAATGATTATTTGTATTAACAATAAACAATTTTGTTTGCTTACATATGGTTTTTTATTTTATTACTCTATTTACCAAATTTTTGGAAACTCCGGTACATTCCGGAAGAAATGCATGTCCATGTTATGATATCATGACGCAAGTATCTAAAATCAATATACCTACTCCGACCACTGATAATTACGTATAAATTATTTATAAGTATTAAATTAAATTAATAATATTAAATTATAATGTATATTTAACTAGTGGTCTGCTCGCGACTTCGTCCGCTTGAGAACACCCGTATCCCGTGTGAAGCGTTCAAAAATGTTTGTCATGTGTCCCCATGTTACGAAAAATAAAGTAATGGTACATGATTTAAAAAAACGCTGCAAGATTAAAAAAAATGAGGTCTGAAAAATAAAATTATTTTTATAGTGAAACTGAAAATCAGTGAGTGTTCAAGCAACGATTTCAAAATTGCGAATGTTATCTTCAAGGTAAGCTAGTTTCATTTATTACCATTATGTATTTTGTATCTTATCTCTTAACTGTCTGAACACAGCAATGCTTCTAATATTGTTGTTACGGCGACGTACTTAGATAAGATTATAATATTTCTATATTACTTACTCTATTCATAAATGTAGACTAAAAACATTCGCGATTTTGAAACATATAGTGAATAAGTGCAGAGACGTTTTCTTAAAAAAAAATTACGACAAATAAATTTTAACTAGGTTTTTTTTAACTAGTTTTTGACAGGAAACTAGTGTTCAATATTTTTTTCCTTTAACACTTTAACAGCCGACTATTTTAAAGCGCGCCTTTCCTGGTACGCCGGCATATTTTTGCCGATATTGTAAGATTTATAAAATAAAAACTATTTGTAATACATCTATATATATATTTAAAATTCATTACATCGGGGTTTCACGCAAATCACGTACCACGGACGTCATTATAAAACAAACGCTAAGATAGTCAATGCCGTATAGAGGACGTGATCAGCGTCCTGAGACGATCCCACCCACCCGTACCCAGTACGTGATCGGCTGTTAAAGTGATCTACGCTTAGTTAAAAAAATTAATAGTCAATAATTGTCCCACTGATGGGCAAAGGCGTCCGTCCATCATTGAAATCAAGTCATCACTACAATTGATGGGTATTGGCTTAACCACCACGCATGGTGATCACCAGTGATCGGAGTAGGTAGGACAATTTGGGGTCAGTGATCTGTGACGTGTATATTATTATGAATATTCTTCCGAAATTCCGGTATTTTTTAATTAAGACTTTTTAAAATGTTTAAATAATTTTAACGCAAATGTTGTTGCCAAACAAATTACAAAAACACAAATGTTGAAAAAATTTCCACGAGCAGGATTTGAACCTGCACCCTTCTGAGAGCACCTGACCCGGTATGTCAGAAGGGTGCAGGATCAAATCCTGCTCGTGAATTTTTTTTCAACATTTGTGTTTTTTTTAAGACTTTTCTGATATTTTAAAATTATGAGGTCTCCTATGTGTTGATTTTTATCTGTTTGTTTCATTCTATCTTTACCTTTACTATCAAAGAACACTGCAAAAGGGTTTATTTAAAACTATCTACAAAAAATGACAACTAAAGGTTAGACATTTATAAAGTTAGCATAAAAAGTATGTTACTTTTGATCAGATAGTAAAAAAAAGCTTTTTATTCGTTTTACTACCTTTCTTATGACTACCTTAACCTCCACGAACAATATTGTTATTTTGTTATTTTGACATATCCATATTATGTTTTCTGTGAACATTTGTGATGCAAGTACACACAGCGGCAGATCAACCTATCCACAACTGTCAGATATCTACAATCAATTTTGAACTTTACTGTTTGGTTTTAAGGGGGTGCCGCGCGGAATTTCGAAAATTTACGTGTTTTTAAGTCAGTGGTGCTAGGAGCTGAATAGGTCATATATATTAAAAGGACTTGTATAGGTTAGCTTGATCCTTTCACAAGGCCATGGTTGTCTTGGAATTTGAAACAAATACCCAGAAACTGCATAAACAATACGTAAAAGTAATGATATCTAAAAACTTATTTCTTCAGAAACTTTGTAAATATAGCACAAATGAAACAATGATCCGACATCAAAATGTTTGTATTGATATTCCGCAGGCCACTGTTGTCTTATTTTTCAATTTTAAAATATGAACATGAAAATATTAAGACTTTATTATTTTTTATCCAAACGCCTTTGATTTTACGAAAGTAAACATTGCTCTAATTAAATCACCAGTCTACTCTATACAGATATGAGTGTGCGTGCGTATTCTTATCATAAAGAAACTTGAAACTCGCAATTTTGCGTCGAAAAAATGTTTATTGTTAAGTTAACAACGGTTTGATCTATATTTTCATTGTAGTCAAATACCCTATTGAACCTATTCCAATTATAATCGCTGATGTTTGTTTCAGATCGACACGTCTTTACTAGTCACAGAAAGGCGGAAACAGGAGAAGGAGAAACGTATGTCAGGCCGAAGTTACTACGGATTTCGTAAAGCTAGCCACGACAAACGTGTATGGATACAAGATGTCCCCAAATCCGAAAGAAAAATAGGTCCCACCTGCAAATCGGAGATATGCACAAAGCGTCTATCTCGACTGTGCTCAGAGTTCGAAGAGGGAGCGAGACAGCACATATTCCGTCACTTCTGGCACGAGTTGAATTGGAAAGAGAAAAAAGATTATGTCAGATCGCTAATCGATGTTGTACCACCGAAGAGACGCAGAAAAAAAGATGCTGTATCAAGAAAAGGCGATTCTAAACTCTATCATTTGTACAATAAAGGCGAAAAGAGATTGGTGTGCCGTTCGATGTTTTTGAATACGCTAGCTTTGAAAGAAGCGATGATTCGTAGCTGGTTATGTCAGAATGACAAGCCTAAATCTCATAAGAAACCTATAAAATCCTTAAATGTAGACTCTTATATAGACGCTTTGCCCATAACACTATCAAAATGCAGTTTTTGTAGGCATACTTGCGCAAACGTTAGATATATAAATTTGAGTCATATCAAGAATTTGTATCAATTATACACTGAATATGTTAAGGTAATGAAAAGTGAGAATATTAGTCCGGCGTCGAGAAAGACATTTTCGAAAGTTGTGAATTCAAGGAATTTGAGGATATTTAAGCCTAAGAATGAAAACGATATGTGTGATTTAGTACCCGAACATAATGTATTGCCTAGTCTCAATGAGTATCCAAACGTTGAAATTGTGAAAGATTTGAACAATGATGTTAGTGCCAATTTTTTTTATAGCACCGACGATCAGGTTTTGTTGATTTAGCCATAAACATATTATTATCTATCATCATCATCATCAGCTCATTTTTAGGGTTCCGTACCCAAAGGGTAAAAAACCCTATTACTAAGACTCCGCCGTCCGTCCGTCCGGCTGTCTGTCTGTCAGTCTGTCTGTTTATTTTTCTGCAAGCGGGATTTGAACCGGCATGATAAAAAGGCCTTAATTTTTTTCCAATATTTAAAGTTTATATTTTATAATAATTTATTATTTGTTATTTACAGTTTTATACCTTATTTTAGGTGACTATGTTGCTATGTTAGGTGACATATTTATAGCGATAACTGTCACCAAAAATGACTTGTCTAATGACTACATGTCATGACTTGTTACATGTAAGAAATGTGTTACCTACTTAGATTAAACGTTTGTGATATTGTTTTAATAATTTATTATTATTTATTAAACATAGTTGTATATTAATATATAACTATGACTCTAGTTTCTAGATAAAATGCCTGTGCTTAGAAACAAAATGTACTTTTAAATGAGAAATAATAAATTAATCCACAAGAAAATAGTAGGCTAGCACCTAAATTGCTAAGTTAGCATCTAAATAGTAGTTTAGGTGCTAACTTAGTATTTTTGTGGGTTAGGTTAGGTTAGTTTGGTGATCGATTAAATACAACCCCTTTTAAATTGGCATTAGTTTCTGTCATGATATATTTTATTTGAGAATTTATAATGTAATCTAATTTATTTATGTTATTTATTGGGTTGACCAGACCTTTTAATAAATGTACTTAATTTAATGATACTCTATATCGTCGTTCGGCATTCAATAACCGCGAATGCAACTAGTAACATTTTACAGGAGACAAAAAAACTCCATATTGTAACTGTACACCTACAATAAATAAAAAAAAAATTAAGTTAAATTAAGTTTAATTAATTTAAATTTAAGTTTACGCCAAAATTTAAATGAAGGATCGCGTATTTGAACGATAAGAATCAAATAAGTACAACATAAATCTGATTTTCGTCAAAAATGTCGCATTCAAATCAAATCAAATCAAATCAAATTACTTTATTTGCAAAATATGGGTACAAAATGTAGGCCTTATAAATATTAGAGCGCCATATTTAACCATTGCAATGGTGTGCAAAAATATAATTAATAAAATATAGTTTTGGATGGATGCAACATAATTATTTAAGATTCAGATTATAAATAAAAACAATTAATATAATAAAAACATTAAGATACTTAAGTAATAAAAACAATCGATTTCCAAACAAGATAAAATCAAACAAAATTAAAATAAAATAAAATAATTAAAATTGAGTTGGAATGTCAGCTTTACAAGAATAATTTATATAAATATCCAAACATTATCGTGCAAAATATTTGTCAATTACTTGAGTAGTATGCTTTTTCAGCCAAGAAATTCTTTAATTTATTTTTAAAAATTTCTAATATTTCAGCATCTTTAATACTTTTTGGCAAACTATTGTATATAACTTGCATTCCAAATACACTTTTCCTCAGTAGATAAGTCTTACAGGATTTTGCTTTTAATGTTTTATTATGTCGCTTACTCTTAAGTGTTTCATATTTTTCGATATTCTTTTTTACAAGTAAAGAGGCTTCTAGGATATTTAACGAAGGGAGAGTTAATATATTTAGTTTTTTAAATTCGCGGTTTTGAATGCCGAACGACGATATGAGAATGTCATATAATTATAACTTCGATCATTAATGTACTAGGGAAAGGATCTGGAACAGAAATGCATCGCGAAAGTGGTCCTGTTCGCTCATACTTATACATCAGAAAAAACATAAGATAGCATCAACAACTCAAGCTTACTATGAACCTTAAATCTTAAACATAAAGATTAAATTAAGGGGGTGCCGCGTGGAATTTCGAAAATCACACAGCGGCAGATCAACCTATCCACAACTCTCAAATTTGTACAATCAATTTTGAACTTTATTGTTTGGTTTTAAGGGGGTGCAGCGCGGAATTTCGAAAATTTACGTGTTTTTAAGTCACTGGTGCTAGGCGCTGAATAGGTCATATACATTAAAAGAACCAGTGTTGGTTAGCTTGATCCTTTCACAAGGCCATGGTTGTCTTGGAATTTGAAACAAATACCCAGAAACTGCATAAACAATACGTAAAAGTAATGATATATAAAACTTATTTCTTCGGAAACTTAGTAAATATAGCACAAATGAAACAATGATCCGACATCAAAATGTTTGTATTGATATTCCGCAGGCAACTGTTGTCTTATTTTTCAATTAAAAAATATAAAATATGAAAATATTAAGACTTTTATTATTTTTTACCCAAACGCCTATGATTTTACGAAAGTAAATATTGCTCTAATTAAATGAGCAGCCTACTCTGTACAGATATGAGTGTGCGTGCGTATCCTTGTCCCGCGCGCTGTCCCGCCACTGCCACGCGCCGCTCGCTCGCTATCATAAACAAACTTGAAACTCGCAGTTTTGCGTCCGCGCTGCACCCCCTTAAGGTTGCAAATATTTGTACTTAATATGTACTGTCATCGCCACAAACGTCATTGTGGCTCCGTGGCCCCAAAGTCGCGTTTTTCAAGCGCTCATCGGGATTCTAGTACATTATTGATCGAATCATATAACATAGATTTTTGCAGGTTTTTAATAAATAATAAATAAATAAATAAATAAATGTTTCCCACACTTACACCAATTATCTAGCCCCAACAAGAGCTTCCTTAAGAACTTAATATTATTATAATGAAATAAAAACTTTTTAAGCTGATTTTTTTTTTTATTAATAAATTATCAATAAATTGTAACTGAAAGAAATATGGAAATAAACCTTTTTTTTTGTAAAGAAACTCAATTTCTTATTTTTTTTGACTACACTTTAACACGATTATCGAGTGTTTTTGTCTTATTTTAACGCAAATTTTGTTGCGAAACAAATTACAAAAACAAAAATGTTGAAAAAAATTTCCACAAGCAGGATTTGAACCTGCACCCTTCTGACTTACCGTTTTTTTCAACATTTGTGTTTTTGTAATTTGTTTCACAACAAAATTTGCGTTTAAATTATATAAACAAAACAAAAACATTTTATAAATAGCTTGCCTACGTCTTAACTGATCTTTAGTATATGTAAAAATATTATGGTCGGATGTTAACGACGGTAGTTGTTGACATTGAATGGGCGCCTTTGGCTTTCAAAGTAAAAAGTAAATAGTGTTGAATAATTTCGGCGGGCTGGTTAGAACCACTATAGCTCAATTGGGAGAGCACCTGACCCGGTATGTCAGAAGGGTGCAGGTTCAAATCCTGTTCGTGGAAATTTTTTCAACATTTATGTTTTTGTAATTTGCAACGATTATCGAGATTTTAATGGCGTCTTGAAGGCACTTCAAGCCATTATTCCCGGTTTCGATCTTCAATTTCAGGATGTTAGTTCATTAGGTTACATGTATTATCTAAATATGTCGCCATAACATCAATGTTTTTAGCATTGTTGTGTTGGCAGCTAGAGATAAGATAGCCAGTGCCTCAGTGGTTGAGGATTCCGGGTGAAGTGCTTCCACCTTCAGCCTTATCATCACTTAACATCAGGTGAGGTGAACGTCAAGTACTTACCTGTAAGGAATAAAAAAACATTTTTTTATTTTATTTATTTATTTATCAAAATCTTACATCTATCCTTACAGGTTCTAAGCTAATGCGACAAAAGAGACAGTCTTAAATTTTAATTCTTAAAACTACGAGTATATACTACTTACTATAATTAAATTATTACATATTATAACTAATACAATTTAAGGTATTTATCGCAAATTCCCTCAAAGAACATGTCGATTTTGTCATGGACCTTGTTACATGTATATATTTCCGTCTCAGTGGCAGTGGCTCAGCTCTCGGCTCGATAACCAGAGGTCCTGGGTTTAATTCCCAAGTCGGGCAAAGCCTGGTTCTCATTATCCGATGCAGAGCCAGGGTCTGTGATCACCAACCCGCATTTGGCAAGCGTGGTGATTAAGCCAACACCCATCAGTTGTAGCGATGACTTGATTTCAATGATGGAGGCTGTTCATCAGTGGGACATTATGTAAGCTGAATACTTGAACCAGCTCAGCTCCATCCCCACGACAATCGTATCGTGGCTACACCATCGACGTCTGCTCGAGTTTCCTTCCTTCCACATCCCACGTCGCTGTACCGGCATCCCCTGCAATAGGCAGCCGTTCTGGTCCTTCGAGCCGTTGAAGATCAGTGACTTACTCAGCTCTTAATTAGGTACTCCAGTCCACTGCTCAGCACATAATTTCAACATTCTTCTCATGTATACATGTAAACAATGTGACTCTTAATACAACGGAATAAGAGTCGAAACTTGTTCTCGTGATTGTACAGTGTTTTTTTAAACTTGTACAGTATTTAAAAATCTGAAACTATGAAATTGTATGAGTAAAGATTTGACTGACTTCTGCTGCTCCGATAATGATCCTAACTTGAAACTAAGTCGATTCGCAATCGATTTGACTCATTTTTACGTACAACTCACGCTTGACCAAAAATAGACCAATTTGTTTTTAAGACAGTTTCTCTGTATTTCTTATGGTTTCAGACTTCCTCATACTGTCCCACTTTGGAAAAAACACTGTATATTTCCAACTTTCAAATTATTATTATATTTTTAAGCTAGCTTTTTTACCAAATTCATTATAAATATACAACTCAATGATACACACATCAATTTACCTCCACTTAGGATCTCGATCTCCGCATCTTACCGCCAGAAAACCGTATAACAGCAGTACAACTGGAGCATCTCCTACACTCAAACCAACAACGCCATCTATTGGTGGATGTACGAAGCGCACCGGAGTTCAACATGTGTAAGATAGATGGCGCTGTCAACTGTCCCATAGACAGTTTGAGTGGTGGAAAGCTAGAAGAGTTGTTGGAGAAGATAAGGAGTTGTTCCAATCAAGGTTAGTTTCCAAGTTACCATATGAACGCCATAGTCGGCTTTAACCGACAAGTGATAACGCCAGCGACGGCAATGACTGTCAACACCTATGGTTTATATAAACATAAAATACTATGGGAAATTTAACCGTCTATAGTGGTTAAGACCACTGGTCTCAAACCCAGAGATCTCGGGTTCAATTCCCAGGGGGTACATGTTTGTGTACTCGTTTTGGTTTGTGGTAGGGCTTGTTTGTTCGCCTGGCTAGCTACGAGCTCGAAGATGGTGATCTTATCTAAATAAGTCACCATAACATAATGTTTGTAGCATTGTTGTGTTCCGGCAGCTAGCGATAAGATAGCCAGTGCCTCAGTAGTTTAGGATCCCGGGTGAAGTGCGCTTCCACCTTCGGCCATATCATCACTTAACATCAGGTGAGATGAAGGCCAAGTGCCAAGTATGGGGATTTCAAAATTTCGAAATGTCTTTTTAATGTTATTGTAAACCATAGGTATTGTCGATCATAGCCGCGTCGGCGTTCAGAACACGCGATCACTTGTCGATTATATCCAACTGGTGGTCAAAAGGTTAAGAGGTTATTTAAAATAAAGGAGCACGCTATCTCTTGTCGATTATATCCGACTATGGCGGTCAAAAGTTTAATAATTTACTAATTTATTAACAACACTTTTCTCCTCTAGTCGTATTCATATGCCGGCGCGGCAACGACTCTCAGATTGCCGCAAAGAAGGTTCTAGATGCCATTGAAGAGTCTTACCAGGGTAAGGTCACTGACCTCACGGGTGGGCTCCACGCGTGGGCTAAGTACGTGGACAACGACTTCCCGGTGTATTAGAGAAACATGTATCTGAATACTTCGATTAATATTAGAATTCTGATACGCGCTTCAAAAACAGTCCTAGGTATCAAGCCGCAAATACTCTTTTTCAAATTCAAAATTCAAATATTTTTATTAGAGGTGGGCCGAATATTGGTTTGGCTGAATACAAATATTCGGCCGAATGTTCGGTTTACAATAAAACGAACCGAATATTCGGCCGAATAATTCGGTTCATTCACGCGCGCTTTGCTTAGCCAAACAGGTAGGTCAAAGTAAGTTATAAAATAAAAAAAAATAAAATACTTTTATTTCAGACTGTGTCCATAGTTGATTGACAAAATAATAATTAAAAATTAAAAACACTAATTAAAATAAAATTAAAATCATAAAAATTAAATAAAAAACACAAAATTTACAAAACCAAATTAATCTAAATTAAAATCAAAACAAAATTAACAAAATACAACAAAATTATTAACAAAATTAAATTAAAATTAAATAAAATAAAATAAAATTAAAAACAAAAATAAAATTCTTAGAAACAATTAGGGTAGGTAACGACCCCCCGTAGGCACACCGGGAACCTGCACATGCGCCTGCACCCAGTGCCTCTGCAGCGGACAATCCAGCTTTTCTCTGAGCACCTTATGTGCCGTTGTTTATCATGAAATTTAAACACAAAACGTAATCAATGTTAGTTAAATGAATGGATGAATTTTATATTTTAAAATATGTAAGTATATTATTATTCAATTATTATTTTTTTAATAAATAATCTCATAAAAATAAATTTAATAATATTTTTTATGATTCATTGATAATAATGAATGAATAAACTATGTACTTATAATAGTCTTTTTACAAGCCTTACGTCTTAAAATTATACAACTTTTATATTCGGTAATTATTCGACAATTGAACTTAATATTCGGCCGAATACGTACATGGAAAAATACGCCGAACATACCGAAATTACCGAAGAATACCGAATAATTACCGAATATTCGGCACATCTCTAATTTTTATTTTGGACAACATAGATCCTTCGGTTAGTAGCTTGTAGTTACTTTTGTGGTGTTATTTCGAATTTGTTAGGTCGATATAATATTAAGTACATATACAATATTAAGTATAAATATTTGAAAATCCTAATTGACCTTTATGATCGAGATTAACGGCTGCCCCGCCCACGACCGACTTTTGTACTGTTTCCGATAATCGGACCGATTTATTCGCCGAGGTATTACCGCATTGACTTTTTGTAGGACGTGTGCGTTGAAATGTAATGAAATGGAATGAAATAGATTTATTAGAACACACAGTATAAACTTATGTAGAACAAAACAAAAAAAATAATGATTAAAAAAATGTTTCCTAAAAGGACTCCACTCAGTACCTAGCATTGCAACTTAGAATTCCATACGTGTCATTTTTACCGATTAATCAATCGGTCATCGATTTTTTTTCCTTTAGTTGATGGCTTCGTGCAATTAGCACATTTAGCCAGTGTCAAAGTAATTTTTCTTACAAATAATACATAAATAAACAATATTTCCTTCCTGTACAATGATGATGAATGACCCCTCGAGTATCTCAGTAAAGATGTGGGGCTTTACTAAGTCCTCACGCGGACTCCTTGAGAGAATTTGAAAAGTGACGTTGCACTGTTTTGTTTCATTTGCTAACACTCATGCACACTCACGAACACTTAACGGTTAATAATCCACCATTATTTCACATTAATATTCGAAATAACACAAATTTTAGAAAACAAAACAAAACCGTAGACATGACTCTTCACTTTCCTGCCAAGAACCCGGTCATCGATTATCGGACGTGGGCGGGCGCGCTTAAGGTTTATAAAAAGCTGTAAATGCTATAAAACCTTTTTTACATTCAGTAAAAAGACATTTAGATGTAGAAGCGTTTGCTATCGTGATGCATTTATGTTCCGGATCCTTAGTAAGTACAGATCGCGCCAAACTTCTAGTCCCCTCTGAAGTTGGCGCGATTCGCGTCGCAGTAGTAAAAAATAGGCGTCAGTAGGACCATAGTAGAATGAAACAAGTAGGTCGACTCGGTTCCCGAGCAAACGATAATCACCTAAACTTGTAGGGCTGTCGCTTTTAATTAGAATGAGGTAGGTATCTACATATAAAATAAGAACATACTTAGAAATATGAATTCATGGATTTCAGAGAACCCCCGATCTACCTAAACGTAGTTTGTCAACTGTACAACACAACAACTTACAATAGGTAAGTAGATACGGTCAACAGCACATCACGGTAAACACTTGCAGTTCGATATTAGTACTTATGCCCACAACATAAGAGCGGTACAAAGTCCAAAGTGTTTCGTCTGACTGTTCCTAATTAGTCCCTTGTTTTCGCGGTAGGGTATACCGTGTAATCTGATAAATTAAACTTACAAATCCGTAGGTACATGTATTTACCTCTCTAATCCACGAAATCTGGAGCAGAACTTAATTCTTTCGGTAGTAAATAACTGACACAAAATTGTGTAATTAGGTTAGGCAGGAGGTACTCAACTCACCGTTCTTGTTCGGTAGGTAAAGTAAAGAAAGAAAATTCTGGATGGACAAGCTGCTATCAAGACATCCATAAACACTGCAATATCTCTTGTTTTTTTTTGTAACCATCGTTGACCTTGACTTACGTTTAACAAATTATAATCTACGTGCGAGCGGCAGCGGCGCCGGCACAGCGACAACACACTCAGGCGCGCGCGGCATTATGTACGGCTCAGTCGCGACTGGCGCAGCATTAGCAGCAATAAACTTTGTCAGTGTGTGCGTGCGACGATGCGTACGGACGGGTTGGTTCGGCTGCGCTCACATACAAGCCGCGCTCGGTGCGTATGTATGAAGATGACCTACTTGTTTCATTCTACTATGGTAGGACGAAGGCGGGGACGAGCGGTAGGGCCTGACTGTGTACAGCTGCGCGAAGCAACTTCAGAGGGGACTAAATAGAAGTTTGGCGCGATCTATACCTACTATTAATGATCAAAGGTTGAATTTCATTATTTAAATATGATTTTTACTCTTTCTTTGTTTCAATTTGTGGTATTCATCTGCAAAGATGAATCTGCATGTCCATCGGTTGCAAATACCTTTTGATAGATGGCACCAATGTCGCTCTTAAGCAGTTCAAAAAATCAACAAGCAGTGACAAAATTCAGCGCTTACGTCAGCCTTCCCGGTAGCATAATGGTCAGTGCAGCCGCCCGGATTGCGGAAGACCCAGGTTCGATTCCTGGCTGGGTCGGGTGGGCGTTTAATTTTTTCACTGTATTTTATATAAATATGATTGTTTACCTTAATTAATATAGAACTATATAATCATAAGTGTTTAAGCCGTTTCAAATATACTTCACTAGATGGCGTTGTACTGTGCACTGCAATATTTTTTCTGAATCGCAGTTACAGATTTTTCTTACATACCATAAGTAGTGACGGGAAAGCACAGTGTTAGACCCCGCCCGATCCTCGAGACCTCGGCCGATCTTCTAAATGCCACTACACATTTACAGAATACCTACACTAAACATGCACACTAGTTTAGGCCCAAGACACCGTACTCGTAGAACAAGGGTACGACGAGCCGGTTCACACTCGCTCTATACCAGGTACTGACATGTACCTGGGCGCTTCTCCCCACCTGCAAACAGACCACCTGCTTCCTAGTCCGGTTAAATTAGACCAAAAAATAGGAGTACGAAATTTCGCACCCAGCTCAAAGTTGGTAGGATTTAGGATTTTTTTTTAGGATTTTACCGGGGAAAACACCTTAAAAAACGCACTACCTCAAAGGTGTCGTGGAAACGTGTGCTTAATATGACGATTACAACCCTTCCAACTTTTTGAATCGTTATCTCAGAAACGGTGGCTCTGAGGAAAAAAATATTTAGACATTTTTTATAGATATTTATCTGATCTACAATTTTTGTCTGAACTTATTTTATGATAAAACTTACAGTTTTGTTGAAAATCGCGAAAAAACCAATTTTTGTGACCTTTGACCCTGAGTAAATCTTTTCCAAGTATCGGATTGATGAGGACTTTTTAGATTTCATTTATGATGGTGTTTTGAACAATCCTACCAACTTTGAGCTGGGTGCGAATTTTTGTACCCGTGTCATCCAGTAAAATTTAAAGAAATTCTATGTTACTTTTTGTCAACGAAAATCAAGTGTTTTCATCAACCTAAATTAAGTGATCTTTAAATATGTCCTAGAATAAGAATAGTATTCACTTTTATACAATTTTTATAAAAAAAGTGCTATATTTAAAAACATACACAATTTTTTTTTTCGTTTATTATTAAATATTCAATAATGTTAGTGGTTTTACTGTTCATAAATATATTTTGTGTTTTAAAACATTGTTTCATTCATTTCTTCCTATAGATTTAAATGAGGAGCTCGATGGTTAACGCGCCCGGTTTGCGAGTGCTGAGGTTAAGCAACTTTCGCAAAGGCCGGTCATCGGATGGGTGACCAAAAATTTATCATCTCGGGCTCCTCCGTGCTACGGAAGGCGCGTAAAGCCGTTGATCCCGGCTGCATTAGCAGTCGTTAATAACCACCACACCGCACTGTTTACAATTATACATAAATAAACAATATTTCCTTCCAGTATGATGATGAATGATAATAGAAATGAGAAGTGAGAAATGAAACATACCCCCCAACCCCTCTAGTATCTTAGTAAATATGTGGGGCTTTAAGTCCTCACGCGGACTTTTTGTGAGAATTTGAAAAGTGACGTTGCACTGTTTTGTTTCATTTGCCAACACTCATGCACACTCACGAACAATAACAGTTAATAATCCACCATTATTTCCATTAATATTCGACATAACACAAATTCTAGAAAATAAAACAAAACCGCAGAGATGACTCTTCACTTTCCCGCCAAGAAGTCTGCCAGCGTATTAGTTTGGCAATTCAAAGAGGCAATGTTGCCAGCATTCTTGGCACCGTTCCCATGAGCCCACAGTCGGAGGACATCTTTTATTTATAAGTCTTTAGTTTTTAATTTTCTAATTTTATTTTTCTGTTATTTTTTTACTTTTTTTTTAAGTGTATCGTTCCCTAAGGAACCGGCTAAGGTGATAGACCATGCTGCCATGTCATTAGTTTCTTAATGTCATTAGTATTAAATCCAGTTAAAGACTTCAGTATTTTTTTTTTCTTTTTAGTCTTATGTTTTGTAACGTCAACTACCATTCAACAGCCAAATCAGTGCCATCTATGTCATACCAAAGGTCTTCTTCTTCCTTCTTGTTACCCATCTTCATTCTTGATTTATCTTTTTTCTCATTATTATTTTTAACATTTTGCGTTTCAATATTCAATTTTGCTGGATTGCCCTTCTTTTGAAGCCGTTTCTTCAGCAAATTTTTTTTCCAAGTCTCATGGCTCGGTTTGAAAGCAGCTATTTTGAGGTAATGCTGGTTCTCTTCATAGAATTTATTCAGTAATGCCTTGTAGTTAGTTGGAGTGTTTTTATGCGTGTGCTTTGTTGATTGGCAGTGATGGAGAGAGATTATTACTGAAATTGCATTTAAGTAAATAGCTTCTCGTAACTTAATAATGCCTCGGTGGCCGAGAGGCAGAGCGCTCAGCCCGATACCCGAGAATCCATCATTGAAATCAAGTCATCAATACAATTGATGGGTAATTGCTTCATCACCACGCTTGCTAAATGCGGGTTCGTGATCTGGGGATTTTTGATTCCTTCGCCTCGAGTCGAGCGCTTGGTTTCTACTGATTTTCGTTCGACATTTGACTTTCCATATTTTTGAATCGCTCGACCGTAACGAGTGCCCTCACCCACTCGTTGCAGTCGAGCGATACAAAGCGATTGATAGAATAACCGTCAAAATCAATGAGTTGTGTCAATGTCATGTCACTCGTTTGTTTGTGTCATTAATAGTATTTTCTATTAAAAACCAAAGGTTTTTTTAACAGCCTATAAAAGCATGGATACTTATTACGTTCCGTTTTCATTGCGGTTGTTACCGGTTTTCTTTAAATTCTGCGTGGAACGGATAGCATCCAACATGTCATAATATGTTTGCAATACCGGAAACGAACGATTCAAAAATACGGAAAATCGCCGTCATGTGACTTAAGTCACGTGCGACAACACAATGTTATACTTGTGATTTAAAAACAGATCCCCAGATCACAAACCCGAGCTATGCATCGAAAAATCCGAAACTCACTTGGCTCTCGGCCCCTTGCCACTCGGCCGCCAAGCGGCTTGGTGTAAATCTGGTTTTAATTCTGCCTGGTTATCTCAACAATTAACTTACCTAACAAAAGTGTTATGTGGCACAATAGAAATGAAATATTAAAATGATACATGTCTACATGGAGTGTTTTAAACGACTGGCTCTCTCGAATACAGTTTTAATCTTAATGCGTGACGAATAAGACCGATTATCTGTGACAGTAGTTAAATTATTACTATCTTTTAATTCTGAGGCGGCCATTTGCAATTATTATTAGGGAGAACACTCAGCTCAATGCGCCTTTGCGTGTGCGTCATATGATGTGATTCGTATAATTTATCCAGCCTGAGCGCTTATGACTTCTTCAGGAAGCTTTTTTTCACTCGGCGACAATTCGGTTGGGTAAGAAATATGTCTTGGGATCTCGATTTGCCACTGATCGGCATAGCTTCAGCTGATGTTTACTTATGAAGTCTTTTTGTTAAACACGCTCAGAGATTGTTGAAGTTAAGTAACCTTTGCGAAGGCTGGCCATCGGATCCTCTAAATTCCACTATACATTTACAGAATCCACTAAACATGTACACTCGTTTAGGCCCTAGACACTGTACTCGTAGAACTAGGGTACGACGAGCCGGTTCACACGTGCTCTATACCAGGTACAGGCATGTTCCTGGGCGCTTCTGGTGGGGACCACCGCGGTCCGGTCAACCCGAGCCGAGATCCGAGCCTTTAGAAGGCGCTCTCGGGTTGTTTCGCTCCCTGATCCGATCCGATTCCCTCGGAGAATCTAGTAGGAGTAGGACAAGTGGACACGCACTATTGCTTCGTTCCCACGGCTTGAGGAACCCTTTAATTTTCCTGCCGCCCCCAAAAAAGCCCGGTGAAGCTGAAAATGCCGTATGAGGATCAGCAATAAAAAAAAGGATGGGTGACACCATTTGTCTCGAACTCCGCGTTCCGAAGGCACGTAAAGCCGTTGCTCCGCTGCATTAGCTGTCGTTAACTAGGTTAGTAGCACCGGTGATCGACAATACTCAGCGATTGACAATTTTGTCCTTTTATAATTAACAATAGAGGACTCACACACACACCCTCACACACACCCTCACCCTCACACACACACACACACACACACACACCCCTGTTTGTACAGACGGCCTTTCGAGGACTATGGTTTTATATCACCCATCCGAGGACTCTTTCAAAAACTATGTTAATGACGTTGTATTGCTTTTTTAATACGATGGAAAGAAACAGAACATACATTGCTAATTGACAAGTCTATTCTTGTAGCGTTATCGCAGCATTTTGTTTATTAACTTTCGTTGACCAATGCGGGGACCTAAAATACACTGCCAACGCTTGTGGAGACATCTTTCCGAGGACGTTTGTGTTAACCTTTCGAGGACCCAATCGCCGGACTAGACATGACAATCCGAGGCCTCATTTCACACACTTTCTCTTGAGCCCAGTACAGTGCGAGGACCTTGTGTTAGACTTTACACAAACTATGTGAGGACGTTTTCCCGAGTCCCGCGTATACAATACGAGGACCACTAATGTGTAAAAATAACATGTTTGAAGTACCATCTAAGAACCTTTATTTTTTAATGCTCCAACACAGTATTTTCACTATTGGCTGACAAAATGACCAATCCCGAATAATTTGTTGCGTGGAAGTGTAGGCCTTTGTTTATCAAAGAAACCTAGCGATGCTTGTGACTAAAGTCGCACGCATCGCAGTAGCCGCAGATTGCACACAAGACTCCAATACGGTGCGGACGTATTACAGCAGTCTACGGGTAGCTTCTTGTGATAATTTATTATGATTCCTATTTCACTTACGTAATATATGATTTTATATTAAAAATATTATAATACATTTAAATCTTAAAGGTTTAGTTAACATTGTAATAACAATGTAACATTTAATAGTAAAAAGCTTAGATTTATTTTCTCAGATCTATTTATGAAAGTAGGGATTAGTCATACCTAGTCAGGACTTGTAATTGTAAGGATTAAGTAGTTTCGACTTGGCGCGGCGAAGTTTACAATAACTCGCGTTGGGGTATATGTGAACTGCTATTTTCGTATTGAGACCAAAATATTTGATTGTGTTAAAGAGGCGAAATGCACAATCTCTGACTTCAGTGATCGTAAATTTTTTTTTTAAATATTACGTGGAAGTTTTATTATAAATTATCCTATTTATATTTATGGTATTAAATTAAGAATGCGCCACCGCGATAAATTGTACCCCCGCTGGGAATCAAACCAAGACTTCTGGGTCTGAGACCGGTGGTCTTATCACTAGACCACAGAGGCGGTAAAACTGGTGGTAGAATTGTCATAAAAAATATTAAAATATTTAAGAATTTTTACCGCACCTGTGGTCTAGTGGTAAGAACTCAAACCCAGAGGTCCCTAGTTCGATTCCCAGCGGGGGTACAAATTGTGCTCGGTTTGGTCGGTGGGTAGGGCTTGTTCTAATTCCGCCTGGCTAGCTACCACCATCTTATCTAAATATGTCGCCATAACAACCATGTTATCAACATTGTTGTGTTCCGGCAGTTAGAAGTTCTGGCAGGTTCTGGTAGGTTATAAAAAAAAGTCACTTATGGATAAAATGTTTAAATAATTTTTAACGCAAATTTTGTTGCGAACAATATACAAAAAACTTATGGATAATTAAAATTTGCCCGTGACTCCATTCGTAAGAGCTATAAAAATGATTATAAAGGATATTAAATATTTTTTTTACCTTAAGAAGTTCGTATACACCACTATGAATGGTGGTGGTGTGAGAACACAATACCACAGAGAAGTTAAACTGTGTCTATGATCTGACCCAACTGATTTAGATGTAACACCGTATTTTTTTAGATAATTATATGCTTTCTAACAAAGAAAACTGAATCAAAATCTGTTGAGCGGTTTGTGTGTGATAAAGTACCTAACAAACAAATAGACAGACGGACAAACAAAAATTCTAAGATTTAAAAAAATATATATTTAGGGTATGTTTTTTTTTGGAGAGTTTGCTGATGGCATTTTCAGCTTCACCGGGCTTTTTTTTCAGGGGCGGCGAGAAACGTAAAGGGTTCCTCAAGCCGTGTGAAACTTATCACCTTCTGAGGTTTTCTAGAGGTAACGGCATCACGCACTAGTGGCTGTCCCCGTGCCCTACTAGATTCTTCGAGGGGTTCGGATCGGATCGGGGGGATCAACCCGAGGGCGCTTCTAAAGGCTCGGACCTCGGCTCGGGTTGACCGGGTCGTGGTGGTGGGGAGAAGCGTATATGAACCGGCTCGTCGTACCCTTGTTCTACGAATACGGTGTCTTGGGCCTAAGTTAGTGTGCATGTTTAGTGTATTCTGTAAATGTGTAGTGGCATTTAGAGGATCGGGCGGGGGGGTTCGCAACTTATATACTTTATTTCTTCTTTTATATGCAGTTACATTTAAATAAATAAAAAGTAAATATGGTAAGAAGAAAGACAAAGTGTTGAAAAAATTCCACGAGTGGGATTCGAACCCGTACCCCATGACTCTCTGTTCAATGAGCTCTATTCAATGTCGACAACTACGTCATCAACATCCGATCTTAATATTTTTACAAATATTGAAAGATCAGTTAAGAATTGGGCAAGCTATATTTACGATTCTTTACATATAATTTTACGCAAATAGCAACGAGCAAACAAATTAGAATTTGAAAAATACGAAGTGTTGAAAAACAATCCACGAGCGGGATTCGAACCCGCACCCATGCCAGGTCAGGTGCACTGCCAACTATGCTATCGTGGCTCAATCACAACAATATTTCGCAAATATGCGTAAAATAATATGTAAATTATCATAAATATAGCTTGCCTAATTCTTAACTGATCTTTCAATATTTGTAAAAATATTATCATCGGATGTTGATGACGTAGTGGTCGACATTGAATAGAGCTCCTTTGGCTTATAAAGTAAAAGTAGATAGTGTTGATTAATTTCGGCGAGTTGGATTGAGCCACGATAGCGTACACATGACTCGTCATGTCATGGGGTGCGGGTTCGAATCCCGCTCGTGGATTTTTTTCAACACGTTGTTTTTTTTCAATTACTTATACATTTTTGTTTTTGTTATGATAATGTTTGATCACATATTTTACTATACAGTTACATTTTATTATACAGTTACTATTCTTCGTATTCAACACAATAACCAATCACAATATTTGTACTGTTTGTCACTGAGGAGTTCTATGGGGCATTCCAGTAATCCACGACCCTTTGTCCACTGATTGGTACCTAACCAACTACTATTCTTTGTATTCAAAACATTAATTAATCATAACATGTGTACTGTTCTTTATTGAGGAGTTCCATAGAGTATCTCTGTAGTTCACAATCCTTTATCTACTGATAGGTACCTTACCAGCTATTTTCTTTTGTATTCAATACAATAACTAACCACAATATGTGTACTATTGATAACTAAAGAGTTATATGTAGTATCTCAGTAATCCTCGACCCTTCGTCCACTGATAGGTACCTAACCAACTATTTTTCTTCGTATTCAACACAATAACCAATCACAATATGTTTACTGTTTGTCACTGAGGAGTTCTGTGAGGCATTTCAGTAATCCACGACCCTTTGTCCACTGCTATGTACCTAACTAACTATTATTCTTTGTATTCAATACAATAACTAATCATAATATATGTACTGTTCTTTATTGAAGAGTTCCATAGAGTATCTCTGTAGTTCACGATCTTTTGTCTACTGATAGGTACCTAACCAGCTATTTTTTTTTGTATTCAATACAATAACTAACCACAATATGTGTACTGTTGATAACTAAAGAGTTCTATATGGTATCTCAGTAATCCACGACCCTTCGTCCACTGATAGGTACCTAACCAGTTACTATTCTTCGTAATCAACAGAATAACCAATCACAATATTTGTACTGTTTGTCACTGAGGAGTTCTATGGGGCATTCCAGTAATCCACGACCCTTTGTCCACTGATTGGTACCTAACCAACTACTATTCTTCGTATTCAATACAATAACTATTCATATTATGTGTACTGTTCTTTATTGAGGAGTTCCATAGAGTATCTCTGTAGTTCACGATCTTTTGTCTACTGATAGGTACCTAACCAGCTATTTTTTTTTGTATTCAATACAATAACTAACCACAATATGTGTACTGTTGATACCTAAAGAGTTGTATGTGGTATCTCAGTAATCCTCGACCCTTCGTCCACTGATAGGTACCTAACCAACTACTTTTCTTCGTATTCAACACAATAACCAATCACAATATGTGAACTGTTCGTCATTCAGGAGATCCATAGGATATCTCCGAAGTCTGTGATGTTTGATTATTGATGGGTACCTAACCAGCTAGTTTATTTCGTATTGCATATTAAAAAGCTTGTTTTTAAAAAGGTTTTTTATTTTTTAAAGTTTATTTTTACTTTTTTAATATTTTAGTTTTCTCTATGTTTAGCTAGTGCTAAACTATTTTTTTCTAAGAAGCAATGTCGTTTGTGGATATCGCTTTCATTAGCAATCTTTTCCTGTCGCTTCAATTTCGCCTTCTCTAAACGTCTCTTTCTTTGTGTAGTAGTTTCTTTTTTGTTCATGTTGTTCCCACGAGTATAGGACAAAAACGGCCCATCCCCAGAGGGGATGGGCCCCCAGAGGTCCATTGTAGGGGGTAGGTATAAGGGCTTCAGTACAACAGGGTTCGACCTGGTACCCTGAGGCGCAACGTTAGCAATATGACATGTTTATACACCCTCATACCATTCAGCCCTCGGCACGTGCTCACCTTAGCATTGGGTCATCCATCTAATCCATCAAATTTATTTATTTTTATTGATTTAAACATTTGCAACATATAAAGTAACAGCAAATATTACATGGCGGACTTAATGCCTGAGTCATTCTCTACCAGACAACTTTAGGGTGATGCAGAGATAACATTGGTAGGTTCAACAAGATATATTATAAATAATTTAAATGTAAGTATATAACACATGCATAAATATTGTATATACATAAACATATAATTACGTGCATTGTAAATACGTAAACTACAATAAATAAACATACATAAAATACATAAGTAGTTCTAATAGGACGTTATTAAGATGATTCTGCCATGATTTTATCAAACAAGAGCTCGCGGACTTTCTTTATGTAGCCATCCTGATTTCGAGAGGCAGCGCGTTCTACAGGAGAATGGATTGAAAAAAACAATGAACAAAACCAGATGTATGAGAGGGACAGAAATGAAGATGATTATTTGAGGACCGGAGATTTTTACTCTGAAAGAAGCAAAGAAGCATCTAATCAAAGACAGAATCCACATTCATAACAAACGGAACGAACGAACGAACGAACTTATTTTCCAGAGCCTATGGTTATCTTCCAGCTCCATCATCATACCCTGGTTACCATCTAGCACCAAAGTACTCGTCAAGATGAATCATACGAGCCCAAACTTGATGGGGTTGTGTCGTTTAATTACCGAGTTCCTGTGTCCATCTTCTAGCTCCATTATCAGACCCTGGTTACAATATATTGTAACCAGGTGCTATAGCACTAAAGTACTCGTCAAGACGAACCATACGAGCCCAAACTCGATGGGGTTGTGTCGTTTAATTACCGAGTTCCTATGGCCATCTTCCAGCTCCATCATCAAACTCTGGTTACCATCTAGCACCAAAGTACTCATCAAGACGGATCAAACGAGTCCAAACTCGATGGGGTTGTGTCGTTTAACTACCGAGTTCCTGTGGGTATCTTGTAGCTCCATCATCAGACCCTGGTTACCATTTAGCACCAAAGTACTCGTCAAGACGAACCATACGAACCCAAACTCGATGGGGTTGTGTCGTTTAATTACCGAGTTCCTATGGCCATCTTCCAGCTCCATCATCAGACCCTAGTTACCATTTAGCACCAAAGTTCTCGTCAAGACAAATCTAATGAGTCCAAACTCGATGGGGTTGTGTCATTTAACAACCAAGTTCCTATGGCCACCTTCCGGTTTCATCATCAGATCAGCTTCATGTATTAATAATTTTGCATTTTTATCCGATTTACATATGCATGCAAAATTTTAGCTCAATCAGTAACCGGGAAGTGGATCATATTTAACCTGCAAGATTTGATTACAGACACCGGAACAGGTGAATGAAACTAAATAAAAGCTTGTAAAAATGCAACCATCTCGGGAAAAATATCTAGCGATCAAAAAAAAATCATCCAAATTGGTGCATAAATGACGGAGATATGCGCGAACAAACACATAAAAAAAACATATAGGTAGGTACAACCGAATTGATAACCTCCTAAATTGTGTTATGAAAATCAGGAACAACGACGGTACTACAACAACCCAGATCTAGGACAATATAGAAAAAGTTCGTTTTTCTATATGATGACCTCGGAGATGGTGACATCAGAGACCGGCGTGCGAGCCACTCGAATAGGGAGGTCTTCTTGAGAATGAAGGTTGCATTAAAAGTTATGATCATCTATTTAAAAAATACTTACTTTGCTTACATTCTTTGTTCTTACAAAACGAGGACGGAAAAACAACACTCTTTGATAACGACGTGAAAATCTATCCATATGAGGACCTAAATACACTTTGTCAGATACTGATACTAATCCGAGGTCTTGAGTGTAAAATTTACACATTAGTCCTCAGACAGTACAACATACATGACTCATGTGTATAGCAAGTGTGTATAAATCGATAGTGGCGCCGCCTGGTGTTCACACTCTGTCGGGGTGTGTACAGAAATTTCCAAGACCAATCCGAGGATTTCTTGACTTTTCTTTATTAAGTATATAGAAAGGTTCAAAATCGCACGTAGAGTACGATGCAGTAGTCAAGTCAAACCGAGGACTCACAAAAAAGTCCTCGGATTGAAAACGTCCTCGGATGTTCCTTGTGTATTCAGGCCTACGTCCTCGTATGGTACTTAAAACAAACACACCCCTACACACCCAAGCACGCGCGCAAACACAGGTAATGCAATGTTTTAACCTAATCTAACTTAAACTAACTGAATTAATTAATTAAACCTATTCTTTCCTTATTTTTTATTGTTTGAATTATTTGTATATGTCATTTTAGCATGTTTGATTCTAAAATGTTCAAATAATTTTTAACGCAAAGTTTGACAGCGAACAATTTACAAAAACACAAATGTTGAAAAAATTTCCACGAGCAGGATTTGAACCTGCACCCTTCTGACATACCGGGTCAGGTGCTCTTCCAATTGAGCTATCGTATCAGCCTGGGATCCCATCATACAAAATATTAAATCCCAGCCCCAACAACATACTGCCAGACCAAAAGATACTGTAAGCTCTTTCTGCGTAAAACGGAACGCACCCGATTAAATTTAAATGAGGGTATACAAGCTACTAACTAATTATGAGATGACCAACACCTCAGTCTCCCTTTGACCACGGACCCTGCAAAGGATTCGAAACGTCAGGATAAACATTAAATAATGTGTAAAGTAAAATAAACGCGAGTAGATCCGTAAAAGTTGTTTCATTTAAATGTGTAGTGTTCGCGTAAACTTTAGAAAACAATATGAGATCCGTAAAAGTTGTTTCATTTCAATCCGTAACAACAATTAATCAACCCCAACTAGAACAGTCGCGTTGCAATTGTACTTACGATTAATAACTGGTTGCTTTTTACGGTAATAAGTCTGCCGTTCTCGGTGTATAATAAGCCGGCGATGATTTATAATATCAACTTAGTAACATGCGTTTCTACAACAATTACTTACTTAATTTAATTTTAAAAGAGCCCTTCGTATAGAGATGCCCCTTTTCGGGAAGGATCGAACATCGACAAAAATACGTCGTATCTTTTGATTAAGCATGTTTCCCCTCTATAATGTAAAGTCTCGGTGTTAGTAGCGAGCGGAGGAGATAGTTTTTTTTATGTACTTATGTGTATATTTTTGGTTGAATATTATAATATTTGGAAAGGTTTTGCATCCAGGGCTTGGAAACCGGTTAATTTTTTGAACCGGTTTCACGAAATTATGCATGGAACTTTATTAAAAAGGTTACGTTCCATTGAACCGGTTTACGAAAAAATGTTTTTTTTAATAAACCGGTTAAAATTTAAAATGATAAATACTTGATTCATACTTGATACATACTTGATTCGTAAATCACACACCACACACCACATCTGCCGGGGTGGTGCGTGGGTGACTTGTGTGCGGGCATAACTTAATAAATAAAAACACAAATGTAGAAAAAATTTCCACGAGCAGTAGGGTTAGTCTTGAAACACAATTGCAATAATCAATTTCCAATCACAAATCTAAAAAATTCAAATGGCACTCTTAAAAGCGATTATAGCGCCACATTGGAATTAAATTGCGTGGAAATTGAGTGAACAAATTATTATCGAGATGGGGCGTTCCGAAATTGCGAAACTTATCCCAATATCGATACATATTAATCGCATTGGAATTGTATTGAGATTTAGTTCGCGTCAAGAGTGGCTACTCAAGATTGAATGGGCGCCTTTGGCTTTCAAAGTAAAAAGTAAATAGTGTTGAATAATTTCGGCGGGCTGGTTAGAAAATGAAATGAAAATGAAAATGAAAATGAAAATGAAAAATGAAAATGAAACATTTATTGGCTATCACACAGTACAAAAGAAATAAACAAAAATAACAACATAATAAAACAGTAGCATAATTTCCACAAATACAAAAAACAAAACAACGTAAAAGTGTGACGAGCCAATCAGGACGCTGCCTCAGCATAAGCCGTAACGGTGTAAAATATTACACCGCAACAGCGCTGGTATTCTGGCAAGGCCTGTACAAATTTATATTAACATTCCTTTCTTCTCATACAATATATATACATACATACAATAGAAGTAATATTTTATACTAAATAATAAAATAAATAAATAGGTAAATTATATTCACAATAAATTAGCAATAAACTACATAAACGAAAAATTAAATAATAAAATGTCTAACCCGTTCCTAAACGGAACAAAACCGATAGAACCGATAGAACCGTTAGAACAACGATAGCTCAATTGGAGGAGCACCTGACCCGGTATGTCAGAAGGGTGCAGGTTCAAATCCTGCTCGTGGAAATTTTTTCAACATTTGTGTTTTTGTAATTTGTTTCGCAACAAAATTTGCGTTAAAATTATTTAAAACATTTTAATAAATAAATTTGTTAAACTAGATTTTTTTTTGTTTTTGTTTTTTTTTTACATGTTGTGATTGTCTTCTATAAGTATGTTTTGTGTTTATTTGTAATGCTATGATAGGGCATTTGCCAATATTTTTGACGCTGTAAGGGAGAAAAGAGCTGCCGAGACTTGCTGAGTTTCTTGCCGGTTTTTCTCAGTACAAGATCTCCCGCCCAGAGTAGACTTACGAACCGATGGCATAGTGACATTCACAAGAGCTACATGTAGCCTAAACTGAATAAAATGATTTTGAATTTGAATTTGAATTATTTAGGATTAAGAATGTGATTTAATTTAATTTTATATATTTTTGTATTTTTGCCTTTACTAACATAGGATAGGTATGTAAAATTATAATTAACATAAATGAGTCTTGTTATTCGAATAAATAAATTTATTTATTATTTATTACACCCGCTCACAGTCTCCCCTATATTGCAGCCTTATACCTGTCGCGACTAACCAGAGGACGTTCAACATTCGCCCTTATAGTTAACGACATAAAGGCCACTAGGTGGGTAGGGTTAGTGCTAATATTGTTGGATCCCGAGCCTCGTTTCTTGGAAGGGTGGGCTCTGATTGGCTTTAATCTGGGCTTGCGCGAAGATTGGGCAATGTTTATGCGGGGGTAGGGCGGTGGACGGTGTTCATTGCGCGTTTAGAATCCGAATCAAATTCAATACTTACTTTTATTGTCTTTTTATTGATGGCTTCGTACGGTGAGTACATTTACCAGTGTCAAAGTAATTTTCTTACATGGTTTATCAATAGATAATATCTTTTGTAAATATACAATGATGATGAATAATAATTAGGGTAATTGAGAAATGATATTCCTCCCAACCCCTTGAGTATCTTAGTAAAGATGTGGGGCTTTACTAAGACCTCACGCGGTTTCCTTGAGAGCATTTGAAAAGTGACGTTGCACTGTTTTGTTTCATTTGCCAACACTCATGCACACTCACGAACACTTAACGGTTAATAATCCACCATTATTTCACATTAATATTCGACATAACACAAATTAAAAAAAATAAATAACAAAAACCAGACATGACTCTTCACTTTCTCGTCAAGAAGTCAGTTAGGTACTTATATTAAGGTATTTTTACAGATATGTTGCTTTTTTTGTATGTCTAGCTAATTGCAATCGGGGAGGTGGTCGGTCACTTAATATCAGCAGACGAATTCGCATGGTCGTCGCTAGCCTTTATTAGTTTACTTAGAGAAACGCGTAATGTACATCATCCCATGGGAATCGTTCGGTTTGCATATAGGTTAGTATACAAAGTTGCATTCGCCATTCCGAAATTCTAGCAGTGTAGTCCAGAGCATCGCGGGAATGATAGCTATTGTATTGACTTTGTTATTTTTAACAATGGCTTAAGTTTTTTTCGTGATAAGTGTTTAAATTAAGTGCCTTATCTAAGTGCCTTTGCCTACTTTAGATAAAAAAATTGTAGCTAAAAGAATACAATAAAAAAACCGTTGAAAAAGAACAATGGATACGGCAAAACGTCAAAATATGGAAAAGAAAAATGCGTTCTAAATTCAAATTTTCATACTCAGTTCAACTAAAATTGTTTATTTGTGAACGATGACAGGCAAACGTGTTTTTAACATACAGCCACATCAAAGTTAACAACTAATATTTTTATAAAAAACATCTTTAAAAATTAAAATGGCGAACGTGGGCAAAGTTTTGGCTACAATAAAAGCCGTTATCACCCGCTTAGTGTTCGCCTGCCATGGTATCATAGCTATTTGGCAGGTGACTGTTTTTAAATATAACAACGAGTATTGGTATTTGGCGTCACCCATTTTGCTGCTGATCTTCGAAGGACTGTTCACTCTGACCATCAAAGAAAACCAGGAGTGGAAATGGTAAGTCGTGTAGAGCCTACTTTTAGTATAAATAAGAATATTATAATTATAAATCCATTGCTCAAAGAAGTCACGTTACATAAGACATCATCAAATAATATTTTATCATCTTCAGCTCGTTTTACGTCCCCACTGCTGGGGCACGAGCCTTCCCTATGGATGGTTAGAACGGGCCATAAACCACTAGGCAGGAATGGTGGTGTTAACGACTGCTCCTCACCAAAATATTCATCATCATCAGCCTATACTAGTCCACTGCTGGACATAGGCTTCTCCAAGTGTACGCCACTGAGCATGATCCGCGGCTACTCTTCATCATCATCATCATCAGCTCATTTTATGTCCCTACTGCTGGGGCACGAGCCTTCCCTCTGGATGGATAGGGAGAACGGGCCGTAAACCAACCACGCGGGCCCAGTGCGGTGCGGTGGTTGTCAACGACTGCTAATACAGCCGGGACCAAACCAACGGCTTTACGTGCCTTCCGAAGCACGGCGGAGCTCGAGATGATAAATTTTAGGTCACCTATCCGATGACCGGCCTTTGCGAAAGTTGCTTAACCTCAGCACTCGCAGACCGGGCGCGTTAACCACTGCGCCATCGAGTTCCTATGTTAGTATGTTGATATAATGTTATATTATTATCAAAATAATGTTCCTTTACGACCGACACTATCAGGAATGTTGCTATCATTTTATATTAATAAAAATATTAATTATTATATTACTATTATTATTATTTTTTTAATATTTTTTTTACTTTTTTTTATTTTATGTTAAAACTGTATTTTTACTATAAATGCTTATTTAATTAAAGATAGATCACTATTTATATTAATTATGTTATTTTATATTAACGCCTTGGTGGCCAAATGGCAAAGCGTTCGGCCCGTTCGTATTCAATTTCAAGTGTTTCAGATTTTTCGATGCATAGCCCGGCCCCCCAACCGCCTCACTCTCTTGCTTTCGATCGCTTTGAAGGCGAGGCCCTCGCTTCGCTTTCTAATATAATATCGAAATGCAATACCGGATAATATCGAAAGCTATAGCCTATAGCTTTCGATATTGCTTTCATCTTGCTTTCGAAATGACAAGATGACGCCTCCTCCTCGCCTCGCCTTCAAAGCGATCGCAAGCGAGAGAGTTAGGCGGTTGACCCCCGGGCGTGTGACAAGCCATTACCCATCAATTGTAGCGATGACTTGATTTCAATGATGGAGGCCTTTGCCCAGCAATGGGACAGTTATTGGCTATATTTTACTTTACTTTTGTTTATTTACATATAATATTACGCAAATATTGTTGCGAACAAATTACAAATTGAAAAAAGACTAAGTGTTGAAAAAAGTCCACGAGCACCCCATGACATGCCGGGTCAGGTGCACTGCCAACTATGCTATCGTGGCTGAATCCAACTCGCCGAAATTAATCAACACTATCTACTTTTACTTTATAAGCCAAAGGAGCCCTATTCAATGTCGACAACTACGTCATCAACATCCGATCATATTTATACAAATATTGAAAGATCAGTTAAGAATTAGGCAAGCTATATTTACAATTATTTACATATAATTTTACGCAAATATTGTTGCGAACAAATTACAATTTGAAAAAGGACAATGATCCCGGTTCGAATCCAGCTCGTGGATTATTTTCGACACGCTTTGTCTTTTTTCAAATTACTTTATTTATTTATTAGATCTATCAATGTCAGTAGCAAGTAGTGTGTTATATGTAAAAAGAACCACAGAGAAATAAAATATGTGAAGTATTTTTGCGTACTTTATTGTTATCATAAAGTATAAAGTACAAGTTCGCGAAATAACGTATAATACTATAGAAAAAAGTACGGGTGGCAACCCCATCTGGAAGGTTTCGCTTTTAGCGATATGACTCTTTTGCCCAAGAATAGAATAGGTTATACTCAACGAACATGCCATTCCGGGACCGATTGCAGTACAAGGAGGTGCTCTCGAAGTTGTTAAGAAATATGTCTACCTCGGGCAGATTTTGCAATTGGGTAGAAACAGCTTTGAGAAAGTGGCTAACAGAAGAATACAGCTAGGCTGGGCAGCATATGGGAAATTACGTCGGGATTTACGTCGCCTATTCCACAAAGTCTAAAGACGAAAGTTTTTAATCAGTGCGTCCTACCCGTCATGACATACGGAACCGAAACGTGGACACTCACGGTAGGGCTGGTTCACAAATTTAAAGTCGCTCAGCGAGCTATGGAAAGAGCTATGCTCGGAGTTTCTCTGAAGGATCGACTTCGAATGAGGTGATCCGACAGAGAACGAAAGTAAACGACATAGCCCATCGGATCAGCAAGCTGAAGTGGCAGTGGGCCGGTCATATTAGCCGCAGAACCGACAACCGTTGGGGTAAACGAGTTCTCGAGTGGAGACCGCGCATCGGCAAACGTAGTGTAGGATGCCCTCAGACTAGGTGGAGTGACGATCTTCGCAAGGTAGCTGGCAAGAGCTGGATGAGAGTAGGGATCGCGGATCGTGCTCGGTGGCGTGCACTTGGAGAGACCTATGTCCAGCAGTGGACTAGTATAGGATGATGATGATGATGATGATGATGATGATGATGATGATGATGACATCAATTGAATACAGGTGAGGTGAGTGCTTCGGAAGGCACATTAATCCGTTGGTCCCGGCTGCATTAGCAGTCGTTAACCACCAATCCGCACTGGGCCCGCGTGGTCATGGGTTTATGGCCCGTTCTCCCTATCCATCCATAGGGAAGGCTCGTGCCCCAGCAGTGGGGACATAAATGAGCTGATGATAATGATGATGATGATGATGAGGTGAGTGAGAATCCTAGGTGTCATCCCGTATATTTTTATTGAAAATCTATGTATTTTCTTGGCCAAGAAACAGGCTGCCTAGTGTGAATTTTGTGTATAGGTATCCTTATTCATTCGATTACGTTTACGAAAACGAAAATTAGTATGGCATTGAAGCAGCGCCTCCTGGTGACATACGAGAGAGTTAAAATTTTCCATACAAATTCTCGTTTTCGTTATGATCGAATACCGAATGAAACTCGCACAAAGCAAGGTTGACAGATTTTAAAGATGGCAACCCTACCGTTGAAAATGCAGCGTAAGAAAATCAGTTAACTCACCAAAAAAAAACTTTGAATTGTTTCGTTCAGTTTGCATGAAAAAAACTATAGTTATCTATGGATTTTATTTATTTTTCTTCACAACATCGTCTGAAGAGCCGTACTTTCGACCTTCAACTCTTTGCTGTGACATTTCGATGTATTGTGAACGTCTAGCCGAGCGTGGCGAACGGGGGAGTTTTGATTAACCCCTAGCAGTGAGTTGGCACCTGCTACAATTATTAAGCACTATAGTGAATGACCGGGACTTCGCCCGCGCAAAGTAAAAGCCAATGAAAACTACAGATATTTTACAAACAAAAATATTAGGTACTAACTTATTTTTAGGGCATCTAAACCAAACACAGAATTGCACAAACCAATTTGTTAAGAATCGACTAGGTACTGAATTTTAACTGCAGTAAGGCAATAGAGACGTTTTTATTTCTTTTGTTTTTTTAACTGTTCAACGAAGGAGTGAGTTAGGGCTGCCACCCGTACTTTATAATAAAGTATTGTACGTTATTTAGGGTAATTGTATACTCTATACTTTATGAGAACAATAAAGTAAGCGAAAATATCTTATTTCACATATTTTATTTTTCTAGGATTCTTTTTACATATAACTAGAGTTGCCAACTTTTATTAGAAGAAATAGAGTATATCTGATTTCAAAGGAGGTAAATAAAGAGTACGGACTTACAAAAAAGAGTATCATTTATTTTATATTTTTAAAAAGGTATTTTTTTGTACATTTTGCAGCACATAACAATTTTTCATGGTTTTTAAAAGAATTGCATGAGTCCAAACGTTCTAACTCTAAATTTATATGGATCAATAGCTCTTTTGGACTTTTTTGGTTCTGATAATGAGTTTGCATAATATTACTTGAAAACATTTACACAATGTTTTATTTTAGCATACTCTATTAGTGTTATAGATTATAAAGTACGCCTACATGATATAGAGTACAATACTCTATTTTAGAGTACGGTTGGCAACCCTACATACAACACATAAAAGTTGCTGTGCAGCTATTTAGCTGTGATAATATATTTGTTAATAACTGCTAAAAGCAATGAAAAGTATGTTTTTAAGCGAAATAAATAATCGTAAGTATGTACTTTATTTGCACAAAAAAAGGTGGCAGCCCTAAGTGAGTGTATAAAAAAATTCAATTGAATTAAAGGGACCACTTACTGATCACAATTATTAACCGATTTTCAAAATTTTTTCGCCGTTTTGTAGCTAAACTAACCCCTAGGACCCTTTCTTTCACATTTCTTAAGTCGGTTTTTTAAAATTATTTGAACATTTTATAAATATTTATAATTTAGTATACAAACATCCCCAAAAACCCGTTTTTTTTTTAATTTTTCAAAATTCCAAAAAAGTTTCCAGCCGATTTACAAAATTGAAACGCTAACACGTGTCTCGATAAATTCCTCAACTCTTGGTACTATTTCCATCTCGATTCTCCGATTATCCTCGGAGCTATGGCCAAAAATGCGTCTCAGGCGATTTGCATCTGATAATCATTTTCAATGGTAAAAAAAACCTGAAATACATTTAGTAGCCGATTTTTTACAAAGTATATTTCGTAACCCACCGTCATTCCAACGGCATGAGCCTAACCAATTTGCCAAATGTAACCCCAGCTGTAAATTGCAACCTCCCTAATGGCGCTTCCTGCCTCGCCCTATTGACATCACCTGTCACTTCTGCCGCTTATTTTTCTAGCAATCATCCTGTTACGCACTTAATTGCAGGGCTTTGAATAACATTTTTGATCTAATGGTTTATTAACGAAGGCTTATTAGAATAAGAATAAGAAAATGTGTTGGTGCACAAACAACACATTGAGAACAATAATATCAAATTCCTTAGATCTAGAATAGGTATTATAATTAAATATTAAAACTAACAAGTAACGCAGCCAAAATGGCCGCCACTCAGCATGTGTCATGGCGAGCCATGACGCTGGTTTTCAGTGGAAACCAGTGAGAGAGATGCTACTTAATTTTACATAAAGATTTATTTACGTCTTATTTTAATTTGCGTTCAGTTTTAGTACAATCCGGCAAAATAAAAAAAAACAAAAGGAATATTCTTCCCTCAAAAACATATATCCTACATGACATACATATTACATAAATAAAATAAAAATGATATAGTTAGGTGCTCTATATTTTCAATCTCTTTGTAGATTAATTAAATACTCTTTAAGATGCTTTTTACCAGTGACCGGAGTAAGTAGATTGATTTTATGTACTCGTATCATGAATAGCCATACAAATCATAACATGGATAAGCCTTTATTCCGGGATTTATATAAAAAAATAACTGAATCGAACAATAAATACTTTATAATGCCAAGAAAAGTACATTTAAAGTGTACGTTACACAAACAAGGTTAAATTAATATTGGTATATCGTCAATATTTACTTGCATCACGGAATTTTGTGAGTAAGATGAACATCAATAGAACCGTGCGTCAGAAGGATAGCGGAGAGGTAAGTCCCACCTTTCGTCGCACGCACCACATTAACTATTATTAATAGCATCCCAAAGTTTTACTATAGAAGGCCGACAGCAAAAGGGTTAAATATTTCTTATTCATATTGATGTATTCTAACATTCTCTTCTAACATTTGAAATTCCTTACAAAACATCTTAATAACTTCAAAATCCCGGAAGCATATCCATACTAATATATACGTGCCAGTTCATTTCATGTTCATTCACACTAGAAAATAAACACGCACACTATTTGGACATAGTGTGCATGTTGAAATTTGAATGTTGCAAATTGAATTGAATTTTCAAGTGCAGTTTTTTAATTATTTAGGTAGTTAATTTATTCACTCACATAGGTTAAAACTAAGCTATGATTGTATTATGGTTTTTGGTTTTTAAATTTGTCATACAATATTTAATCTATATATTAATACGTGAAGCAAAAACTTTGTACCCGTTTTTACGAAACTTGCGTGAGACGGAGGAGTATGAAATTTCGCACACATAAACTTTATATAGAGAAGGTTATCCAAATGTTAATATATTTTTTTAATTAAGCAAAAAAATACATTAAATCAACAAAAACAACACTACACACACTACCATGAGTTTGACACACACGCATATGTACTTACATATTTGACACACACGTATTGTTTGTCTTAATGCGGCCGACATCTGTCATTGCCAATCCAAACTCACATTCTCTTTTTTAATTTTTCATTGCTTAAGGATACAATCCGTGCAGCCTTAATAAAATTACGGTCGAATTTCGACCACTGGGCGACCACTAGTATAAATAAATCTTTTACGTAAAATCTTTCCTGTTGACCAACTGGAAAAGGTTGTCAATACATGCCTGTCACTGGTTGCTTGGCAACGCTTTGTTGGTAAACATTCTTTATCGAATTTGGCTATAGTATAGTTAATGATCGATGGCGAATGAAACTAACCCTCCGAGGTCCCGGGTTCGATTCCTAGTGGGGAATACACGTCTGTGTACTCAGTTTGGTTGGTGGTTGCTTCGCTAACAACCACCATCTTATCTAAACATGTCGTCATAACATTATGTTTGTAGCAATGTTGTGTTCCGGTGCAAGCGCGAATCCAGCTCAAAATGGCTGTGGATACGGCGCCGGCGACCCAAAAATCGGCCAAGTGTGAGCCGTAATCAAAATGATTTTTTTTGGTATTTTTGTTTTTTTTGTTGTTTTTCTGAATTTGGTAAGGTTTTAGTTGTGAATGTGTGCGTTTGTTGTGTGCTGCTCTGCGTTCAGAATCACACACGCGCACGGTTTATTGCTAGCTTTTTTAAGGATTGAATATAACCACAGATATGGGTAAAGAAACATTTCTTGACCTGTACAACACATAACAATAAAACATACAAAACGGATACATAATATTGGGTCCTTACCTATGAAATTGGCGTTTTTTTCTCACTCATTAATAAGTGTATTACTTCTTAAACTTAATACCGGTTGTTAATATTATTATACACATTTAATTAGGACTGTTACTTAGGCTTCAGTAATAACAATGATTATTAATTTTGTGTCTTTATCGCCCAATATTTCTTTTATATTTACTTTCTTCTTTTGTTCGCGGAATTGTTCTTTTTTTTTAATTGTAGCTTTGGAAGGACTAGATTGTTTTTCTTTTTAAAGTCTGCTATATTTAGCTAGTGAAACAATCACACTACTCTACAATTTTTATAGTGTTAACATAAATAGATGCTAAGAGAATTTAAAAAAAACGTTAGTGTGAAAAATATTTTTTTATTATAAACAATCTTCATACAAATCGTCAATTTCATAGGTAAGGACCTAATACATACACATTGAAACTCGTCCAGTTTTAAAAACAACACAAAAAAAAATATCTTCGATCTGTTAAGATTGTGAGCCTGTCCACTGCGCCCACAACGGTGGATCCGCGCTTGTTTCGGTGGTTCAGGATTCTGGTTGAAGTGTGCTTCCACCATCGGCCTTATAATCACTTAACATCAGTTGAATGAAGGTCAATCAAGTACTCGTAAGAAAACAAAACCTTCCCTCCTCCCTCCAGGTTCTGCCCATCCGTCTTCATCTACCTCGGCCTGGTAGTACCAGCCATCTGGCTGCTGGAACTGCACAAGGTGGACATCCGTCTGCACAACAAGAACAGCGTCATCAACGCTACCTTCATCGAGGTGAGCGTAAGTAGACATGTTACTGATGACGAGGCATCATCACCATAATATTCATCATCATCAGCCTATACTAGTCCACTGCTGGGCATAGGCCTCTCCAAGTGCACGTCACTGAGCATAATCCGCGGCTACTCTTCATCATCATCATCATCAGCTCATTTTATGTCCCCACTGCTGGGGCACGAGCCTTCCCTATGGATGGATAAGAAC